>JAACJP010000012.1:600000-969290 GCA_013368375.1 Tricholomella constricta | reverse complement strand
GAAGTGGTGGCTCCCCGAAGGAAGGTAGATCCGTACTTTCCGAGTGCATTGGCTATATAAATAAATCAGCATTCATTCTTACGACAATTCTTTTTCCATTCAGCGTAGCACGCACTAGACCAAACTTCGACCATTACGTTCGGGAGGGGCTTGCATGTGGTCACATCCAAAACGCCAATGTCGAGCGTAAGAGAAACCCCGCTGAGAACCGTTACCGTCATGATCCGAATTCAGCAAAGATTACTCACATTTGGCCTTCAGTAACATTTTGGCGCAGAAGCTGTAGAATGTTAGAAGGCACCCCAAGGAGAGGAATGGACTGGGCTTTACCGGGGAAGATAGTCAACTAAGAAATCCGTGTCAGTTCAAGACTATCTCGAGTGTGCACAGGTTGTCTACCTCGAGGGGTCTCTGGAGCTGCAACGCAGGTAAGCTATAAAGACGTAAGCTCTTCACTTGATGTTATTGCCAATGTATAAGGAAACCTACGTTCTGCAGGACAGGAAAGAAAGTCCTTTTGACGTGTCCGCGTTTCTCCCTTCTTGCGAAGATTGAATGCTGCAAACCTCCTGTTGACAGCTCCTTGCAGCGATGGCGCCCGACTTTTCAGAAGGGTAGGGCTAGAAAAATCACCATGAGAACTTGCTTCAACCTCAAGAGAGAAAAGGAGAGTGCTGACCAGATACAACACTGCAAAGAGCAAGGAGAGGGATAAGCGAGAAGATATGCATGGTTAAGGCGAGCGATTGCTTGGATTTTCTGGGTTTCAGAGCCGTCAGTAAGCCTCTTTTATACGTATCCTGCTCTAGAATGGCGGTCCGGATGACCCCTCAGGCATGTGGCACGCCAGGCGGATAACGGAGCAACGTGAAGAGCAGACGGTGCTGTAGACTTACCTTGGCAAATAATTTCAAAGCATTGTGGCACTAGAGTATATTCTGGGGGAGCTCGAAGAGGTTCATCAGTCATCATAGGAAGCGTATCATCGGTCATCATAGGAAGCACGGTATGATCGGTCATATCCGCAGTTTATCCCCTGCTCTTCCGTTTCATCCATTGCGTGCCTTGCAATGTCATCCATGTTTGAGCTCGTGAGAGACCGCTTTCCATCCGGGTGGGTGGAGAAGGTGTGGAGCGTGTAGTACAAGAAGCCATTTTAAGGTGATGAGTTGTCGGAAGTAGAACCGATGTCCAATCGAGATGCATAAACATGTCTTCTTCTCCTCGACGCAACCTTGGACAGCATTAGTGATGGTCAGAAGGTGGTCACTGACCGTATGAGAGTCACCGGACCAAACATCAGGATTTTCAAACGCAACGATACAAGGTCGCATTAAAACTTGCGGACCTTGTCAACCTTTTGATAATGTAAGTGCAATGGGAGTCAGCAGGTCATTCGAAGGAGAGCTGGGAAGCCACCAGGAAGTGGATTAGTGTAATCGGGTGACTCGGCTTCAAACAAATTGGTATTTGCCAAATAAAAGCGCCACAAATCAAAATAACGATCCGATTGGATTCAGGGAATAAGAGATATTGATGTCTGCACCTCTCAGTTGGTATACTGTACTGCGATCTTCCAGAATGAAATAACCAGTTCACAAAGAGAATTATGAGAACATTTGTTATGGATGGATGGATGAATATAGTAGTAGTACAAACATCATGATCATCGGACTCTTCCCCGGAGTTCCTGCTCGCCTGCACATTACCATCCGGATATGTTGGATTATCAGTATGACTTACTTGCTCTATTATCAGTCACATCCTTTCCCTCCCGACTGTAATCCGTCCAAGAGAACCGCGCTCACCGTTACCCCAAAAGGTAGAACAACTGGAAAAGTAATTGTTCAGTCACCCGGTGCTATATATGGTGTTGGACCCTGATCCAGACAACAGTCAGCCGACCAGCAGAAAACGCGTGTAGTATGGGGACGCGACGATTTCCGTAGACAAATCAAAATGTATATAAAACTGAACGATACTCTAAGCAACTTTGGGTCTCTCTAAATTCCAGTCGCGGACTCCGAAAAAAAAGATAAAACAGAATTCGAGAAATGGAACTTGTTGGCAAGATAGTCTGAGGTAGGTAATCCATGCTATCATCAAGCGGCACTAGGTATAGAAAAAACGGTGGGCTGGGAGCTGGGGCGCTGTTAGGGCGACCTCACGAGCAGAGCTGAGTCGTACTGGCAGAGGGGAATCCGAAGTTATATTAAGTACAGTGAGGAATGTAAAGAGGGGCTTACCTGGCAGAGGGGAATCCGAAGAGAATAGACTAAGGATCCCCAATGCCAGTGGGCCGACTATATACGAGTACTGTACATAATAATCAAGGAATGGTCTGCGGCGCGTGTATGGACACGTTCCCGACGCTGTCCGATCCTCATGGCTCAGGGTACGGGCACGAGTTGGGACAGCCGACGTCGGGATGTCGGGTGGTCGGGATCGGCGTCGGGCGCGTGCAGGGAGAGATGGGAACGACAGGAAGTGTGTAAGTATATACACCGACGCTTGGGTCGGAGCGTCGGGGGTCGGGATCGCGAACGGTCGGGGGAGTGATCGCATGAGCGGGGGGACGATCGGTGAGCGTCGGAGGGCGCGAAAGGGAGTTCCCCTAACATCACCCCCCCTCTTGAATCGCAACGGCTCGGTGCGGGGTGACGGTGGCGAAGACGGCGGGGGACAGAGTGAAGATGCCACGGATGTGGCGCGCAGCATCGGGATTGTCGCGGTGGAATTTGCGCAACAGGTCGGGGGCGACGACATTCTCCCGGGGCTCCCACGAAGCTTCTTCGTAGCCGTAGCCTTTCCACAAGATCTTGTACTGGAGTTTCTTGCGAAAGATGCGGCTGTCGAGGATTTTGTGGACTTCGTAGTGGGGCTCGTCGTTGATGATATCTGGGGGCGGGCGGTGGATCAGACTGCTGACCTTCGATGGGGTCCGCGACGGCGGGGACAAGCTTTACGACGTGGAAGACCGGATGGATGCGCTTCATGGACTGAGGCAACAGAAGGCGATATGCGAGCGGGCCGACTCGCCTTTGCACGACGAAAGGGCCGAGGTAGCAATGCGACAACTTCTTAGATGGTCGGGTCGTAGAAATGTCGGTCGCGTCCAAGTACACCTTGTCGCCAGGCTGGTAGTCGGGCGCGGGGGTGTGTCGCTGGTTGTAATACCGCTCCATGTCGTCCTTTGCCTTTGCAAGCGCCGCCTTGGCTTCCTCCTGGGCTTCCTTCATGCGCTCCACGAACTCTTCGGCTGACTCATTCTTGGAAGCGCCCTGACGCGGCTCAAAGCCCATGCGCGGATGCCGACCAGTGTCGAGCAGGAAGGGGGTCTGTTGCGTCGCCGAGTGTACATGGTTGTTGTAACTGAATTCGGCGTCGGGCAACAGGTCCTCCCAGTTGTTCTGGCGCTCGTTGCAGAAGACCCGCAGGAATTGTTCCAGCTCCTGGTTGACGCGCTCAGTCTGCCCGTCGGTCTGCGGGTGGTACGCCGTCGAAGCTGACAGCTTGATACGCAGGAGTCGGTACAGCTCGCGCGTGAACTCGGCTACGAACTGTGGACCTCGATCGGAGACGAATGCGTCGGGGAGACCGTGCAGCTTCCAGACGTGACGACGGTAGAGGTTGGCAGCTCCCAAGGCCGAACAGGTTGTGTGCGATGCAATGAAGTGCGCTCGCTTTCCGACCGAATCCACGACGTTCATGATCGCGTCGTGGCCGTTGGACTCAGGGAGCTCAGTGATGAAGTCCACCGATACGACGTTCCATCGACCTTCGGGGATTGGGAGCGGCTGCAGCTGTCCGACGGGGAGTTGGCGGCGGGGTTTCGTGCGCAAGCACATGTCGCAGGTGCTGGTGTAGGAACCGACAAAGCGCGACATCTGAGGCCACCAGTAGTTGCGCGACACCAGCTCTAACGTCTTCCAGCGACCCGGGTGACCGGCGATCTTGGAGTCGTGGTGTTGTTCCACAATGCGTCGGCGAAGGTCAGGAACGTTTGGGACATAGATCCGTCCACGGAACGTGAGCAGACCGCCTTCCTCCCCCCACTCGCCGAAGCGTAGGGAGCGACCGGCAGTCTTGGATGCCTTGACCAGTTGCGCTGCTTTCGCGACCGCGTCCTCCTGTGCGCCGTCGCGATTGCCCTTGCGAATCGCCTTCAGCACATCGTCTTCTTCTCCGACCAGTACCAGACCTTCGGTCGCGCGGATCGCGAAGAACTCGGGTTTGAGGAGCACAATGTCAGCATTGTCGCCACTTCCGTCGCCGTGGTCAGCGCGACGCGACAGGGCGTCGGGTTTGCCCATGCTGCGTCCCGGACGGTGGTGGAGGGTGAAGTCGAAGTTGGCGAGGTAGAGCGACCAGCGGGCTTGCCGCCGATTGAGTTTCTTCGCGGTGAGGAAGTACTCAAGGTTTTTGTGGTCGGTCAAGATCACTACCTTGTGCTTTGCGCCTTCCACAAAATGTCGCCACTCCTCCAGAGACCGGATGATCGCCAGCATCTCCTTGTCATGGATCTCGTAGTTCCGCTCGACTGCGTTCAAGCTCTTCGAGTAGAACGCGACCGGGTGCCACTTGCCATCAGATGGCGACTCTTGTGACAGGACCGTGCCCGTCGCAAAGTCGGACGAATCAGCTTCGATGCGGTACGGTCGGTCGTCGTCGGGGAATGCAAGCACTGGTCGCGACGTGATCGCAGACTTCAGGAGGTCAAAGGCCGACTGTTCCGACGCTTCCCAGCGCCAGGCAACATCCTTGCCCGTCAGATCGAACAGGGGTCGGGCGTGGTGCGAGAAGTCCTGGATGAACCGTCGGTAGAAATTGGTGAAGCCCAAGAACGCTTGCACCTCCTTCTTGTTCCTCGGCGCCGGCCACTCCGACACTCCAGCGACCTTGACCGGATCCATTTCCGCTTGCCCGTGCGAGATGATCAGCCCAAGATACTCGACCTTGGTCTGTTCGAACTCGCATTTCTCGGGTTTTAAGAACAACTTATGTTCGCGGAGTCGGTCCAGTACGAGTCGCGCGACCCGACGGTGTTCCTCGAGAGTCTTGGTGTAAATCAAGATATCGTCGAGGTACACGCAAACAACACCCTCGGCGATCAGATCGCGGAAGATGTCATTCATCATGGTCTGGAATGTGGCGGGGCTGTTCGTGAGGCCGAAGAACATGACGAGCGGCTCAAAGAGACCGCGGTTCGTCCGAAACGCTGCCTTCCACTCGTCGCCTTCCTTGATCCGAACGTTGTTGTACCCCCATCGGACGTCCAGCTTGGTGAAGTACCGCGCGCCGCGGAGGTTGTTCACCAGTTCGCTAATGAGTGGTAGTGGGTACCGGTTCTTCACCGTAAGCGCGTTGAGCGTCCGATAGTCCTGCACCAGCCGGAGCGCACCATCCTTCTTCTTGATGAAGAACACTGGCGAAGCCATGGGTGACTTCGACGGACGGATCCGACCCGACTCGAGGTTCTCCTTGAGGAACGCATCGAGCTCGACTTGCTCCGCCGGCGACAGTGGGTAGACTTTGGTGCCGGACGGCGAAGCGCCCGGCTCCAACTCAATCGCGTGATCCCACTGTTTGCGATCGGGGAGTTCGTCAAACGCGACCTTGGAGAAAACGTCCTCAAAGTCATGGAGGTGGGTCGGAACGGCGTCGCGGAACGACTTGGGCACAGAGTTCGCGGCATGCGCTTCCGCGAGTCGCTGCGATGTCGTTTAACTGGCACGGATGTGCGCCACAGTCGGAGGAGGGTGGATCGCAGTCGCAAAGATGCGGTCGCCGTTCAGGAAGGTCTCCGCAAGGAAGTCGTCCGACTCTGGATCGGGTTCCTCCATGACTGGGGTGTAGGGGAGGAATTCATCCATGTCAGAGTCGTCCTCGACGTAGGGGCTGGTCGGGGCACGCAGATCCGGCTCTGTGGTCGGAAATCCTTCCGCCCGACAGGCCCGAATGGCAGGTCGCAGTTTGGTGCGCGAGCGCCGCTCTTCCTTGGCCTCAACCTTGCAGGTGTCGCAACGCGACGGCGCCCGACTCATTTTCACCCTCTTCGTCGCCCAATCAATGTCGGGGTTGTGGTCTCGAAGCCAGGTGAATCCGAGGATGAGATCCTGCTTCCCGATGCCTGCGACTGCGAACAGCACCCGTTCGGAGTGACCGTCATAGCGTAGAACCGCGTCTACAACATATCTGTAACGACGGCGCGTTACAATACGTCTATATTGAGAAGCGACCTGTTTGGCATTACCTTCTGGTAATGCACGACCATCTTTGTTATGCGTATATAAATGTCCTGTACAGTTTATGCTTAGATAATCCTTTGCACCTTCACCCTGTACACGTACTTAGCAGAATCCCACAGATTGGTCTAGCTTAACGTGTCTGGTGTCTCGCAAGGATCCCCCAACCCCGTACAACCGTTACACTTTTTTAAGCTACCCAGCTTTGCTATCTGCTTAACTGCTCTCTATCGTCGACGTCGACTCGCTTATCAGCGCCATCACCATCACCACAACCCTGAAACGAAGATCTATCTGCGATGGATCCAAACCGAGCGCCACCGAGCGCTACCAGCTCTGAAAACACACCAACGATACAATCTATCGTCGATCCGCCGGTACCGCGACCTCCTATAGCCTATGTGCCGCCTCAACGTCGTTCGGACGAAGTCGGGCAAGGTGTAGCAGCAGCAGAGGGACCAACAGCGGTAAGTAGCCTGGAGCTACTATCAATGCACGCTGATAGAGCTAGAAGGCCTGTAGGTGCTGTGCACAACAACAAAACAACTAACAACTATGGGGGGCGAGAAATGTTAAAAGTTCCCAAACACGCGAGTGTGCAGGGTTTGAAAGTGGTGGTGGGATGAGAGTAAAGACGATCCGACTCGTAATTAGTCGAGCCGACGGCGACGCGATAGAATACGATTGTTCCCAGGCGGAACGGGTCGGTAACACGACCTTTGTGTCGGTTGTGCGACAACGAGACGAACGAGACGAATACGAAGAACTCACGGGTTCGGGCGACGGTTACGAGACGACAGAGACGACGGTTACGAGGTTTACGACGGTGGCGACGGGTTATACGATGAGAACGATGCGGAGACGACAGAGACGACGGCTTTGAGCTATTAACTCTGAGAGTGAGGGAAAATACGGGCTGTAATTCACTGGGCGAAGTAGGTAATACACGGGTATGTTTTTATACTATACGACCGACTCGCCTCGCGCGAGCCGGCGAGGCAGGTGTTTTACTGGTTTATTGGGAGAAGCGCTGCCAAGCTTGGTACCGCGCGATGCTTTTTAGAGAGTGTGGCGCTCTTCGGCTCGGCAAAGGGGCTGTTGATCGGCTCGAGGCGTCGGGTCGGATGTATGATCGGTGGTGGCTTTGCGATCGGTAGTGGCTCTTGGGTGCGGAACTCCGTGGTACGGCCGGATCCTTCCTGCGACTGGCTGGGCAACGGCGTTTCCTAAGATCATTTCAAATCGGGTTTGGTTGTCGCCGGGTTGAGACCTTGGCATACAAACGTGCGCGGTCGTTGACAGGTTATACGGCGTTCCGTGCTCCGTGCGCCCAGAGAAGAGAACTGGCGTTTCAAGTTACTTTGTCTCTTGGTCGGTGCGTCGGTCATTTGGTCGTATTGTCGGTCGGTCGGTCGTATTGTCAGTCGGTCCGTTTAGCGCTTTGATCGTATTCGGGGCCGTGTTCGTCGTGGCGCAGCGGTTGATGTCCGTATTATGGGTAGGTTCGGTGTACAGCGCGGGACGGTGTTCATCATCTCCTCCTTACTTGAAATACCGACTGTCCTCAGTCGGTCTCGTGCATCGGTCAGGGGGCGTACGTCTTGGAAAAGAAGGGTAGGGATAGGAGGAGGTGGCGGTGCCGACGTGCTGGCGACGTATATATATCCAGGGTTTTTTTTTTTTTTTTTTTTTTTGTTTGGTTTATCCATCTTTATGTCGAGACCTCCTGTCGATCTTCAGCGTACTCTCCGCTTCTTGGAACGAGACTGGGACGAATGGCAATCGCTGTCGGCCGACTCGCCTCGTTACGCGCGCACCCGCGTGCTGCAGTACTTGTCAAACAGCGTCGGAGTGCTTAGGTCGCCGGCAGCTAGCCCCTGGCGTTGGATGTGGCGCGACGAGGGAGAGGCATTGCTCGCCATATGGTCTACGATCGCGTCCGACCCGGAATGGTCCGAGCGGTTTGCGGATCTGCAACCGGATGTGTGTTCACCCTTTGGTGGTTCGGTCGTTTTTGGTGACTGACGTGCTGGTTTACAGTCTGATTACCCCCATCGTCGGTCGGTCGTTCGGGAGCCTGCGCGCGCCGCCTCTGTTGGAGAAGGGGCCGAGCCTGTCGTTCGGGAATGTACGTGCGCTCCCTCTGTTGGGGACGCGGACGAGGAAGAGTCCGTAGTCGAGATTTCTGGGGAGTCGGTATTGGCGGCGCAAGGGAGGCGACACGATTCGTGGCTGGAGCGTCTCGAGGAATTTAGGAAGGAATACCCCGAGCATTACACTCGTAGTGAAGCGGTAAGTCGTCGGTTCTCGTGTGGCTTCGTTCTTCTGCTCATTCGTTGGCTAGTGCGATCGCTGCGTGAGCTACGGTTTGGACTGCGTTCAGCGTATCGGAAATGACGCTTGCGCGGTTTGCGAACTCCAATCCAGGCAATGTGAGACGAACGAGGTGGGGTCGTTTCTGCAGGCTCCGCACCAGTTTGTGTCGTGCTCAGTAGAGGAACACTCTTGCGATGTGTGCACACCTCCGTTGTTTGACGAGGTTCGTTCGCCCGATCTGGCGAGGGTCGCCCAGCGCCTTGTCGCGACTCGTTCCGCGAGTTCGGCGGACCGGGACGCGGGTTTCTTTTATCAGGGTCCGTTGCTTCGCCTCGATGACCTTCTCCATAACGAAGATTTGCGTGGCTTGGGCTTCACCCAGCCGTTGTCGGTTATTTCGCGGTTCGATCTTGCGGATGTAGATCGGGCGCTATCGGCGCGTACCGTTTTCCTGCGCACTTTGGTCCAGGAAGCTCAAGTCCTCGAATCGCGCCAAGAGATCATGCGTTCGTCGGCTCGTCAGCTTTACCAGCAGGTCGCATCTACGTCGACGGCCCTTGATTTGCTTCAGGCCCGTCGCGCAGAGTTAATCGGTGTGTCTGCGACGGATAACGCGCGAAGTGGGGGTAGCGGTGTCGGCGGTGGCGTCCGCGACAATGGTGGCGAAGGTTGTGGCGAAGGTTCGTCGTCTTGACTCCGGGTCTGGCGTGTTGTGCGGTCGGGTTGCGCTCGTTGTCGGTCGCGTATTCCGTATATACCTGTTTTGTCGTGCGGGCCCTAAAATCGGGTCGTTCTTTATAGTTCAAACTTTTCGTGTTTTTAGTGGCGCAGGTCGGTTCGTCGTGTCGGTCGGTTTTTATCATCGGCGGTGTCTGTCACTGGCGTCGGCCACCTCTCAATCTGCCGGTCATGTCTCCTCCTGACTTGAAATGCCGACTGCCCTCAGTCGGTCCGGAGGCCGGTCGAGAGAATTCTAGAACGGACGCGTGTGTGGCGTGAGACGGCGGTGGCGGTGCAACTGAATTTTGATGGCGCATCCCAGCTTGTTTAAAGTGACGCCTCCCTTTTTCGGTTCCCTGTCTTTTTCAACCACCATGACTGCTGCCATTTCGGACTTCAAGCGCGTCCTTCGTTATCTGAGCACGGACTACGTCCGGTGGTGTCAACTGCCCGTCGACGCTACTCGCGAACAGCGCACTGAGGCGCTCGAAGATATCCGGGACGGCCTGGCCGCGCTGCGCAACCAAGGGGCGGGTCCTGGACGGGTGGAATGGCGGGAGGAGCAGGAAGCGCTGACCCTGAATATGGTCGCGCATTAAGGACGATGAGGAGTGGAAGAAAAATTTTGCAGCTTTAGAGCCCGAGGTGTGTTCGTTCCTGTTCGTTGGTGCGCGGGTAACTGACTTGTGGTGGTCATCCCTCAGGACGAATACACCCGCCGGCGTCGCGAGCGACGCCTCCTGTCGGACGCTGCACGAAGCGCTGGCCAGCGCCACCGGCCGTGACTGTGGGGCTTGAGGGAGGGTTGTCCGCCGAGCCGGTTGCGGCGGCGAAGGGGCGGCGCCGGTGCGGGGGGGGGGCGCGGTAGCGAGGGGCGACCCCGCCGTTGGTCATGGGTGGGTCTTTACCCGGCGTTTCCGTAGCACCGAAGGCCAAAGGAAAAGGCAAACCTCCTCGTCCCTTCGTCTACATGCCCCGTAGGTCGGTCGGTGGTGGGTCGCAGGCCGTTAGCGACGGTGTTTTGGAAGTGGGTCTTGTGTACTTAGTTTATCGTGGTTGAATCACTAACGTTCCGCAGTCTGTACTCCCGACACCGCGGTCTCGTCGCGCGCGTGAGTCCGCTCATCGATCGGGGCTCGTTTTCAGCCCCGTCAGTGGTCTGCCACTAACAAGTTTGGCAGAAACGACGCCTGCCGCCAACGACGGGAACGAGGTCGCGTCTCCGGTTCGCAAGCGCAAGCGCGACGTCGCGGACGACGGAGAAGTGTCGGTCGGGGACGTCTTCGAGGAGGAACCGGTGAAGGCAAAGGGGAAGCGGCGCGCGACCGCGATAAATGGCTTTCGCGTCTGGAGGACTTCAAGAAGAAGTGCCCCAATCACTTCGTGCGCGACGTGCCCGTAGGTCTTTAATCGTGTCTTGTCTTTTTCTTTTTTGCACTCACTTCTTTCCAAGTGCGACCGTTGCATGGACGCCGGCGTCGATTGCCTTCAGAAGCCGGACGGTGGTATCTGCGCGCTCTGCAAGATACATGCCAAGAAGTGCGAGACAGTCCGCGACAGTGCGCCGGCCGGCGTTCCAGTGGCTTCAGGTTCGCGGTCGCGGCGTCGCCCTTTGTCGCGCCCCACAGTCGAGGAGGCCGAGGAGCAAAAGCCTGTGGTCGCACCCTCGCTCGTGGTGCGCCACCCGCCGCCTCCGTCCGTGGCAGAGGTTCGGGCCCGCGAACGCCAACTAGCGGCCGCCGTCCATCACCTCCTGATGGTCCAGTCCGACGGTTCTGCAGGTATGGGGCTGGACTTCTTGTCGCAGGGAGAGTTACCTAACGCGGAGGCTCCGCTCTACAACGAGGACTTGGAGGGTCTGGGGTACTTGGTGCGACGTCGATCGTGGAGAAGTTCGGTCTTAACGACGTGGATCGCGCCCTCTTCGCGCGCAACTCTTTCCTTCGGACACTGGTGCAGGAGACGCAGGTTCTGGAGTCCCGTCAGGAGCTGATTCGGCGGCAGCTGCGCCTGTCCTACCAGCAAGTCACCGGTACGCTGGATGCCTTGAGAGCGCTCCATGAACGTCGTTCGGAGTTGCTCGAGGAACGGGCTGGGCGAGTCTGGCTCCAGCGAAGGAAGCGCTGTGAGCACCGACGATGAAGATGCTGAGGGCGACGGCGAGAGACGACGGAATCGCGGAGGGCGGTGACGAGATTGGGAGTGGCGACGTCGTAATGGGGTGAGCAAGGCGGTGGTCGCGTCGTCGGGTGTCGGTCGGTCGGGGCGCGCTTGGGTCTTGGTCGCTCGCTCGGCCTTTGTACATTTTTGTTGTGGTTCTGGTGCTGGGGTGGTCCTTAATGGAACCACCATGCAATATATAATTGGTGTTGATTTTCTTTTTTTTTTTGGAGGCGAAAGTGCGACAGAGTCGGAAGAGTGATTGAGTGGAGTTTTGTTGTAAGATAGTGAATCGAAACCCGATCGGTGGTCGGTAATAGGTCGGTACTGAAAAAAAAGGCATAGGTCGTCGGTATATTCGGTCGGTCGAACGGTGTGTGTCGGTGAGAAGGGTGCTGATTAAAAGGGAGGGTATATGGTTTCGCGGAATGTCGATCAGTTCTGCTCTTCTTCCGACTCCGAGTCGTCGCTTACGACTTCGGGTCGGTCTTCATTGTCGGTGATCGTCGTCGCCTCTAGTTCTCGGAGTCGTTTGGTGTCTATGTCCAGCGCGTTATCGGGTAGGAGAATATTATTTCGCGCGAAGTAGGGGGTGAGTCGGAACGCTGCTACAGGCCGGTGTAAGACGGTGCCATCCAATTCGCAGAGGATGTAGGCGCCTCCACGGTTGCGTGAGATCACAACGAGCGGACCTAGGTATCTAGATCGCATTTTGCGGTTGAGCGACTTCTCGATTTTCGTGTTGCGCATGAGGATGAGGTCTCCGCGTTTAAAGTTATAGTCGCGCAAGGTTCTGGCGTGTTGAAGCTCAAAGCGAATCGCCGCTTGTCGTCGCGCCGCGTATACGTCTGAATGCAGTCGCTCTAGGTCGGTCGTTCGTTTTTGTAGGGCGATCGCGCGTCGTGTCAAGAGGTCGGTGGAGGACAGTATTGAGTCGGGTGGCGGTTGGAGGTACGTGGCTTCGACGATATCGAGTGGCAGGAGGGGCTGCGTGCCTGTCGCAGCGTAGTAGGGGGAACATCCCATTCGTTTGCGGATTGTGACGCGTTCCGCCCAGAAAACGGAGTAGGCGGCTTGCGACCATTTATTTTCGATTCCGTCGGCGGCTTTGAAAAGAGATTGCCGGACGTCGAAGTGGGATCGCTCGACTAGCCCGTTGGCTCTAGAGTTGTAACCTGAGATCCGAATGTTGTGTATGTGGTATTTCTTTGTGAGGTGTTCGGCGGCTTTGATGAAGGCTGGGCCGTTGTCGGTTACGATTTCGCGCAGTCCGCCCCACCGGCAGATGATGTCTTCGTACATCCAATCGCCGAGGGTGCGACTGTTTTCCTTTCGGAGCGCGCGCCATTCAGGAAAGTGAATCAAGGAGCAACGACCTTGGACAATGTATTTGAAACCATTCGACGGCGGTAGGTGCATAGTGTCGATGTACATTTTTGCAAACAGTGGCGCGGGTGTCGCAACGACCGGGGGGATCAGGACCTTGGTCGTTTGCTGGATCTGGCATATGTGACATGTCTGTACGAACCACACGACGTCGGCCCGAACATTAGGCCACCAGAAGCGTTCGAGCAAGGTTGCGCGTGTCGCGTAGAAGCGCTTATGTCCGAGGTTGTCGTGGACGGATCGCAGAATCTCTAATCGTGCATTGGGGCGGGCGACTAGTTTATGTGCGCCTTGGCTATCTCTTCTCCAGAGTCGTGTTCCGTCTAGGAAGAACCCGGTGGCGTATCGAATGAAGGTGGCGTACTGATCGTCGGACATGCCTTCTGGCCGTTCGAGGTTGGTCAACCATTGTCTAACCGCATCTATGCGTTGGTCTTGGGCTTTAGCGGCGTCGGTCCTGGGTACGTCGTCGTATGACATGTCGGTCGAATTCGCATTTGGGTCGGTTATTCCTGTATCGTCGTCGGTACGGATTCTGGGTTGTCGTGGGGAATCGGTTGCGAGTTCGTGAGTCGTTGAGTCTGGTGGTACCGCGTCCGTGTATACTGCCCCCATCTCCTCCTTACTTGAGACCTGAGCCATAGCGAAGATCTGGCATATGTGTAATGGCGACGGCGGCTGTGGCAGCGGTTGAATAATGTGCATGAGTCCTTGCATTCGGTCGACCCAATCTTCGAAGTCGGCTTCTTCTGCGTCGTAGTTGTCGGCTGGATCGTCGGGTTGTCGTGGGCGCCGGGACAAACCGTCGGGTCCATGGAACGTGCCTTTAACATGGACAAGTTCGAAGTGGAACATGAGGACAGATACGATCCACCTGTTTATGGAAGCTGACGGCTGGATGTCGGGGTTGGAGAGCATTCCTTTAATGTAGCGCGCGTCGACTTCGACGACCAAGTTGCGGACGCCTATAACGTACAGGCGTAAAGCGCCAAGCGCCCGAAATAGGCCGTAAAATTCGAGTTTTGGTTGAGAGAACCGTGATTCGCGGTCGTTCAGTGTAATGGAACCGAACCGATTGTATCTGCGTCGTTTCCGATCGACGGGGTCGGCTTGACAGAGGTAGAATCCGACTGCTATGTGTGAAGTGTCGACGGCCAGGATGACGGGGTCGTCCGAGGCGTAGTCGATGGGTACGAGGGGTTTCGCTTCTGCGATCGCCTCGACGATGTCACGCTGTGCTGCGATCTGGTCGGGGCCGAATTTGAAGACTGCGTCCTTGCGAGTTAGTTTTACGAGGTGGTGTGCGCGATGAGCAAAGTTTTTGACGAATATCCTTAGTACTCCGACTGTTCCTAAAAACGCGCGTAACTCTGATAGGGTGGCGCACGACTTCCAATTACGCAGTAAAGCGAGTCGGTCCACGTCGGGTATGCGACCCTTGGGCGTGCAGACGTGTCCGAGGACTTTAAATTGTGGTGCGCATAAAATCAGCTTCTTGCCGGAGAAGGTGCCGCCGCAGTACTTCATGCGCTGGAGGATTCGGTTGACGTTGTTGAAGAACTCCCAGATCGCGAATCGCACATCGGCATTGTCGGGGTGTGTTTTCGGCAATCCTGTGTCCGGGTCGGGGTACCAAGTTGCTGGTCCCTTTATAGCAGCGTCGTCGATATAAGGTAGTGTATAGTCCGGGATCTCCGGTTGTAGGATGTGAGTGACGTCGTCGTGGAAGATTGGGACGGAGTTGGTCCAGCCCATAGGTAAGGTGACTAGGCGTAACGCGCCGAAAGGTGTTTGGAAAGTGGTAAGGTCGCGCGACGATGGTGCGATTAGCCGTTCGTCGTAGCCGACAAACAGGTCCAACATTGCGCCACAAATGCGACCGGCGAATTGTTCGGCGACATGGTCTGGTATCGGAGTGACCCCCGAGTGTCGGATAGTTACTCGGTTGAGCGGTTCGAGGCTGTGGACGAGGCGGAACTTGCCATTTTTCTTTAGAGTGCAAAACCAACGCGATCGGTAGCTGGAGTTGGACGGTTCGTAAACGCCAGCGGCGAGTTTAGTTTTGATAATGTCGCAAACTTCATCGTAGATGCCAGGCGGTATGGGGATATTTCGTTCGATCCAGGGTGTGTGTGCGACGACCGGGATATCGATAGGGGGAAAGAAATCCGATCGAAAACTACCGCGTTCGGAGTCGTCCCATGCGAAAGCGAGATTCTGCTTACACATGAGGTCGTGCATAATTGCTCGTTCGGAGGGCGTTAAGAAGTCTGGGTGTTCACGGTCTAAGTCGTCTTTTCGCTCTAGAGTGTAGCGGCCGGTGGGTTGGAAAGGTGGCGGGTTGGGGAGCAGAGTCGGCATGTTGGCGAGAGGGTCGCCCAATATTTTGCGCTCGATGCGGAAGTGGTCGGGACAACTTGCTATGATCGATCGCACTTTTTGCGCTACTGGTTTGTACTTCTTTTTGGTTTGTACGCCTTTGATTTTCACCACGAAGGCGTCGGTGGCGGCGTTGGTCAGGGATTGGGTGTGGCGTCCACTATGGCGCTCGTTGTGCGGTAAAATAGTGCAGAGGGTCGTTCGTTTTTGAGGGTTAGAGTTGGTATTATCGGATTGGTCGGCGATTGCTGGTGCGGTTAGTTCGGATGCCGCGACGTAGAGTGAGGCTAGTTGCGCGTCGTAGGTGGCGTCGCTATTAAATTCGGTCGGTAGTTCACAGAAAGAAAGGACAGTCGGGGTATAGCTTAGTGGGTCGTACTCGAGGAGGAGTGCAAGATCGCCGTGATCTCGACTTATTTCCTCGAGAGTATACGAAAATTTACGTCGGTCTTGGGGCGGCGACGTTGTCCGCGCGCGAAGGTCGGTATCGCGATGACCTCTCGAGTGTTCGGGTCGGTGATGGTTATGATCGTATCGTCGGCGGATCTCGTTTTCACGTTAGAGCAAGTAAGTACGTCGAACGGGCGGCCGAGGAGTATATCGTATGCGGGATTGCGAATGACGTGCATTTGGAGGTAGAGCGTGACCTCTCCTATCGTACAAGGTACGTTTCGTGCTAGACCGAGCGACGGGTCGGTTGTTCCATTCGCTGATTGCATCTGCAGCACTATAGTTGGGTCGTATTTGACCCCTAGTCCATGGCAAACTTCTTCCGACATGGCTATGATCTGGCACCCGCTGTCGACGATGCTTTCTATCTGTTCTCTCGCGTCGACCATTATCATGATCGACCTGAGTGCGTGCGATTCCATTGCGACGATCAGTCGGTCCGGATGCTCGCCGGGTAGTAGTGTCTGGTAATACGTGTCGTAGATGTCGCCGGTGACTAGCGCTCCGGGCGGTGGCGTCGCGTTGTCGCTGTTGGATTCGCAAGGTAGTGCGTCGAGTTCCTCAATGAACGCCGACGTGGGGACTTCTTGGTATACCGTTGTGAGGTTGCCGGCGACGATACGCTTCGGTGTATTAGCTTCCCTAAACTTTCCGCGAACCTCTGGCGCTACCCCGCAGAGTTCTCGAACTGTGACCGGTATGGTGGCGTCGAGTGCGCGTTCGAATAGAGTCGTTGATTTGGTCGGATCTGTAATGGGCGCTTGTGTGCGATACGCGCTGTCGGCTTTCGCCTTCTCCGTGGCGGCTAAGTTTCGCGTGGTAGGGGGGATGTATCGGTTCTCAGGAATGTTAGAGAAAGGGTGTACTGGAGTCTGGTCGTGGGCATTGCCTGTGGCGTCGGTCGTGGTACTGGGGATCAGAGGTATGTTGGACGGCGGCGGGGGAGCCTTGGCCTGGCTTTTCGTCGCGTCCGAGACGGGCTGCGATGCGGGCGCTGATTTGTTGACTGGTGCGATCCTTGGTTGGTCGGCGTCTTGAACGGTTTCGACCGTGACGGGTCGCTTTTGCGGTGCGCGGCTAATAAGTTCTACGCCGTCGAACACCTCTTTCCTTGCGCGCAGGGTGTTGAGTTCTCGTTCTAACACGATCATGCGATCCTCGATTTTCAAGTTATGGTCGGTGACGTCGTTAAACTGTAGTATTTCCAACATCATGCTCTCGGTCGGGTTCGCGTTCGCTGATAGCTGTCCTGTCGCCATTTGGCCGGGGTTGCGTCTGTGCCACTCGTCTAACTTGTCCTTTATGTATCGGCCTGGAGTTCCCGCCGGTATGCGCGCGCCGCTTGGTAGGCCTATCTTGTTGTCGTCGGTTCGTCGGCAGCGTCCTTCGGTCGCGTATGTTTGATGTATGGGACAGTTAGGAATATAATGTCCTTCACCACCGCAGAAGTGGCAGTTGTCATTAGGTGACTGATTCGGTCGGCCGCCGTCGCCTCCTTTGTCTTGTCCTAAGCGTTGGATATGTTGTTCCAACAGGTTGATTCTTTCGTAGAGCTCTTCCAACTTGAGGGGCTGTCCCGTGTTAGGCGACTTGGTCGCGCCCGTTAACGACCCGCTTGGCGCGATCGTAATTTGTGGGGGCGCGCTCGATGGCGCTTCCTGCCGTTGGCCGGCGTTTGTTCCGTGGAGGATATGTTCCGCCGCAGCGCGAACGGTTTCCGTGGCGTAGGGGTCGTCGGGATGGTGGTTCGGGTTTAGGATCTCGAGCCTGCGATGGATCTTTGACCATAGATCGGACTGGAACGCGCGACGGAATTGGCGGTCGCGTTCGTTTATCGAAAGTCGGTTTTTGCTGACAAGGAACTGGGTAACAGAAAGGAACTGTCGGTAATATTCCCCGAGGTCACTATTCGACTGGATCCCGAGTCGGTGTCGTTCCCTGATCAGGTAGTCGAGGTCGGCCATTGAATACTTTCTTTCTTCGCTTGCGCCTGGGTAAAGCGCCATTATCGCTTTTCGCCAGTCGTCGTATGTGGTACCGACTGCGAATTTGTCAAGTTGCTCCCACAGATCCGCGGTATCGATGTCGGTGTATCGCGTAGTGTGCGTTTTCTTTTCTTGCTCATCTACGACGTTACACTCGATGAAGAGATGATTTAAGTCCGAAAAATATCGGCGCAGTTCACGCGCGCGTTCGGGTACGAACGTCGGCGCCGAGCTTTGTCCGCGTGCGGGCATCGGCTTTATAATGATTGGTGGTTGTGCCATGATAGATGGTATTGGTTTCGGGATAGGGGACGGGGAGGGGGAATACGACGGTGAAGAAGAATCTGAGATTTCTGGGGTCGCGGGCGATAGATAGGGGAGTCTAAATTCAACTCCTTGATCGGTGGTAGGAGGTTCCGACGCAAAGGGGTCGAAAGCTAGGTCGGGTTGCGCGGTTGGTTCAGGGAGCGGTGTTTGATCGGTCGGGGTAGGCGACGGTAGTGTCGACGAAGGGCTATAGAAGAGCGGGCTGAGGTTGTTATGGATCGCGCGGTGTGGGGTTACTGAGCGGAAGAACGGGGAGAGCGATTCTGAGTCGGTGTCGACTTGTCCGAGAGCAGCGCGAATTTCGGCACGGAGGGTTCGGGCTTTAGCTTCTTGTCGGGTTGCGGGCGGAATGGTCGACGAGTCGTAGGTTTTTATGAACAAGAGGAATGAGGTTGCGTGTCCGGCGGTGGCTTTTAAAACCCTCGCGGTGGGCTCCAGAATGATAGAGCTAGAAGGCCTGTAGGTGCTGCGCACAACAACAAAACAACTAACAACTATGGGGGGCGAGAAATGTTAAAAGTTCCCAAACACGCGAGTGTGCAGGGCTTGTAAGGGTTGTTTGACGAAGGTAAGAGACGATCCGACTCGTAGCCAGTCGAACCGACAACAACGCGACGGGGGTGATGGTACGCGACGTTCCCGAGTGGAACGGGTCGGCGACGCGACTTTGGATGTCGGCCGTGCGACAACGAGACGAACGAGGTTAATACGGAGAACTCACGGGTTCGGGCGACGAGTACGAGGCGACAGAGACGGCAGTTACGAGATTTACGACAGTGGCGATGATTTATACGACGAGGACGGTGCAGAGACGACAGAGACGACGGTTTCGAGCTATTCACTCTGAGTGTGAGGGAAAATACGGGCTGTAATTCACTGGGGGAGCAAGTAATACATGGGTACGTTTTTATACTATACGACCGACTCGCCTCGCGCGAGCCGGCGAAGCAGGTGTTTTACTGGTTTATTGGGAGAAGCGCCGCCAAGCTTGGTACCGCGCGACGCTTTTTAGAGAGTGTGGCGCTCTTTGGCTCGGCAAAGGGGGCTTTTGATCGGCTCGAGGCGTCGGGTCGGATGTATGATCGGTGGTGGCTTTGCGATCGGTAGTGGCTCTTGGGTGCGGAGCTCCGTGGTACGGCCGGATCCTTCCTGCGGCTAGCTAGGCAACGGCGTTTCCTAGGATTATTTCAAATCGGGTTTGGTTGTTGCCGGGTTGAGACCTTGGCATACAAACGTGCGCGGTCGTTGACAGGTTCTACGGCGTTCCGTGCTCCGCGCGCCCAGAGAGGAGAACTGGCGTTCCAAGTTACTTTGTCTCTTGGTCGGTGCGTCGGTCGTTTGGTCGTATTGTCGGTCGGTCGGTCGTATTGTCGGTCGGTCGGTTTAGCGCTTTGGTCGCAATTGGGACCGTGTTCGTCGTGGCGCAACGGTTGATATCCGTAGAATGGGTTGGTTCCGTGTACAGCGTTGGACGGTGCTCATCAACGTACACCCCCTGACCGATGCACGGGACCGACTGGGGACAGTCGGTATTTCAAGTAAGGAGGAGATGATGAGCACCGTCCCGCGCTGTACACCGAACCTGCCCATAATACGGACATCAACCGCTGCGCCACGACGAACGCGGTCCCGAATGCGACCAAAGCGCTAAACCGACCGACTGACAATACGACCGACCGACCGGCAATACGACCAAACGACCGACGCACCGACCAAGAAACAAAGTAACTTGAAACGCCAGTTCTCCTCTCTGGGCGCACGGAGCACGGAACGCCGTATAACCTGTCAACGACCGCGCACGTTCGGATGCCAAGGTCTCCACCCGGCGACAACCAAACCCGATTTGAAATGACCCTAGGAAACGCCGTTGCCCAGCCAGTCGCAGGAAGGATCCGGCCGTACCACGGAGTTCCGCACCCAAGAGCCACTACCGATCGCAAAGCCACCACCGATCATACATCCGACCCGACGCCTCGAGCCGATCAAAAGCCCCCTTTGCCGAGCCAAAGAGCGCCACACTCTCTAAAAAGCGTCGCGCGGTACCAAGCTTGGCGGCGCTTCTCCCAATAAACCAGTAAAACACCTGCTTCGCCGGCTCGCGCGAGGCGAGTCGGTCGTATAGTATAAAAACGTACCCATGTATTACCTGCTCCCCCAGTGAATTACAGCCCGTATTTTCCCTCACACTCAGAGTGAATAGCTCGAAACCGTCGTCTCTGTCGTCTCTGCACCGTCCTCGTCGTATAAATCATCGCCACTGTCGTAAATCTCGTAACTGCCGTCTCTGTCGCCTCGTACTCGTCGCCCGAACCCGTGAGTTCTCCGTATTAACCTCGTTCGTCTCGTTGTCGCACGGCCGACATCCAAAGTCGCGTCGCCGACCCGTTCCACTCGGGAACGTCGCGTACCATCACCCCCGTCGCGTTGTTGTCGGTTCGACTGGCTACGAGTCGGATCGTCTCTTACCTTCGTCAAACAACCCTTACAAGCCCTGCACACTCGCGTGTTTGGGAACTTTTAACATTTCTCGCCCCCCATAGTTGTTAGTTGTTTTGTTGTTGTGCGCAGCACCTACAGGCCTTCTAGCTCTATCACCGCGTCCTCCTGTGCGCCGTCGCGATTGCCCTTGCGAATCGCCTTCAGCACATCGTCTTCTTCTCCGACCAGTACCAGACCCTCGGTCATGCGGATCGCGAAGAACTCGGGTTTGAGGAGCACGATGTCGGCATTGTCGCCACTTCCGTCGCCGTGATCAGCGCGACGCGACAGGGCGTCGGGTTTGCCCATGCTGCGTCCCGGACGGTGGTGGAGGGTGAAGTCGAAGTTGGCGAGGTAGAGCGACCAGCGGGCTTGCCGCCGATTGAGTTTCTTCGCGGTGAGGAAGTACTCAAGGTTTTTGTGGTCGGTCAAGATCTCTACCTTGTGCTTTGCGCCTTCCACAAAATGTCGCCACTCCTCCAGAGACCGGATGATCGCCAGCATCTCCTTGTCGTGGATCTCGTAGTTCCGCTCGACTGCGTTCAAGCTCTTCGAGTAGAACGCGACCGGGTGCCACTTGCCATCAGATGGCGACTCTTGTGACAGGACCGCGCCCGTCGCGAAGTCGGACGAATCAGCTTCGATGCGGTACGGTCAGTCGTCGTCGGGGAATGCAAGCACTGGTCGCGACGTGATCGCAGACTTCAGGAGGTCAAAGGCCGACTGTTCCGACGCTTCCCAGCGCCAGGCAACGTCCTTGCCCGTCAGATCGAACAGGGGTCGGGCGTGGTGCGAGAAGTCCTGGATGAACCGTCGGTAGAAATTGGTGAAGCCCAAGAACGCTTGTACCTCCTTCTTGTTCCTCGGCGCCGGCCACTCCGACACTCCAGCGACCTTGACCGGATCCATTTCCGCTTGCCCGTGCGAGATGATCAGCCCAAGATACTCGACCTTGGTCTGTTCGAACTCGCATTTCTCAGGTTTTAAGAACAACTTATGTTCGCGGAGTCGGTCCAGTACGAGTCGCGCGACCCGACGGTGTTCCTCGAGAGTCTTGGTGTAAATCAAGATATCGTCGAGGTACACGCAAACAACACCCTCGGCGATCAGATCGCGGAAGATGTCATTCATCATGGTCTGGAATGTGGCGGGGCTGTTCGTGAGGCCGAAGAACATGACGAGCGGCTCAAAGAGACCGCGGTTCGTCCGAAACGCTGCCTTCCACTCGTCGTCTTCCTTGATCCGAACATTGTTGTACCCCCATCGGACGTCCAGCTTGGTGAAGTACCGCGCGCCGCGGAGGTTGTTCACCAGTTCGCTAATGAGTGGTAGTGGGTACCGGTTCTTCACCGTAAGCGCGTTGAGCATCCGATAGTCCTGCACCAGCCGGAGCGCACCATCCTTCTTCTTGATGAAGAACACTGGCGAAGCCATGGGTGACTTCGACGGACGGATCCGACCCGACTCGAGGTTCTCCTTGAGGAACGCATCGAGCTCGACTTGCTCCGCCGGCGACAGTGGGTAGACTTTGGTGCCGGACGGCGAAGCGCCCGGCTCCAACTCAATCGCGTGATCCCACTGTTTGCGATCGGGGAGTTCGTCAAACGCGACCTTGGAGAAAACGTCCTCAAAGTCGTGGAGGTGGGTCGGAACGGCGTCGCGGAACGACTTGGGCACAGAGTTCGCGGCATGCGCTTCCGCGAGTCGCTGCGATGTCGTTTGACTGGCACGGATGTGCGCCACAGTCGGAGGAGGGTGGATCGCAGTCGCAAAGATGCGGTCGCCGTTCAGGAAGGTCTCCGCAAGGAAGTCGTCCGACTCTGGATCGGGTTCCTCCATGACTGGGGTGTAGGGGAGGAATTCATCCGTGTCAGAGTCGTCCTCGACGTAGGGGCTGGTCGGGGCACGCAGATCCGGCTCTGTGGTCGGAATTCCTTCCGCCCGACAGGCCCGAATGGCAGCTCGCAGTTTGGTGCGCGAGCGCCGCTCTTCCTTGGCCTCAACCTTGCAGGTGTCGCAACGCGACGGCGCCCGACTCATTTTCACCCTCTTCGTCGCCCAATCAATGTCGGGGTTGTGGTCTCGAAGCCAGGTGAATCCGAGGATGAGATCCTGCTTCCCGATGCCTGCGACTGCGAACAGCACCCGTTCGGAGTGACCGTCATAGCGTAGAACCGCGTCTACAACATATCCGATGGCGCCCGCTTGGTTAGGGGTTCCATCGACGTTATAGGCTAGTGTAGGGCGGTTTAACGGTCGGGTCTTCAGTCTGTGCTTCTCAACAAAGGCGGTGTTAATGAAGCATCCAGTGGCTCCGCTGTCAACGAGGGCAGAGAGCGAGTGCATCT
The DNA here is from genome assembly GCA_013368375.1 of Tricholomella constricta. Classification (NCBI taxonomy): domain Eukaryota; kingdom Fungi; phylum Basidiomycota; class Agaricomycetes; order Agaricales; family Lyophyllaceae; genus Tricholomella; species Tricholomella constricta. The sequence continues at coordinate 946,496 of JAACJP010000012.1, read as the reverse complement.
CCTGGGTGTCGGTGGTCTCAAGCTCGACCTTGAGCGACAGGGATAAGGAGTCGGGGGAGGCGGCGATCACGAAGCGACGGGGTAGTCGTTTTTCCCAGCGTGGTAGTCCGCGACGCGACGGTGCGGTCGGCTTGGTCGGAGCGACCGACGGAGATGGCGATTGGTCAGGGGAGGATTGTACGTCTTCGTCGATTGGTTCACCCGTAGAAGTAGCAGCAATATTAAGTATATTGGGGTACTCTACAGATAGGGGGGCGAACCGATTACGACTAGACAACGGGGGCGTACTTTTCACCCGTTGTGCGACTAAAAATCCTCTTCCGTGGCCAAGGCGGTCGGGTCGGCCGACTCGGGAGTCGGGTCAGCCGGGATCGCATCCTTGCGTGCCAGTAGCTGCATGATCAGCTCATCCAGTTCCTCCGGCATGATGTGGCGCACGTCGAAGCGCAATGGACAGTCACGCCAGAAGTGCCCCGGTTGTTTGCACCGACGGCACTTGTCGTCGCGAACAGGGCGACCGGTGAATCGATCAATGTCCATAGGGACACCGGGAGAAAGAGCTGGCGCTCGGGGGGCATGTGCGACATGCGTCGGAGCCGACACACGAGCAGGAGCAACTGGTTGCGCAGAAGGTCGCCAGTGGAGAGCGGGCGCGACTGGGTGCACGGGGACGAGGGCGGTCGGGCGACTAGCCGACGGGATGGTCGGAGGTGTCCGACGGTGGAAGTCCTCCTCAGTCCTCATGATGAAGTCCTGGGAGCGGGCGATCGCTAGCCAGTCCTCGATCTTGGAGTCGTTGGGCCGACCCGTGGTGATGCTTCCGAGTCGCTTCAAAAGCTTCGGGTCCATGCCCCGACGGAACTTGAGGACCAGGTGGCGACCATCCGGGTAGTCGGCCTTGACCCACAGGGCCTTGAACGAGTCTATGTACTCGTCGATGGTGCGCCCGTTCTGGAAATACGCCGTCGACTCGAGGATGAGCGCGGCGTCGGCGACCTCGTCAAACAGGAAGAACTCCTTCTCGAAGTTCGATACGAAGTCGTCCCAGGTCGGGAACGCGCGCTTCACCGACCCGCACTGAAAGACGCGACCGACGAAGTCAGCAGCGCGACCGTGTTGCATGAACGACAACACCCAGCTAATTCGGGCGTGGTCGTCGGTGAATTGCCCGGTGGTCAGCGAGAAGTAGAGCTGACACGCATTCCAGAAGGCACGTCCGCCCGATCGTGCGCCATCGTAGGTGGGAGGAGGCGACGGCCGAATGTGCGATCCTGATCGCGGAGGGGGAGACGTCGGCGAGGGTTGCGCCGGCGTCGCGGGGGTCGTAGATGCTGCTGGGGAGGCAGCGGAGGGGTTCCCCAAAATGAGGGTATCTAAAAGAGAGGAGATGCGGTCCAGGGTGGCCAAGTTGGAGGTTTGGGTGTGGGAGAGAGCCGATATTGTGGTTTCGAGGCTCGCCAGTCGCTCTTCTGGCGTAAGCGCAGGGGGAGACGATGGCGTGTCAAAATCACCGAATTCGGACATCTCGAGACGGGGCTGGGGCGATGATCAGAGCGGGCGCGTGTTGGACGGGTTGCGTGTAGCAGACACGTGTTTCGACGCGGAAGCTTGATCGGTCGGCCTCGCCGGGTCTTAGGTTTAGTCTATTCTGCTGTTAGGGCGACCTTACGAGCAGAGCTGAGTCGTACTGGCAGAGGGGAATCCGAAGTTATATTAAGTACAGTGAGGAATGTAAAGAGGGGCTTACCTGGCAGAGGGGAATCCGAAGAGAATAGACTAAGGATCCCCAATGCCAGTGGGCCGACTATATACGAGTACTGTACATAATAATCAAGGAATGGTCTGCGGCGCGTGTATGGACACGTTCCCGACGCTGTCCGATCCTCGTGGCTCAGGGTACGGGCACGAGTTGGGACAGCCGACGTCGGGATGTCGGGTGGTCGGGATCGGCGTCGGGCGCGCGCAGGGAGAGATGGGAACGACAGGAAGTGTGTAAGTATATACACTGACACTTGGGTCGGAGCGTCGGGGGTCAGGATCGCGAACGGTCGGGGGAGCGATCGCATGAGCGGGGGGACGATCGGTGAGCGTCGGAGGGCGCGAAAGGGAGTTCCCCTAACACACAGAGGGTGGATGACTGTGACTTTGGTAGAGTGTTCCCATGTCCTGGTTTGCGGAGTCCATGTGGACTCCACAGGGATTCCTCTTCATATTGTAGGGGACTTGTAAATTTTTTATAGACTTAGATGTTCCGTGTGGAGTCTATGGATTCCACGGAATCCACGGGGAATCCACGGGGAATCCACAGGGATTCCACAGGGATTCCGCGGACTCCATGGACTCCATGAGGAACACCAGGGGGAGTGTAAAGTACTGGGACAATTGTTTACTCATCAGTAGTCAGCGCTCTTACATACCGCCTTAGTCACTGGCTCGGCGATGTAGTATATAGCCCAGGGTTGGAGATAGGATATCTCCAACCTGAACAATAACAGTATCTTCGGGTTTACACATTGATCGACTCTCAGGCTTACTCTCTCGTCGCTCTCATCATGCTCCGCGCTCTTATTGCTGACTTGATCGTATTTAGGACCTTCTAGGCTCGCGGCGGCTTGCGCTCCTTGCTCGCCTCTGCCCATCCGGACGTCCCCTTACAGCCGGTGTGGTTGGTTGCTCATCCGGATCTGAGCAAGCTTGGGTACTAAGGTTGTCTTCTTGGTTTCTTTTGTCTGGCTAGTCTTTACGGAGGAGATTGCGAGCGGTTCTGGCTGGTGGTTTTGTTTTTAGTGGGTGGTGGATTTTAAGGGGGGACCTTTGGCCCTCGTATCGATATTGCATATTAGGGTTTTTTAGAGGCTAGTGGTCATACGTAGGTAGGTAGGCATGGGGCGTGTGTGTGGGGCATATTTTCGTAGCGGGTTACATAGGTATATGGTCAGGTGGTTAGTTGTCATGGTACGTTGTTCGTCTAGTTGTAGTAGCCTTGATGGTAGTGGTCTGCACCCCATCCTCCGCGGCTTCCTCAACTGCTGCGTACTCCCCGACTGCTGGGTCGGCCTCTGCCTCTTCCTCATGTGGAGTTGGTGTTTCGGCCTCTCGGGCCTCCATCAGGTGTTCCCCTCGTTCTGTGTGTGTTGTTGGTACTTCGGCCTCCTCGGCTTTGGCCTCTACCGCCTCTCACGTCTGGGGCCCCGTAGTGATAGCCGTTTGGGGTGGCGAGAGTGGGGTCATCGCGGGGCCCAAGCCATCCGGGTATCTTTGGGAAGGGGCAGAGTCCAGATGGGTGGTCGATGGATTTGCATCGGCCGCAGCTAAAGGTGGTGACGGTCCTGTACCTCATGTAGGGTTTGTAGTAGCTCGTTCGGTGGCGGAGGATGTTTAGCCATTCATAGTGCTTCGGGACGACGTGCGTTGGGGAGAATATGAAGATGTTCCATGCTACCCGTGATCCTTCCCCTCCTGAGTTCGCGAGGACGAGCGGTTCAGCATCGGTTGACCCAATAAGGAGGTCCTTTGATTCCTGGTGGGTGAGTTCAAGTGGGAGGGCATCGCGGTTCTGCTGGATGAAGTGATCTACTTCAAGGCTATTCTCTAGGGACTTGGCTCATTCGCGGAATCTTCACGTTGTCCCCCGCTGTCTTCGCCAGCATCACCCCGCACCGAGTCGTTGCGATTCAAAAGGGGGGGTGATGTCAGGGGAACTCCCGTTCACGCCCTCCGACGCTCTCTGGTCGTCCCCCGACTGCGTACGATCACTCTTGTCCCGATCCCGATTGCATCCCCGACGCTCCGACCCCAGCGTCGTGTACATACTCCTACATACTCCTACACTCATTTAATCCTTTCCCCGACGCGTACCGACACCGATCCCGACAAACCCGACATCCCGACGTTGGCTGCCCGACCTCATGCCCGTACTGTTAGAATCTGACTTGCAGTCCTACAAGTAACACGGAAATATAAGCCTTAGTCCGAGTATTAGAACTATTGTATTATGTGTCGTACCTAAAAGTAACACGGAAATATAAGCTACGACACAGTTAGTAAGGTTATAAGTATCGTGATAAGTAGGTGGCTCACCCTTAGTCCGAGTATTAGAACTAAGGGTGTCTGAGTATTGTACAGTACTATATATATGTAAATGGTCCTTTGTTGTATGCAATGATATAAAGAGTCTTTGAGTGAAAGAAACAAAGGGGCGCACTTACGGTGGCCCACTAGATCGTAACACTCCTCCTCACCCGTAAGTGTGCTCCTCCTCGCGTGGAATCCTGGTGTTTATTGAAGGCCAAGGTGATTTCGAAGTCGGGAGAATTGGGGGAAAGGGAGCGCCTTGGTGAATAGGTCCGCGACGTTGTCTTTAGTGTTGATGTAGCGGATGGTGAGTTCGTTCGACGCGACGCGTTCACGGAGGAAATGGTATTTGATATCTATGTGTTTGACGCGGGAGTGTAGAAGGGGGTCCTCGGACAAGTTAATCGCCGAGTTGTTGTCGCAGAGAATTGTTGTCGGGCCTGAGGGAGGGTGGTTGATTGCGGTGAGTAATGCTCGCAGCCAGATGCACTCCTGGGCCGAGTCGAAGGCCGCCATGTATTCCGCTTCGCAGGATGAGGCAGCGACCGTCTTCTGCTTGCGTGAGGACCAGGATATTAGGCCCGACCCGAGGGACCAGGCGTATCCGCCGATGCTTCGACGTGTGTCTAGACAGTTCGCCCAATCGGAGTCGGTGAATCCAACTAGGCTGATCGCGCCCGTGCCGCCCAGTGTAAGCTTTAGATCACGGGTTCCCTTCAAGTAACGGACGAGACGGATTGCGGCATTCCAGTGGAGATACGAGTAAGAATCCAAGTACTGGGTAAGTTGTTGAACAGCGTGTTGTATGTCGGGCCGGGTGGATATAGCGAGGTACAGTAGACATCCAACGAGGGATCGGTAGGGGATTTTTGCGATGGCATTTTGTTCCTCTTGTGGTAGGGACTCGCGTTCGACTCGCTGAAGTTTCAGTCCCGGGTCCATTGGCAATGAGAGGGGGTGGGCGCTGGTCTGGCCGAACTGAGATATGATCTTATCGATGAGGGCGGTCTGCGATAGGTGGACAGTTCGGTTGGGCCGGTCCGATTCGATAGCGATCCCAAGGATATGGCGTGGGGTACCGAGATCAGAAATAGTCCAGGCTTCGCGAAGTTGGGCCTTGAAACGCTCGTTCTCGGCCTTTGAGCTCGCAATGGAAAGGAGGTCGTCGACATGTACTGCGGTGATTACAGTGCCGGTATCAGTCTTCCGATAGTAGACGCATGACTCACATGCCAAGCGAGTGAAGCCCCACCGGATTAAGTTCTCGTTCAGTGTTTTATTCCAGATCCTTCCTGCCTGTTTCATTCCGTACAATCCTCTCTCCAGCTTCCAAACCCAGGTTTCCTTCCCCGGTTCTTCGAATCCCTTCGGTTGCGCCATGTAGATCGTCTCCTCCTGTGGTAGGATCCCGTAAAGGAAGGCCGTTTTGACGTCGATCTGGATGGCGTCCCAGCCCATTGAGGCTGCTAGGTGAAGTAAGATTCTCCAGGATTCCATACGCGCTGTCGGTGAGGTGGTCTTAGTGTAGTCCTGACCATATACCTGGTTAAATCCTTTTAGTACGACACGGACTTTGTGACGAGTGATCTTCCCGTTTTCGTCGCGCTTCAGCGTGAACACAGGTTTCCCTTTGTGAATCTTGTGTCCCTCGGGGACGTCATCACGTGGGATGAGTCTGTATACTCCCATCTCATTTAACGAGTTGAGCTCCTCGCGGTAACCCTTTTCCCATAGGTGCGCGTCCGGTGAGTCCTGCGCCTCCGCCCATGCCTTGGGTTCATCCGGGCATAGGGAGGTCGGATCAATGTCCGGTTGATCGTCGATCGACGCCAAGGCTTCAAGGATCCGATCAAATTCTCGGTCCGCGGTCTGGACATCATTGTCTTGATCCGGTGGTCGGTCCTGGGCAGTTCGTCGGAGGTTCTCGATGATCTGTTTTCGCTCCGCCCGGGCGGCCTTGACCCTCTCAGCTGCTTCCTTCGATTCCCGGACTGCCTTCTCAGTACGTGTTTCCGCGGGGTTGCTTGGGTTGACTCTCTCCGTTGGGACTGGGATTCGGCTTGATGTGCGTCGAGTTGGTAGGTCCTCTTGGGCTATTATTGGTTCGACGTGTTCGGGTTGGCTGTGGTCGTGCGGCATGTCTTTGTCGACAGGGATCGTGTCGTCCAGTGGCTCTCTGGTGATGTGTGTAGAAGTAAGGAAGTCCTCGGGAGATGTGGCCGCGGAGATAGGGATTGTAGGGGGGGGATGTCCATCATGGCTCTCGAGGAAGCGGACATGGTACGTGCTATAGACTTTGTGTGTCACCTTGTCGTAGCATCTGTAACACTTTGATTGGCGGTCATATCCGATTAGAATGCACTCGATCGACCGCTCGTAGACTTGGGATTATGTTTGTTAAGGATGAGGACAAATGCGCGGCAGCCAATTTCGCGCATATAAGAGTAGTCTGGTCTTTTCTCATACCATAATTCGTCAGGTGTAATGTCCTTGATTGACGAAGTTTTGGTCTTCCCAGTTAGATGTGTTGCGGTAAGGTAGAACTCGTCCCATAGGGATGGGGGGCAACCGGCGGCAATGTGCATTGTTCGGGCCTTGCCCATCAGTGTTCGGTGCATCCTTTCTACTCGTCCCATGTGTGCAGAGGTATAAGGTGCTCCGAATTGTTGTTGTGTTCCACGTGATTTGAGCCATGCGTCTATTGCAGTGCCCTTGAGTTCTCCGTCGCTCCCTGTGCGTATAATCCCCACTCTGAGACCAGTTTCAAGTTCGCGAGCGGCGACCCATGCCTGTAGTTCGGAGAGAGCATCGCTTTTCTTCTTCAAGGGAATAGACCAGGGCTTATTTGTGTAGTCGTCCACAATGTTCATCATATAGTTCGTTCCGGTGCGCGAGGTTACAGCAGATTGTCCAGTAAGATCTATCCATACAATGCCTAGCTTTCGCGTCGCCCTATGCCCCATCCCCTCCTCCCGTACCTTCGGAACTGGTCTCCTGGATTGCTTTCCAAGGATGCAATGTTCACATTTGGGAGGTTTGGAGGTAAAGGATGTGGGCATACCTTCGATCATACCGGCCTTTGCCATGGCCTGGATTGATTGATAGTTCAGGGCAGGGCACTACAATGTAATGTGACCAACGCTCTAGCGGGCATATACAGTGTACCGTAGTTGACGCATCGAGCGGGTCCTCTGTGTCGTAGCGGACGCCTTTACAGTGTAACGTTGTGAACGGAGCAGTGGACCTAATACACTGTAGGTAGGTCACAACAGCAGCGGGCTCGGTACACCGCCCAGAGAGCCCACATGGTCAAACCATTACTGCTGCGGCCGGGTTTTCTTCCGGATCCGTGTATTCCGGACCGAGATTGGTTATCCGGATTGGCATCTGGGCAGTGCATACCTTGTAATCTGTGCATTCGGTTCTTCGTTCCGGGTCCATTAGCACCATGGCCTACCTTTCTTCCGGATCCATGTATTCCGGGTCGAGATTGGTTCTCCGGGTTGGCATTCGGGCAGTGCATACCTTGAAATCCATGCATTTGGTGCTTCGTTCCGGGTCCATCAGCACCATGGCCTACCTTTCTTCCGGATCCGTGTATTCCGGGTCGAGATTGGTTCTCCGGGTTGGCATTCGGGCAGTGCATACCTTGAAATCCATGCATTTGGTGCTTCGTTCCGGGTCCATTAGCACCATGGCCTACCTTTCTTCCGGATCCGTGTATTCCGGGTCGAGATTGGTTCTCCGGATTGGCATTCGGGCAGTGCATACCTGGCCTCTATATCAATCTGCACATTGGGTCCATTACCGTTAGTATTCGGGCAGCACCTACTTGGTCTGGATATCAGTCCATGCATTCTTTGGGTCCGGGATTTGAATATCCGGATCCGGACCTGGGCAGCGCAGTATGACCTGCAATCTACGTATAGTTGAGGTAACACATGTAGCCCCTCATTGTGGATCTGCACACTTTTCAAGCAGCAATATCTAATGTCTAGATCCAAATTCACTCACACTCCAGTGGAGATCGGTTGTGATAGGGTACAAGGTGCTCAGCAAATAACAGTGCATAGGTAGCATACAGCAATCATTTAATGAATATTCCAACAATAGTAATGGCATGTTTCTTTTGCTACATCATCCTAATTATCTCGTTCGTTGTCCAGCTCATCTACATCTTCACCCAAAATAAGTGCATCGGAGAAGTTGGCAAAAGAGTCAGCGGAGTAGGGGCCGTGGACCGGATCCGGACCCGGGCATGTATCCAAATCCGAGTCCGGGTCTGGCTCTGAGGCCTCTTCCGAGCCCGTACCAGACTTCCAATCTATTTCTGTGTCTGTTTCTGTGTCCGTTTCACTTTGATGGTTGAATGAGCATTGATGCTCATCAGTGCCCCCTGTGCCTAAGCTTACCTCATTGTCGATGTCCATTCGGTCAGAGATGTCGAAGTCAAAATCGGATCCGGCTTCGTCTGGGATGGCTACCGGGTCCGGCTGGGGGGTGAATTCAAAGTGTGATCCCGCTGCGCTTCGGGCTTGCACAATGGCATTGGATGATGTGGGGGCGACGGTGAAGTCAAAGTCGGACCGCGCCTCACTTACAGCGCGGACAAAACGGCCAGGTGACCGGACTGCAAAATCGAAATCGGAACCCGCCTGACTGCTGACACTGGGCAGGTGTAGGCCGGGGACAGTAGCATGGCCAAAGTCAAAGTCGGAACCCGCCTCACTTTCAGGACCGGGATTGCGATCTGGATTTGAAAGCTCGACATTGGAACCCGGTGTCCTTGCCGCATGAGCCGGGGAAAGTTGACCGGCTGACATGACAGAAAGGTCGAAATCGGGTGCGGCTTGTGTGCGAGCTGGCGGAATGGCATTGCCTGACGGTATGGAGAAGTCAAAGTTTGAGCCTGCTTCGCTTGCAGGGCGAGGGGCGGCGACAGGAATGGCAAATGGGATCGGATTGCCCGACAATACAGAGAAGTCAAAGTCCGAACCCGCCTCGCTTGCAGCGCGAGGGGCAGGGCCGGCAACGGCAAACGGGACTTGACTCCCTGATGGTACGGTGAAGTCAAAGTCCGAACCCGCCTCGCTTGCAGCGCGAGCGGCGGGGTGAGGGACGGGATGAGGGGCAGGGACGGGAACGGCCAATGGGACTTGACTCCCTGATGGTACAGCAAAGTCAAAGTCCACACCCACCTCGCTTGCAGCGCGAGGGGCGGGGACGGGAATGGCAAAAGCCAGTGGAGGCCTAACATCCTTGACTTTATCCTTTTTGGCCATCCTTCCCTGCCGAGTGGGAGGGGTTTGCATGGGAGGGGGCCAGCTTAGGCCTTGGCGGTCAGATGGGACATAGGGTGGGTCCAGAATCTGAAATGGGAGGGGAGGAGGCCTGGGGGTCGGTGGCCGGTATGATGGGACTGCGTGCCAATCCGGGAAACTCTTCGGATTCAAGACCGGAGGGGGGGCATTGTCTTCCGCGACCTCCTCAAATCGCGGCCGCCGGGTCCCCTGCATGGACTCAGCTTCTGACCATTCACCTGTCAGGGTCCCAATAGACAGGTCTCGCTCGTAATCCGAGAACATCCCATCGACTGCCGCAGGCTGGAAGGCTGCAATGGCCTCCGCCCGGGTTAATCGAACGGGAGGCGTCCGGCCGCGTGAATCCGGATCCGGTCTTCCACCGCTGATACCCGCCGTTCCCAACATTCCATTTGCTTCTGCCCAATGCTTCTCCTTGAGCGCACCAATAAAGTGCAGCCGATGAAATCCGGCAGAGAGTCGAAGGTCTTGCAAGCGGCGGGTGCGGAATGCGGAGTGAGCACCTTGGGCTTGCAGCCGCATGTCAAGAAATGAATTTGCTGTCGGGGGTGGGGCAGTGGGGACAGATAATCTGCCAGCGACCGGTGCTTGACTCCGATGCACAGCAAGCGCATTGGCGATGTTCTCACTGTCCAGTAACGGAGAATCCGAGAATCCGGCCCACCAAACGCACTCGTAGATTTCAACCCGGCGGGAAGGATGACTGGATGGCAACCCGACATCGAGGACAGCCCGGATTTCGGGTGACAAAAGCCGAGTTAGTGTCCATCGCGGACGGTAGAAGAGGTTGTTTGTGAGAATTCGGATAAGCGGGGGTACATCGCAAGCATGTCCAAGGACTGCAGCTGCACCGATGTGTGCCAGGACAAAATCCTAAGCAGCGGTCAGCAGGACGTACACGCGGATCACGGAATTGGTTACCAGTTCGGCCGAAATGTTTTGCACTGCGAGTGATTTTTGTGCATCGGTTAGGTCAGGTGTACTTATTACACTTGCAAATGCACAGCGGAGACGAGATTCAACATAGTATATGATTTCCTGAGCAAATCTTGCATTCTCAGCATGGTTACCCAACTGTAAGTCAAGTGGCGTTGTCGGGTAGAGTCCGGACATGAGTGTAGCTTGAAAAAGATCGGATTGTTGAAGATCAGATTGTGGCAGATAACGGTCTGTGTGACACATGTGACACTGCTTGATTACCCATATTTGGGTTCGCTGCGGAATGAAAAGAGACCGGATCCGTGACCGGATTCGCATTCAGGAACGTTTGTCCGATCCCGGATATTTATCTCATGATTTATGGTAGACACAGGCTCATTCATCATGGGTGTTCACATACAAGTAGCTTTGATTTACGAAGATATGTATGCCGGATTAACTTGAAGAAAGGTTTGATCTGCCCTCGCAGCCAGGAGGTCATAGGCAGCCACTTTCCTTGCGGCATATGCAGCGGGCCCGGCTTCCGGTCTCATCCCGCGCTCCTTCCAGATGTTTGACTGATGGCGAAGGTATTGGACCGTCCAATTCATCTCATATCCCAGCAGTTGGAACTCTTCCCGCCACCGCTCCCGTTGTGCACGAGCCCGCAAGAAGTGAACCCGGTTGACTGAGTAGAATTTCAGAAACATGTAGACGGTGGTTAACAAAATACATACACTCCACGACTGCCCTCGGGTTATCTGCGGGAAGGTCATTGACCCGCCAGATCCATGAGAGACGTTGGGTCGATGCACCGGCAAGATTTGGATCTCGGATTGCTGTACTGCTGTGCAGATCCTGCGGCTCCATGACCTTGTATGTTCGCAGAACTTCCCGGTCAGCACCGAGGGACACTAAGGCAGCCCGGCACCTCCGGTATGATCGGCCGAGTGCAGCAATTTTGTTGTTTGTGATTGCCAAAGTTCCACGAACACGGGTCCGGACCACTTTCCGTGGCGCAACCCGGAGCACCTGAGAATACAAGAATGACTTCTCGGCAATGAGCTCCCGCAGGGTATTGAGAAGTTCCTCAGCCTGCGTTATGCGGAGTACAAGCTCAAGTTTGGCTGCGGGTGATTCTGTGTCCCCGGTAGAGGACGGCAATGGAATGGTAATCCGTTCGGGCAGAAAATTGGGATAAGGCGGTGTTTCCGGAACGTCATTCCGTGTGACCCGGTCGGGGGGCTCGTCCGGATTGTCGAGGTTGTCAAAGTCTCCCATATCTGATGGTTCAAGGGAGTCTACGGTGGCATGCCCAGCATAGCCGGCACGCGATTGCAGAGTGGTAAGCAAGAGCAGCTGCCTATGAAGGGTGCCTCTGTCAACATCAATGGATTTCCGGTCCTCCGGCCGCGGATCCATGGAAAGCCGCTTAACCCGGTCCTGGATGTCAACCCTTCGACACAATAAATTCAGTGCTTTCACTACGGGGCATCTTATTGACTTTTCCAAATCCAATGCGAGCTGAATCCATTCCTCATCCACTGTTGAGACATTGTGTGAACGGGTAGATCGCTGCCCAACGGTCACTTCTGTCATCCGGGCCCGGAGGATGTCCATTGCTGCGATGTCGTTGAGCCGGCAATCCTCTGCAGCCTTGATTTCAGCCTCCCATACCACTATGGAAGCCGGATCCATGGTCCCAACCAATTCATCGTAATATGTTTCGGTCGCATCCCGCATTTCAGTGGCCCTAGTGAAGCATTTGCAAAGGGCGGCCGCTGGGGCAATCCGGATTCAACCGGGTTAAATGGATTCGGGTTGTGCGGAATCAGGACAAGGCCACTCACGCATGTCCAGGAGCTTTTTCCAGTTGGAATCATTCATGTGGTCATCTAATATTTCCGCCCTGTGCGCTAATGTTGCTGTCCGGGTCATCGGGGATACCGTGTTCAAAACAGACCATAAGCTTTCCAGTATCTCTCCGGCCACAATTGCGGCCCCGGGAATGAAGGAAGAAGCATAGCGGAAAAAACATGCATCCTTGTGTCTGTGGACGTGCATGAGACCTATAGCACGTTCAATTAGCAACCTGGGCGGTAGCTTGTCTCCGATCCGGGCCATGAGGTGAATGATATACTGGCAGACAATGTCGTAAATGAAGAGGACAAGCAGAATGGGCCCCATATTGGTGGTTTTCAATGCCTGAAGGAATGCCCAGTCGGTCACGGCTTGCTTTTCACCGGCATCCATGTTCGTCAGACTGTTCGGGGCAAAGCACCCGTGGCGGGCACAGGCAATCGCAACAATTCCGGTGACATCGCATGCCTTTGAGGTGAGCAACACTTGTTCTACAGCCCGAAATTGGTTCTCGCAGGGCGCCTTCTATTTCCGTGAATGAGTAGCAGGAACAAACAATGATGTGCCACGCCCGCCCCTGCAATCCGGGTTCCACATTCAGGGTTCCGGATCCGAACCCGGAGTCAGGAATGAATTCCAGCACGGATTCCAGCATCGACACTTCGGGAATAGCAGACAGATGAACTCACAGTCGGCTTTTCCACCGCATTCGCCAAAAACTCCTTATAATCCGCATCCTTTGCCATCATGCCACCACCCTCCGACAACCAGACGTCTGGCGCCGGATTCTTGTGGCGCACATGGTCGGCCTTGAAATTCCCGTCGGCCACAAAGTTCCGCATATACACTTTCCTGCGTGGTGATTTCAAACAAACTGTCTCGGAAGCAGTGGGAAGCTTACTTGTTTGGATCCGTTTCCCAGTCCGGAGGGAGATTAACACTGGGTTGTGGACAGGTAGGACAGAAAATGGCTAACTCTCCCGGGGCCGGATTCATCGGGTCCGCTTTCCCATGCCCGTATCCGGCCCATTTGATTTTTTTCAACCATCGCCAGCATCGGGAAAGCCGTCGCAATTCCCGGTAGAAGTTGTCGACATCCGCCGAGTTGCCAGTGAGTGAAGTTACACATCCCAGCTTCTGCCAATACTGAAAGGCCGATGCTTTGCATTCCAGGTTGGCAAGCCGATAGTCATCCAGTACCGCCGTCGTAAAGAGAGTCCGATACCGGTCAAAGCTTGTTGGAACAAGCCGGGAATGGATGAAATCCATGGGAGTAGAGTCTGGCGTACATTTACAATAGACCAAGGCAATGTAGTGAACACCATTGATGTGTACCACCCGGACATAACTGTTGTTCATCCCGTCATGCCGCGGTAGTGCAAGATCTACGGGTTCCATGACAGCTTCCTCTGCAGCTTCATTTGCACGACCATCGTCATTGGGTTCCGGGCCACAAAAGGTTCCCGTGTCACCATCGTCCTCGTCAAATAAGTTTGTAAGAAGGGCGGGGAGTCCGGTCTCGGGTCCGGGCCCAGGATCGGATTGGGATGCACACACTTGATCACCATCGGATCGTGCCACAGTCACTGACACACCACTCTCCCTGTCCTTTTGTTCCTGATGCCGCTCCAATTGCTGACTTTGGAACACAAGCCCTGGACACAATGGCTCACTGGAGCAATGCGGGACGAGAATATATGCTCCGACCTCCCAGAGGCTGGCCCTACGGAAGAAAGTACCTGTCCAATACTCAATCCGGTGCAAGGGGTTATCGGAATGGCTCCGGCGCATACAGCCACGGCATAGCAACCTCGGCGCAATGCAATCAAGGCAGCGCCATTCACCTTTGAAGTCATCAGGGCACATTGGACAGGCTGTTGCTGGACTTTTGGCTTCCCGGGCTAACAGTCCTTGCAATAGTTGTGGTGCATGGTTGACAAATTCCATGATGTAGTCATGCTGCCTCTGAGTGGAATAATTAAACCCATAGAAAGAATGTCATTCTTGTCACACACTTTACGTTGCCTGGTCGCATTGACTTCATCAACGGAATCATCTGGATAGCCTTGACCATTGATATGTGGAGCCATGCCATGTGCACTGTCGTTATTGAGGAGGTCAGTCACCTCTACAGCATCACTGACTGGGAACGTGTCTGGCACAGGCTCGGGTGTCATCCAACGGAAAGGGACCTGGGTTCTCTGGATATGGTGGCCTGTTGGAGTGGTTCGGTCTTCAATGACCTCCTCCACAACATCGAAGTTGTCATCCTCATGGAATTCATCGACATCGCGTCTTCTTTTCTTACTTCTGCGCATAGTAGTGGAGAGAAGAAAATAAAATGGAGGGCAGCCCTGGTGGCTCTTATTATTGACATTCACCGCATGGTGTACTGCGTGAAGCCATGCGGCAGGTCATGCTGCTGATGCATGTGTTGCCTCATTTGGCAATTGATTTGCCAAATGTGGATCCGGAGTATTCACGGATCACGGGTCCATGCAACAAGTGCTCAACAGACGGAATGTTCCGCGACACAGGGGGCCTTTATATTATTCATGCCAGCACATCTTGCATCATCCCATGTCTGATCAACGCGGGACCGGGCACCTGCCTGCCCCAACGGTGCAGCAGCCTGAGCCGGATGGAGTGTCAGCGGATCCGGCCGGTCTTCTGCCTACCGCGGAAAAAACAAAGAATCCGCCGGCTTACCCGGATGACGAGCGGAAAGTTTTGAACAGGTATCGTCATGAATACCGTCAGCAAACAACCCGTGAAGGAAGGGCATCAGTTATGAGGAATAAAATACTTCCTGCCTTGTTCAACTATAGACAGAGCAAGGGTATTACACATAATGCTGCTCAATCGAAACAAGAAGTTCGGGTGAGTCCTGAACATATTCACCCGGAGAAAATTCTCTCACAAAAGGAACAGAAGTTGGGTCAGTATGTAACCAACACTTGGCGTCCCTACACGAGGGCAAACAAATGTGGTGGAACCATCAATGTAATGCTGTGGGATGTTGTACAACGCACAATGGCCGACGAGATCAATGAGGAGTTGGACAACATTCTCCTTGGCATGGAGCATGGTAAAGCCTTTGAGCAGTACAACAAGGCAGTCGCTCGTGTTATGCAGGCCTTAACAGAAGAAAGGCGTGCACATCTCGAAGCTCAGGCAAGGGAGTGGAGTTCAGAGGGCCTTCCACCTGAGGAGCAGTGTCGGTATGTCTTCCCGGTTCTGTCTTCGGTTGCCAAAGCCGGACCCGGACCCGGACCCGGGTCCGGGTGGGTTCCCGAGCTAGGACTCATAATTTCTTAGCATTGCAGCCAAACGTGGTATTCAAAAGGTTCGGGATGTGGATTTACAACGTTGGCGGGAGATGGGAATGCTGTCCCTGACATTTGTTGTATTTACTGGGGATGATGGAAAGCTTACTCTGCGGTGGTAAGTGTTTTTTTCTGGATCCACAAGCCCGGCCGCGAATGATATCCACAGCCACGATCAAATTGCGGAACATATGGGTGCAGTCAGTCCACGATTTGGCGACATCTACAAAGCCCAGGTTCATGATATTAAGAGGAAGCTCATTGACTATGTAGTGTCATTGAAGGAGTCAATGGCCCCACACTCCCTCAAGACACTGCCAACGGCAACACAGCAACGACCGGATTTACAAATCCGACTCACGGATTCCGGGTTCCCGATCCTACCCGAGCCTCCCGGGGAAGGTGTCGATCAAAACAAGAAACAGTTGGAGGCCGTGGTCAGGAATTTTTTAAATCAGCACTACAGTATGTTTTCTACAATCATATGGGAAGCAAGGTTCTAACATACCACTCGCAGAGTTAGCCTCGGGATATCTACGGACTCAAACACCGTTCAGTGCAGTGACGGAACACACCCGGTCCTTCATCCCGGCCAAATATCTTCCAGTCGGGATTGAATTTAAGGATCCTCATAACATGCGGCTTGATACCCTGCGGGACATGCTAGCATTCTGGCGTGAACGAGCCACCAGATACGGTCATGAAGAAAGCTTCCGGTGGTCGCATGTGGAGAATAAACATCGGGATCGGGTTCCGGCCGAATATGGTCGACGGATTGACAAAGAACAGGAAGCGGATAATGCAGCAAAGAAGAAGTCACGACGGAAGCACACGAAGAAGACAACCAGACGGAAACGAGTAGATTCATTAGCTGAGTGGCTAGTGACAGAAGAATTACCCGAGCAGGTGCCATCCACTGAACAAATCGAACCCGGGCCCGCACCCAGGCCCGAACCCGGGCCCGCACTCAGGCCCAAACCCGCACCCGCACCCAGGCCTCCACCCGAGCCAGCACCAAGGCCTGAACCTGGCACTGCACCGAGGCCTGAAGGGCTTGCATCCAGGGCCAAACCCAGGCCCAACTCAAGGCCCGAACTTGAGCCTGCACAGGAGTCCCAACCTGAGCATCAGCCTGAACAGGAACCTGAGCCAGCATCACAGTCCGGGTCCGAGTCCGAGCCCGAGCCCCACAAATCCACCCGTATCACGCGCAAACAGCAGAGTAATACACCTGAACCCCAGCCCCACAAATCAACCCGCATCACATGCAAACGGCAGAGGAATACAATACTGGAGTCCGGATCTGAACCTGAAGCCGAACCCAAGCCCCCCAAATCAACCCGTACCACCCGTAAAAGGCAAGGGGAGGCTTTACCCATGGCCCGACCAGTGAAGAAGCCATCCCAGGGGCAACCCGATCAACCCGAGCGTCGTACAACCCGGAGTAGTGTGCAGGATGCTGCACCGCGTACGCGCTCACAGAAAAGTCGGGACCGGAAACCAATTGCAAAGACACGCAGGAAATGAATAGATAGTTTGCTTACACTTTCAAGTTATCACAATCATATGACATGTTGCATTAATTACAGACAGCAATGTTTAAAAAAAATGTCTGTAACAAAAAAAAGAGTCCGGAACTTGTGTTTCAGCAAAGATGTACAGTAGGAGTCCATGATATGGTACCTATGCTCAAAAAGAAAACCCGCTCATGCCTCGGAATCCGGCTTTTCCGTCAGGTGGGGAGTGGTGCTCCGTGTCCGATGCAAGGGCTGACCTTCGCTGTTCAACATCGGGGGAGCTGGACTTCGGCTCCGGCTCCGGCTCCGGCTTCGGCTTCGCTCTACGGAGGGTGCAAGAAGTGAAGCAGGAGCCGCTTGGACTGGCTCAGGGGTTGGGGGAACAATGTTAACCGCCGGGGTCGACGTCCCATGAGAAGATGAAGGGGAGGAGACGTATGTCCGGATTGCCTCAATTGGGGGGGGTGAGGGAAGCCGGGTCCGGGATCCGTACGTCCGGATCGCAACTGCGGGTGAGGCAACCGCTGCTGACGGGTCCACATCCATGGTGACGGGCGTCGCAGCCAGTCCATCCTTTACAGAGGGGCCCCGGGCCTCGACTCCAGCCACTGTTTCCACGATGACAGTGGGTTGAGGACCAGAGTACTCTTCAGCCCGCATCGCTTCACCGGGAATGTCCATCCCACACTCCATCTCCATCGCTTCGGGCATGGCTTCTGACTCTAGGCAAGCAGGTTGCAAAGAGGCGGAAGGTGACGGTGCATTGGGGGCCGCCTCTGATAATGTGAATGGAGCAGATTCCATCGTGCTGAGGTCGGGACCGGACTCGGGGCCGGGTCCGGATTCGGGTGCAACCGATGGCTCTGCGCTCCGGGGAGATAAGCGTGCCGAGGAACTTTCACCAACAGGTGAGGGGGCCAATGGCAGCTCCGCTTGTTCCCAACGGATGGCAGCTTGTGCTGCGGACTCCTGCACAGCCGACAAGTCCATGTCCCAATCATGTTCCCACATGTTGGGCTGGACAAATTCCTCCCGTTCCCGGAGGAACTCCTCCCGTTCTTGTTCCCGCCTGTCCAATTTTTCATGCACCTCCTCCACGGTGCTGCATCCCTCGCTGCGGAGCCAGGCCTCAAACATTTCCTGAAAGGCCTCATTCTGCCGGTCCCCGGTCTCGCGGCAATCCTCCAACCGGTCCCAGAACTTCTTCTGGTTCTCGTACATCAGCCGGATGTCCTGTGCCCGCTTTTGATGCTGGAGCTCGAGCCGCTCCACCCGCTTAGTCAGGTCCTCCAGTGTCAACTCTGTTGAGGATCCTACCAGGGCTTCAACCCGGCGCGCTAGTTGCACCAACGTCCTTGCGTCGGAGGAAGGTGCGGGGTTCCCGGACCCGGGTCCGGATCCAGGTCCAGATTCAGGTCCGGATGAGGGGGCGGGTCCGGACGGTGGTGGCTGGATCACCCGCGGGGTGGCGACGGATGGACCCGCAGCTGCTTTGAAGATTAGTTTGTGAACAGAAAGGGAAAGAACATCGGACTTTACCTGGCACAACGGCCGATCTCTTCTCCTTCTTCTTGGGCGGACCCAGAGCGCGCATCCGGATGGAGTGCTCACAGGCGCATTTCTGCACCTGGCAGCCCTCACAAACGTATCCGGATCGCAGCCGGATGCACCGGACATTTTTGACGGTGCATCGTCGGCACTGAGTCGGGTACTCCTGCCCAGGGAGTGTTTCCCGGACCTGCATATCTTGGTCGTGGGCGAACGGGTCCGCTGCAGGCTCCACTGAACCCTCCCCTGCCGCCAGCTCAGCAAAGGTCTTTGCCTTTTTTGTAGGATGCGGCTGGGCCGCATCCGCAGGTGTTTTGCGTTTCCGGCTGGGTCCGGGAACGGCGGCCGGGGGAGGGGAGATGGGTTGCGCCCCAAACGATGGGCTGAGCGTTGGGCTGCGTGGACGATCTGGTGGCAGGGGGGTGCTCACACGGGTTGACCGGGCCTTCGCTTCACGAGCTAACTGGGCCTTCCTTTGCACACTCGCTTCCGTCATCATTGCGAGGCGCTGGGCGGGCTTCTTCCCGTGCGGTTCCTTCTTAACCTTCGGGGCCGGATCTGCTTTCGCAACGGCCTTGGTTGCCTTCTTCCCCTTTGGCTGCGGCTTGGGGCGACCAGCCGCAGGGGTTGCTGCGGGAAGGGAGGGAGGGGCGGGTGTAGGAATAGGGGAGGGGGCTGGTGCAATGGGCGACAGGGCAGGTCCAGGAATGGGAGATGGGGCAGGTCCGGGCACGGGGGATGGGGCAGGTCCAGGTCCGGAAGGTGCAGCGGGTCCGGGATGACGAGCCGGATCCGTCAGCTGGGGCAGAGTTGTCGGGGGCAAATGAGAGGCGGTGTTGACCTGGGGGGCCACTGATGCTGGCCGTCTCAAACGTACTGCAAGCTCGGACAGCACCTGATCTAATGTGATCTCTCCAGCAGTAAGCAATCTTAAAACCGGGAGTGCTCGCGCAATCTGCGACTGCTTCCGGATCTGGATGACGTCGGCCGGTGCTCCGTGAAAGCTCGGCCACAAGTCTCTCTTCAAAATCAAGTTGGTCAGTGGTTCAAGCAAGTCAAGGAACTAGGAGACACTTACCGCTCGATCATAAAGTGCTGTGAGCCCAAGTGCATTCCGGTACCGGATACACTCCCGAAGCTCCGCGTCCATGTTGTTGAGCCCGTTGATAAGGTGTTGCGAGTTCATTCTTGCTAGATGAGGCGTTGATTGATGGGGCGGTGAAACTTCAGACGTAAACGGATCAGTAGCAACAGTGTGTGGCAGGAGGTGAAAATTTGTTCAACATGTGTCACATGATCGGCCGGTGCGCTTCTTTTTCCCATCACATGTCCGGGATCTCTCCGCCTTACCGGAACGATTAGAAATTCAGCCTTCCACTATCAATCATCATGGCCCCTTCTACCAAGCAATACGGGAAACAACATGAGGCCCAACCCAAGCCTCAATCTTCCTTGTCCAACTCCAAATCACCCGCCGTATTACAATCCGGTGGACCCGAAGTCTCGTCTTCCCGGGCTCTGCCTGATGGATTTACTCCGCTCCCCACCCCGGAGGGCACATTCATTATCCCAAATCACCTTGTCCCAGCAACGAGGCTGCAACTATTGATGGATTTCTTCAAGCAGAATCCTCCACCCGATGAAAGCACAGAAGTGAGTGAGCAGCTTGGATGGTTTCCTGTAATCTCATCATCATCACACCCAGCCTATTCAATATAGCGGATCCGAACACTATCTGCTTGGTGCGGCAAATGTCGAATCCGAACCCGATCCAGTAAGTATTTCTGCTATTCCGTGGTTTTATCCGCTCAATCCTACACCCGCAGCCGCTGACTGAGCAGGAAATCCTGGATATGCATTCAGAGGTCTTGGCAGTTATGGACCAGCAGGAAATATCCTACTTTGCTGCGGCAATTCAGCTTTACTATGCTGCCGTTGCAAGGTTGGAGAGTGACAGTGCCGCCGAGACCGCATTCGGCAATATCCTCAACCGGTTGAATCCTGTCACACATAAGTAGACCTAATGTTGTATAATTTGCTATCCTTGCAATGCATTGAGATGTTCCTATGATCTGCGTGAAGAAACAATGAAGTGGAGCTACCCGCATTGCAGGAAATACATCCAGAATGAATATATACCTACCGGACAGGTGACCGGATTGTAGGAAATGCATCCGGAATGAATATACACCTACCGGACAGGTGACCGGATCGTAGGAAACGCATCCGGAATGAATATATACCTACCGGACAGGTGACCGGATTGTAGGAAACACATCCGGAATGAATATACACCTATCGGACAGGTCACCGGATCGTAGGAAATGCATCCGGAATATTCAGAATCTACACCTACTGGACGGAAGATCGGATTGGTGACCGGTCAAATCTGCTGTCCCGGATTGCAGGGAGCAGTTCCAGGTTCAATATTCACCATCCGGGTACCGGATCTGCGGTCGGCTGCAGTGAATGCCACAGCGAGCACTTTATTGTCGTCAATGGTGGTACAGTGTATCCCGTCCGCTGCTCCGTTAAAAACAACACACTGTAAAGGCGTCCGCTACGACACAGAGGACCCGCTCGATGCGTCAACTACGGTACACTGTATACGCCCGCTAGAGCGTTGGTCACATTACAGTGTTGTGTATGTATGTGGATAGTTGGCATGGCCTAAGCGTCTATGCCATGTCGCAAGGTCGGGTGAATGTTGAGCGGCGAGGGTGTGCTCGACTTGGGCTGCATGAAGGTCCAGGGCATAGAGGCGCTTCTTAGGGAGGAGTGTGGCGGCGGCAATGATCGCGCCGGTGGACTTATCTCGGATGGTAGCCCCGGTGCCGTCGAATGTGGTCGTAGTGGCGGATTGGGTAGATAGTGAGCTTATGGAGATGAGACGAATGGTGGACTTGGGTACATAGAGTGCATCCTCCAGTATAATGTATGCGCCGCGGGCAATACGCAGTCGAATTTTTCCTATTCCGACGACGGCAATGGACCATCCTCCTACTCCTCTGATAGATCGGGGGGGTATAGGTCGGAGGGAGTAGAAGTCGGATTTGTTCTGCGAGATGTGGACGGTGGCGCCGGAGTCAAGGAAGAAGGGGTGTTCATCAAGAGAGGCGATGGCGGTGCGTCCGTTCTGCTGGAGTGGTGTGATGCTGGTGAATGCTGAGTCGTCTACAGTTTTAGTGGTACAGTCGTTCCAGTTAACGCTTGCCTCGGGCTCTTCTCCCATCGCGAGCCACATGTCAAATTCCATCGTCTCGGCCTTTGTAAGTGCATCTGTAAGTACGGTCTCCGTATCGGGGAGGGCGTCAGATGCGAGTCCTGCGAATTCCGGCTTTGCTCCTGATTGGGCCGCGATGTAGGCCGCGATCGTTGCTGTGTCGCCTTCAATTGAGAAGGCTGTTCCGCCGCTGGGGGTGATGGTGATTTTGGAGGGAGTGGTCTTTCCTTTGTTTCGACGATTGGCCTCAAAGGCGGCGTGGCGCGCGGTGCGGGACTCTTGTATAGTCTTCCCCGCCTGTCCGCCACCCGGCATGATGCACCACTCCGTCGTATGTCCCTTCGCTGGTCGGCCTGCGGCGGCGCAGGTCGAGCAGTTGAGGTCAGAGGTCCGGTTATTTCGGTTGGATTGAGCTTTGGCGGAGAATGCAGAGGCCGGAGGGTTGGTGTCAGCTTTATCAGCGGTGATGAGGGTCTGCTCGTTCTCCAGATAGCGACGGATATCGCCAGATTTGTAGGGTTTGTCTTTGGTAGATGCGGCGATGTCGCGTGAAATGTTCGATCGTGCATGTGCGAAGGAAGTGGCTGATAGGGAGCTGAGGCAGGCTATGCATTTGAGTGTATCGGACGAGACTTCGCCAACGGCGAACGCGCGATCTATCTTCTCAAAGATGCGGTCGATGGTTTCCGTGAGTGGCTCTTCCATCGAGCACTTGGTGGAGAGCGCTTCCTGGAGTAATTGCACCTGTTGTACTGGACCTGATCCCTCATGTCGCCCTTTAATTGCGAGCCAGCACGCTTTCGCTCCCTCCTTCAAGATGAACTGCCTTTCCGCGCTCGCGACGCCAGTTGCGATGAACGCGCATGTGAGGCGGTCATTCATATTCCAATTGCGGAATGCGCGTGGTTCGTGTGTCTCGTGGGGACGGAGGGGGGGGTCGAAAGCATATTCCCATAGTCCGGTCAAGACGAGATGGTTCTCGAAGTCGCGAGCCCAGGTGGTGTAAGTTCCATCGTCCTTGGCCAAGAGATGGCCTTTGTAGTCTGTGGAGCACTTGATGATGGTGATAGTGCATCCAGGAGAGTTGTCGATTCTGCGCATCTCGGCCGCCGTGGCCGAGTCGATTTGGATAGTCATAGGTATGTTGTGGGGTTGGGGGGGTAATAGACAAAGGAAATTTGTGGAGGCGCGTGGTTCGACGCGCGCTTGATAAGATCGGGCAGTCGGCCCGGGGTCTGATAAGATTTGGATAAGATTTGAGCAATCGGCTCGGTGGTTCAGGACGGGGTCAGGATTCTCTTTGGGAGCTCGTCACTGTGGTGTACGGCTCAGTAGCCCATAACCTGTTAGAATCTGACTTGCAGTCCTAAAAGTAACACGGAAATATAAGCCTTAGTCCGAGTATTAGAACTATTGTATTATGTGTCGTACCTAAAAGTAACACGGAAATATAAGCTACGACACAGTTAGTAAGGTTATAAGTATCGTGATAAGTAGGTGGCTCACCCTTAGTCCGAGTATTAGAACTAAGGGTGTCTGAGTATTGTACAGTACTATATATATGTAAATGGTCCTTTGTTGTATGCAATGATATAAAGAGTCTTTGAGTGAAAGAAACAAAGGGGCGCACTTACGGTGGCCCACTAGATCGTAACACATACCCTGCGCGACGAGGATCGGACAGCGTCGGGAACGTGTCCAGACACGCGCCGCTGACCATCCCTGTCATTACATGTACAGTATACCATACAGGACCTGCCCTCACGTACATACGTCGTATATAGTCGTTCCCCTGACATCTGGGAATCCTTTAGTCTATTCTCTTCGGATTCCCCCTTGTCAGTATTGGGACTTGTCCCCGTTCTTTCTCATCACTTACGTACTGCTTGGCACGTGACCGTACATATACCTCCGCTCAGTCGCGTCGCCATCCTCAGCTGTTCTTACCTTCTCGGAACACTGAGGATGTACGTATCTTTCCGTTCTCTAGCCCTTCTTCTATTTACCCAATATCCCTAGTCCGTACTCTAGGTATATTGATTAATCTAAAGCTGTTCTTACCTTCTCGGAACACTGAGGATTCCGTACTCTAGATCATATCTGGCCATCAGGTTATGGGCCCCGCCTAGATCAAGATCGACGACACGCCCCTAGTTTTCGGAAATTCTATCTCTTAGCAGCTCAATTAAACGGATCAGGTTCATTGTCGGTCTTCACCTACAGTCTCTGTTTCCCTCTCGCGCATACATCTTGGCTTCGTATGGCTGATCCTTTCGCTCCGACTGGCTCTGCACCGCCTCCATCTCGTGTCCCTTCTACGTCCTCGAACCGCTCAGGCCGCCCTCATCTCCGTGCCCAATCTACTCCGGCCCATCAATCAGGCGCTCGTGCTTCGTCCAGGATATCCACGTCTTCAGTCCCGAATTCCAATTCTGTTCCTTTACGTACTCCAGCTGCCGTTGTTTCTTTCCCAGCGGCGGGGATAACATGGTCTCATACATTACCTCGTTTAAATCCAGTTGAGTCCCGTCGCCTTATACCTGCTCCCCCACACAAGCATTACAGTACTATTATCGATTCTTCTGAAGCTCATGTTGAACCAAATACTTCTTATCACCCTCCACCGACCCCATCACCCGTTCCCAGACCCTTTTCACCTGCATATATGCAGCCTTCTCCCGTTCTTTTGCCTTCTCGCGCGAATTCTTCTGCCATTCCTGAACATGCACCTACCTCTTCACTAGCGATTATTTCTCCTCCTCCTACTTCACGTTTAAATTCACTTCCTGCACCTTCTGTTCATTCTTCATCGCATTCTTCTTTGCCTTCTCATTTTTCCCCGATTACTCCTTCGCCTTTACGTCGTGCTCATGCTAGTGCTCTTTCAACCCCCATTCACTCTCCCATTCATGTTCGACTTAATACACCTTTGGCTCCACAACCTCGTTATCCACTTGCCATCCCTGTTCCTGCCCCCTCTCCCCCTGTTCGTACGCCTTTATTCTACCCTTCACCTGTTTCTGCCGCTTCCCATAATTCTCGACGTTCGATTCCCCCACCTTCTGTTTCCCATGCTTCTCGTCTTTCTTCCGCCGCTTCTTCTTCCCCGTTACCTGTTCGTCAAGCTTCTCCTGCTCCCTCGCTTCATTCTGTTACCTCTGTACCGTCTACCTACAACTTTACGGAAACCAAACTACCTTCTACTACGCACATTCCTTTACTTACTCGGGCTGAAGACTGGCCGGACTGGTACTCAGGCGTCCAGAGTACGATTGAACACTCAGGCCTTTGGGCATTCGTCGCTCCCGATCCTCTTCCGGGCGCTTATTCGGACCCGGCGTCTATCCCTACCTTCCCTCCTTTCGTTGACTTCGCTATCCACGGTGTTGGTTCTCCTGAACTGGAGGCGTATCAGGCTTGGTGGCGTCTAGATGACGTGGTTTCTTATATCATCACGAGTCGCCTCGGCAATATTCCTCGTCGACTCCTCCCTCTTGAGAAACGGGACGTTTACGGTCATTGCGTCTCTTCCTCTCGTGGCCTTCTGCTCATTCTCCGGGAGAAGTATGGGGTTGGACACGCTGCTGCCGCCGAACTCATCAAATCGACCACCCTCTCGCGCAAGGCAAATTCTATTGGTGGAATCATTAACTACGTCACAGCCTGGCAACAAGCGTTCATGCAAACCCAGTCAACTCGATGGCCATTCACGTATTATGAGCTCACCCAAAAATTTGTCGACGGCCTTCCCCACATTTCCGCCTTTGATAGTCTCCGTGCTTCGGTTCGTTTGGACATCGAGCGTCTCGAGGATGATCGTCAGCTCTCTTTCGACTACCTTGCCAATGAGGTTCTCAAAATCGAAATGGACCTCCGTCGTCTTGCGATCTCACATCCTCCCCAATGCTGTTCTATTCCGTCCGCTTCGCTTGCTGCTACTGCCTCTTCCGCCGACTCTGCTCAGCCTACGCCACCGACTACTGCGACACCTTCATCTTCGGATTGGCCCATTTGTGATAATTGCGGATCCTACGGCCATTTATGTCCGAACTGTTGGAGACCTGGCGGTGGTGATGAAGGTGGAAAGGAGCGTTTTCTGGCTCAAAAGGCTGCTAGTCGCCCCACTGCTCTTGTATCGACCTCTGAACCTACTCGCCCTTTATCGCCTGTCGTAGAAACCGAAGCCGAAGCTCAAATTGATTTGATTGACTTGTATACCGTGTGCACGCCTGCGACTCCTCCGGATGATCCTCCTCCGCCTTCACTTCCACCGTATACCGAGTTCGTCTATACTACCGACTCCGTCGCCTTGCTCTCACTGTCCTCCCGCTATAACTCCCTTCTCGACTCCGGCTGCACTGTCCATATCATCCGTGATCGTGAACTTTTCTGGACTTATGATACCTCGCAGGCGATTTCTGTCGGCACTGCGAATTGTGGGATTCTCCAGACTCTGGCTAAGGGTGAAGTCCGGTTCAAGACGATTCTCGATGGACACAATGTTATCTATCATCTTCGGGAATGCCTGCATGCTCCTGATGCCCCCATTAACCTTCTGTCGGTTGGTAGTATGACGGAACTGGGTACTCGATTGACTTTCGAACCGAACTCGACAACTATTCACTTCCCTGCATCCAAGTCTCGCCTCTCTGGTCACACCCTTGATGCTACCGTCATTCGACGACTCTCATTCCTTTCTTGTGATTTCATTCGGCCTCCCTCCGTTCCCACTCCCGTCGATCTCGCCGATGCCGTTGTCCTTCCGGCCATTGCCCTTCAGGATTCGGACTTGCGATTTCCCCGCATCATTATCTCTCCCGATCTTTGGCATCGTCGCTTTGGTCACCTGGGTTCTGATGCGACTCGAGCAACCTTGACCAAACCGTATGCGACAGGCATTGTATATTCTGGCGCCTTCTCGGAGTCCCATTGCATTCCCTGCCTTATTGGGAAACAACCTCAGCGTCCTTATGATCACTTCGCTCGTCGGGCATCGAGAGTCTGCGAGCTTCTTCACATGGACACCTGTGGTCCCTTTCCTGTCCAGACGCCATGTAACGGAGTTACAAGATTGGGGACCTTGCTGTGCACGCTAGACGTAAGCTTGACAAGTCTGTCGATTGCTACGTATAGGTGTACAAGGTCTACTATTTAATTATGTAATGTAAAGGATTAAATAGGCAACACCGGAAGGTGTTGCCAAACAATAGCATAATCGTGTCGATAAGATACGATTAGATCAGATTAGTCGATAAGATAGTAAGCGCCCTTACATACCCCCCTTTAAGATCGCTAGTAGCGATCTTCACCAGGGAGTAATGCAATAAGTAATAATAACATTAAGGCAAGAGGGAGGGTGTAGGTCCCGGCGACCTACACCCAATATCGCCTGCACAGAAATACGTATTACTGGTACGTATTCATGACCGAATACATAGTGGAGACAATAGTTCCACTAAACGGCCTCCAAGTGCCGCTCGAGGTGGCCTGGGATTGAGGACATCCGGTGTTGCGTATATTTGAGTACGCGACCTGCGGTTTGCTCCTCGGGAGTAAGGTGGTCTACACCTTACAATGGCGGTCGTCCCGACGATACCTCCTGCGTGTCGAGGTCGGTTCGTTGACGGGGGGATTAAGTTGTCTCCCCGACCTATGACTCCATCACTGTGTCGGGGTCGGTGGGGTTGGATTCCACCGGACCCTGGCTAGTGGTAATCACTGCCAGTGATAGAGGCCCTGTGAGGGCCGACACGGGGTCCACTTGGGTTTCGGTAGCTCCTATTGGAGCTGCCACGACTGTGGAGGGTGTCGCGGGGGCAGGTGTGAGTGCCGCCGGGTCCGCCATTTCGACGTTGGTAGACGTCGATCCCGATGGAGCGGGAGTGTGCAGGTCCGGAGGGGGAAACTCCCCTCTCCGAACACGGAGTTCTCGGAAATGTGGGTCTTCACCCACAAACATCCATTCCACGCTGGATAAACAGTCCAGCCCCTCGTTCTGAAACTCCAACCCGTCCCATTCCGGAATGGCGGGTGGCACGCCCAATTGATCGAGTCGACGAACGCGATCGTCGTCAACATTGTGGAACAGGTCCTTATGAGGACCTGCAGTAGAGTAGTTATGGTCTAAATAGTGTAGACCATAAGTATAGCTGTGGTTTATCCAACTAATTGGAATACCACAGTTAATAAGGTGTTGTAGGACACCTTGTTCCGTCAGCCACCCTTCGGGAGCGGTAGGTTGGATCCGAGGGATAATAACCTCGGGTCCGGTAATCGGCGTGAACGGCCGATCAGGGTTGGCCTCGTTATGGGCCGCCACCGCTTCTGCATAGAAGTATGGCCGTGCGGTGATGGTTGCGAAAATTCGCATAAACCATGCCCGCATACTATGAGTTACTGGCGACAATACGTTCGCCAGTAAGTAGCCCCAGGTCCCGCGACGATGAACGCTGAACCGGTAGTCCATTACGATACCTCCATATTGGTTCTTAGAACCAATACGCCCATGGTGAATCATATGTCGACACCAATGTTCGACATCCAATGCATGAGCTGGGCCGGGTTGGGGGAGACCAGCTCCTCGTGTCGGCTTGTCATGCCGATATTCGAATGCTTTACCCGGCCGTCTAATGACCGGGGCATTCCAGATGGGTGACCGTTCACTGAACGGTCGTGAGACGCTTCGGAATTTGTCCATGGCTGCACGAGCCATGGCTCGGTCGCGCAAGTGAGGCGCGACCGATAGGGTAATCCGACGGAATTCTCTGAAGAGCATAAAGGCCTCGGCCCGCTCTTCATCCCTCACCCCATGGCGTCGGTTATTGATCAGCTCATAGAGCTGATCAACTTCACGGGGGTTCATTGGGAACCCACGTGGTGCGACGGCATACAGCCGTCCATCTGAGGGACGGGAGTTTTGTCCCGTCCCTAGCTCGCTCTCTGAGACGCGAGCTGCTGTGCCTAGCGCAAAGGCACGATTCTGGGCGGACGACACATATACCGTCCGCGACACCATATCCCAGAAGCGGTTGTCCCGCTCGTGGCGGCCGTTGATAAAGACCACCCCAAGCTCTTCAGGGATCCGTCCCGGCGCCTCCTTCTGAGCTTTGCGAGCCATATTCTCGCGATGCTGCTTTTGCCCGGCAGCCTTCTTCTTGCTGACGGGTTTCTCGTCGTCGGAGGACTCGCCGTAGTCCGACTCGTCCATAAATTTGGCGTACGGGTCAGACGCCTTTTGTTTGCCTTTGCCCTTTGGCGGAGGCGATGGGGGCTGCACCATCGTAGTGGGTGGTGCAGGCGATGGTGCCGGCAAGGTATACTTGCCAACAGGTTCCTTCTTTTGGGAACCTCTCTCCGGGTTCCGTACCCGGCTTTCTCCCGGGGTCGGTAGTGGGAGTAATGCTCCCGCTATCTGTTGCTGTTGCGGTGCCTGCACCGCGGATGTCGACGCTGTCGACGCCCTTTCGCTCGACTTCTCGAGCCGGTAAGGGACGCACTTCGCGCGTCCCTCGGTCCTCGCGACGCTCCTCTCGTTGAGGACCATAATCAAGTGGGCGCTCATCACGCCACACTTCTTGGTCGGGATGGCGGTCGAACCGCCGATACTCTTGTTCCGGGCGTCGTTCCTGACGCCTGGGTTCATATAAGGTGCGTTCTTCTCGCCGCACCTCGGTCTGCTGTCTTTTCATGGGTCGGGACGATGGTCCCTCCCCGCGATCTGGCAACGCCACTGCCGGTCGCTTTTTTGCCAGGCTGAGTTGCTCAGCCATGGCCGACTCTCTCGCCTTCACGCGTCTCAAGTCCGCGCGAACTCCATCGTACGCATCAAGCAGCTGGGTTACAACCAGCTGCGCCATCCCGTCGTCCAAGAAATCACAAAACTCGCGGTGAATACCCGCGTCTTCCAATCGGTCCAAGATAGACGAAAGGAGACCATCGTCTGCAAATGGTCTCCTCGAACTTGACGCAGACGACGCTGCGCAATCGTCTGCCGGCCTCCGCGAACTCGACGCAAACGAACCTCTTTGTTCGTCTGCATATGGCGCGACATATTGCCGCGCCGGTTCGCTGCGCGCCACTTGCGCCGGTGGAGTAGGTGTTTTTTGACGACTTTGGTCGTCCACCTCCATTTTCTCTGACTCGTTGTACCGCGT
Organism: Tricholomella constricta; assembly: GCA_013368375.1. Lineage (NCBI taxonomy): Eukaryota > Fungi > Basidiomycota > Agaricomycetes > Agaricales > Lyophyllaceae > Tricholomella > Tricholomella constricta. The sequence goes on along the minus strand of JAACJP010000012.1, from coordinate 916,556 downwards.
ATTTTGCGGTACGATTGGGGCGGGCATTTGGGGGTACCACGTCGGTGGTGGGTACCCCATGAAGCTCTGCATTGATGGCATATGTTGATATGCCATCGACGGTGGGTAGAACCCACCCGTCTGTGGTTGTTGCCCCTGCTGGGGCGGTTGGCTCATGTGGCCAACCATAGGGTATAGTTGTTGCCCCTGATGGGGCGGTTGCCCCTGGTGGGGCAGTTGGCTCATGTGGCCAACCGATGGGTATTGAAATGTTTGGGGCTGCACGCCCATATAGGTTGGGGGCGGGGGCGCGCTTTCCGCGCGTCCCTGCACCTCCTCCCCTTTTGGACTCGATCCCGAGGCCATATTTTGATAGTCGGTGCGGCTGTCGCCGCCTCAAGTCGCGTCGTTGCTTGAATTTGCTCCTGCGGTTGGGTACATGTTGTGGTTGTTGGTTGAAAATTTGGTTGCGCGTCCTAGCGCCAAAACATATTTAACCTTCTGTCATAACTTTTGATGGTTATGTAATTTTTCTGATCGCCGTGATCACATGACCGCGCCACATTCTAGGTTCGTCGCGGCAACCTCGATGCGCTGCCCACCCCTTGCAATTCCAAGTAGCGGTCCAATGCCGCTAACTTGTTACAATTGTTGTGCGATTCCCAGGTGGTGTCACCTAGACTCCACCTAACTTGGTATTCCACTTTATTATTTTGGGTCCATCTATGGCCCAAAATCTCTTCGACAAACCATTCGTGATCGTCCGGCGCCCCAAAATCATAGGGTTCCGGGTGAGTTCTATTAGGGAACATTGCATCGTTTGTTGCGTAGTATGGGCGCAACAGCGATATGTGAAATGTTGGATGTATTCGACGTTCCATAAGCGCCGTAGGTAATTCCAGCGTATAGTTCGACGTGTCTGGCATGGCCTTCAATACTTTGTAGGGCCCGACGAATTTCGGACATAATTTCCGGGCGCGTCCCTTGGGAAGGTTCAAGTTCTTGGTAGATAAATATAACAAGTCACCCCCCTTTATTTCCGGACCAGTGGATCGACGCCTGTTTGCCTCGCGCGTTTGAAATACGCGCGTTTCGATTATAGCGTCATGCGCCTCCGCTATGTTCTGCAATGCGCGTTCAGCGTATTCCCGAATTCCCTTTGGTATTACGCTGTCTGAGCGTATCTCTTTCAACATGGATGGCATGTATCCACCATTCAACTCAAATGGAGCGAACTTGGTGGTAGCCGATACGCTCGCATTTATCGCGAACTCGGCCATGGGTATACGATCTACCCAATCCTTTTGGTCATGCCTTACAACGGCGCGAAATATCTGGCCAATACTACGATTGGCTCGCTCCGTCTGTCCATCCGTCTGAGGATGGAAAGATGTCGACATTAGAAGCTTAGCTCCTAATAATTTATGTAGTTCGCGCCACCAGCGCGAGGTAAACTTAGAGTCTCGGTCGCTTACGATCGAGCTTGGCAGGCCATGTAACCTGACGATTTCCCGTAGGTATACCCATGATAATTGGGCTGCCGTCATCGTTGTATGTATGGGTATCATATGCACCATACTCGTCATACGACAAATTACTACCCATAGGTAGTTATATCCCTTTGATTCTGGAAATGGACCGATAAAGTCCATTCCGATAGAATCCCAAGGCTTAGTGGGTACTGGCAGGGAATGTAGTTTCCCTAACGGTTTCTGATTTGACGTCTTGATCTGTTGGCAATACTCGCACGTTTTACAAAACGTACGAACAGTCGTGGCTAGTGATGGCCACCAATACCATCGTCGAATATATTCAGTAGTCCGTTCGGCACCGAAATGGCCCATAGTTTTATGGGCTTGCTCAACAATTGACGTGATGATCTCGGGTTCTCGCGGTATGCATAGAACGCTATCATTTATAGCGTTCGTGGTCCAAATCAGATTGTCTTTCGTAGTGAATGTACGAAAGTCCGTTGGGTTAGTGAGAATCACTGAAAATAGTTTATCCTTTGGGTATCCCAGGATAACGTCGTTACGGATCTTTTCGTCCGTTTTGTCTGGGGGAGGGGCAACTGTGTCCCTTCCGAGGACCATATCTCCGACCGTATGTTCCTGTTCGGTTGGCCTCTGGCTTTTTTGAAGGTGTGACGATGGTCCGGATGCAATACTTGGTGCCGCAGCCTCCATTATCTGGGCTTCTACATCTCGATCCTCCTGGCGTTCTTGAAGACGCTTGCTTCGACGTATTTCTACGTCCTTCATCGCTCGAATTTCAACTACTTTTTCCACGATTTCATGGTATCGTGGTACTGGTAAATCTTCACCAGTAGGATCGATTCTAGCATCGGCAGCTACGAAGTCGTGGACGTCGTAACGATCGTGATGGTTATCGCTCTCGAAATATCGCGATAGACAGTCGGCGACTTTATTCAGTTCGCCTTTCACATAGGTAATGTCGAAGTTAAATCGCGACATGTATTCCATCCATCGACGCTGCCTAGGTGATAAATTCACCTGGGTCTTAAAGAATTCGAGGGCTTTGTGGTCGGTAATGATGTGGATTTTATAGCCCACAAGTTTATCCTCCCACTTAAGTAATGCTTCGAGGATAGCTAAGGTTTCGAGTTCATGCACGGCGTAATTCTGCTGTGCATTCGTGAATTTTTTGGACATGAATCCAGCCGGCTGAGCTTGGATCCACATAGGTCCTTGACCATACATCGCACCGACGCCTGACTTGGAGGCGTCACATATAATCCAAATTGGTTCGTCTGTCTTCGGTTGAATAGGCCGAATAATTGGCGTCGTGCAACATATATGCTTTATCATTTCAAAGCATCGTTGATGAATTGGTCTCCAATAGAATGGCAACCCATTCTCGGTCATCGCCATTAGTGGCCCAGTGTACGCGGATATATCTGGGAGGAATTGACCCAGATAATTAACCAATCCAACGAATCGCTGTATATCGTTGTAATTCCGTGGGACCCTCCAATCGCGAATCCGTGCCAATTTATCGGCGTCGGGGTGAATTCCTTGGTCGTCGATTATATGACCAAGGCAATCGACGCGATCCGAATATAGTTCGCATTTCTTCCACTTCAAATAAAGGGACTGTTCGCGTAATCGTTCGAACACTACTCGAAGATGATCTTCATGTTCTTCGATGGAGTTCGAAAATATGAATATGTCGTCCAAGTATACATGCATAAACTTCCCAATGACGTCCCGAAAAATTGACGTCATTAATCGTTGAAATGTTGCGGGGGCGTTACAGTCCCCGATCTGCATTATGTTGCTAATGTACGTTCCCGCTATCGTTGCAAAGGCGGTCTTGTGTACGTCCTTCTCGAGGATGCGTACTTGTTCGTACGCATCCGTTAAGTCAATCTTTGATCGTATCTTCCCTCTGGCAACATCCTCGCGAATGATTTCTTGGTCTGGCAAGGGCGTAACATCCTTGATCGTATTGTCGTTACGCTGCCGTGCGTCCAAGGGTGTTCTCAGGGAGCCGTCTTTTTTCGGGATGCATAGCAGCGGCGCTGCTTGCTTTACCGAACGAGGCTCCCACCATTTAGAATCTGTATACCGATTGACCTTCGCGTAGAATTCCTCGCGAAGGGACATTGGGCACCTCGGCGCGTGGTACTGGTACTGTTTCTCATCGTCGACGAGAGTAATTTCGTGATTGACTTCCCGCCAGGGTGGTAGCTGTTGTTTCGTACCACCCACCATATCTTCGAATTCGTCATGCCATTGCTGGCGAAGTCGTGGATAATCTTCCGTGGTAAGGCCTCCATTGGGTGCCTTACCTTTTCCGTTCACCGTTCTTGCAGCGCGAATGTGCGCTGTGTCTTTATTGCTGGGTTTAACATCAAACCTAGCTCGTAGTTTTACGAGAGCAAAGTCACTCTCATCCTTCACTGGTAACCGATACAACGGCCGTTTAGCCCGTTGTATATTCACCGGAAAATTCATTTCCGTTGGCTCCGATACTTCCTCAGGCCGTGGATTTCGGTACGCTTGTCCTCGCGTGCCTACATTTCTTCCTTCGTGAGCCCGCATTGACGCTATTACTGCGTTCCATTCTTGCGGCATCCGTGGGTCGAACATCCACTCATATTGTGGATGTGGATTTGGTCTATCCCAAAATGATCGATTACTCGCATTCGTATACGGCTCTGATTCCGTATCCTTGTCGGCCCCGCTCGTCTTACGCGCTTCATTATCGCGCTGGCGTTCTTCGCATGGCTCGTGAGTCCGTGCTCGTTCGTTCGAAGGCTCGTTTTGTGCCTTCTGCTGTTGTCGTTGGGGTTTTCTCTTCTTCGGAGGTGGCTTATCCCCCTCCTTAAGAGTTTCTTGAAACTCTTCATCGGATAATAGAAGTGCTGGGTGATCCTTTGGTAGGCTGTTTATCGGCCTACCCTCGTTATCAGGATCATCATCATCTTCTACTGTGACTTTTAGTCATTCTCTTCGTTTCTCCAATGACCGATGGCGTCTAACTCGGCCATCGCGGTATCCTCCATTTTTACTTTAGTCGCTGGTGTAGCGACTCCATTGACGACAACTTCGTCACGGTTAAAGTCCAGCACGACGTTGTTTGCGCGCATAAACGGCGTGCCTATAATCACGTCGTATCGATCAAAGTTAGCAAGGTCCATGTAAACCTTGCCTTTAAACCCTGGAAGAACGGCTTCCACCGTCGTGCCAAAATTTACTGTGGCCCGACTTCCTTTAGTTCCGAGCTGGAGGATTAATGGATCCTCCAACGGAAACACTCGAATATCGGCCACTTGAGCGAATGACGGCGTAAGTCCGGTAGTCGTACTCCCAGAATCCCAGAGGGTCCAAGCCTCATGTCCACCTACATTAATGTAGGTGACCAGGCACTCCTTGTCCTTTATCGGGACTACGGGACGAGCAATCTTGTCCCTACCCGTCCGCACTTTCACTTTACGACTTGGTGGTTTATCATTGCGTTCTTCTGACGCAATGACTTCTGTCATTGCAAACATACGCTCGGTCTCATCGTCCCGAGCATAGTATTCATTTTCGTAGACCTCCATATCTACGAACTCATCGCCTTCGTCTTCATTGTCCGCCTCGGTCTCAGGGCGTCCATTGTCTCGTCCGTCCGGGTCCTCGGTAGAAGTATCTTCGTCGTCCGCCTCACTTGCTGCGTCAGGTGCCGCTGTACGTGCGGCCCGTAGGAACGCTCGCTGTTTCTTGGGCTGTTTGCAATCTTTTGCAAAATGCCCTAGTTTCCCACAATTAAAGCACACTTCCCCCGGGGGGTGGTTGTGATGATTGTGGTTTTTGGTTTGATCGTAACGCGGACGATCTCCCGTCTTCATCGCTGGTTTCTCGACGTGGAGCTTTTGCTCTCCACGTCCCGGTTGATCCTGATACGCTAGCTTGGCGTATGGTTTTTCATTAAGTGCGCCAAACACACGTCGAGTCCTGTTGAAATTGTTTTGTGGGGTGTTTACTCGCCCCCCATCTGGTTTCCGCGGTTGACTCGGTTGATTTCGCTGAGCGGTTATGTTCCGCTCAAAGTAATCAGCCGTCTTCTGGGTGGCTTGGTGTGCTAAGCCCACCGCTAGGAACTCTTGGGCCGTGTTGATTTCGGGTGATAGCCCGTCATCGAATAATGCCTTCCGCATCTCACGCGGAAGTGTCTTGAGGAATTTCTCCAGGAACGTCCAATCGTCCGTTCTTGCTGCCATATTCATGGCATGGTCCACAAGGTCATCATATAAACCTTGTATTCCTTTGCTCGCCGAGTAAGTAACGGCATTAAAGTCGTTACGAGCATCTTGCATGGTTGAGGGTAGCACGAACCGGTCATACAATCCAAGTACGACGTCTTCAAACGTCCAGAACTGCTTCTCGCGGTTCACATGTATAACGTGGCGATTGTACCACTTTCGAGCTTCGCCATCGAGAAACTCGGATGTTATCAGAACGCGCTCTTGGTCGCGTTCTTCTCCTCCAAACTGGCTCACTGCCAGCATCACGACGAGGCTCGACAGCCATTCTTCAAGGTCGCCGAACTTTGCACTTCCACTATAAGTGCCTACGGACTTTGAGTCCGCACGCCGAGATTTCATCCCGTCCGGAAGCGACAGTCGTACCGACAAACGCTCGTGCATTAATTGATGCAATCGCTCATGCATCTTAGTTTTATGCTGCTCTCCGGCAGCATGTATTCCGTCCGCAATTGATTGACTCCGGCGGATCGGAGCAGGCATTGAATAGCCTCGAGTCTGAGCTCGAGGCTGCGCATATTCCGCGGGTTCACTTATTTGAACCCGCATGTCTCGACGACCGTTAGCTATCGCCGTCGAATTATTCTTTTCGACGGCTTCCAATCCAGTTACTAACCCACCATCCGAACCTTGAGTTTGCGAGGCCCATTGCCTCGCCATCTCATCCACAGGCATATGTCCTTCAAAGACGACTCCTTGGTCGTCATAATTCGTGAACTTGCTCCGTGATAGATCAGCATTTCTCAGACGCTGGTAAGCGATCCGGTTGTTCCACTCTTTCGCTAATGGAACACGGCCATCCTTAGCCTCCGGAGGTACTTGAATAGCTGGCACGCTTTCAGTGCCAGCTAGTTGCGAATTCGTGTCCTTACGCTCAGTGGGTGGGTCTAATGTAGACTCACTAACAGGGGCCCATCGGGAACCTTGTGGTTGCGCAAGGTGCTCTTCGCGAGTCATTCTTTCGCGTTTCGCTGCCGCGGCCCGACGACGATAATCGTCGTCAGATTCTCCTAACTGGCGCGCTTGATGCAGCGCAGATACTGCCATAGCAGCCTCATCAAGAGGCTGGTTCGATCCCGAGGCCACTGCTTGCGGGGTGAAAAGGTCATCCCAACGACCTTTTCCTTTGTTGAGCGGAGCTTTCTTAGGTATAGGAGTCCCAGCGATCGAGCTGACTGCTGAATTCGAAGTTCCCTTAGGGTACTTCTTCCTGTATTCCGTAACTACTACGGACAGCGCTTCCAAGTATCGGTCGGCATACTCCTGTACGACCATTTCTCCAACGGACTGTGCTCCGGTTGATCGTAGAACGAGCCTATCCACTCGTTCCTCTAGTCGTCTTCGTCGATGTTCGCTAACAACATCGGTGGTGTCCCAGAATTGCTTCACTTTTAGCGCCAGCAATTCCCTATCGCTGGCTTCTTCTTCATTGGCCTCGGGGTCGGACAAGTCGTCTTCGTCCGACTCCATCTTGACTATGCTCAGGGTGGACGCCCCGAACGCTCTACTTGACAGACGGCTGTCTGGCCATCTGCTTCCTGCCGTGGGGCCAGGTCGATATGACCGGGCCAATTCGTCGGCCAAGCTCCCCGGCACATTGGTGCTTGCTATCGGCCAAGGTTCCTCCGATTCTAATCCTAGTGTATTCTGCGCTGGTGGACTTTGTCCACCAGCGACTGATCCGACTTCCACTGGTTGCAGTGGAAGTTGTGATGGAGGATGCGCTGCGAGCGCATCCTCGAAGACCGGAGTTCAGCTCTTTCCGGATGTGGGAGTTGGTGTCATCGGGTCTGGGTCTCGTGGGTTCTTTTGATGATGGGTGTTCTAAATGGAATGTGGTTCTGCGTAATGTCGTGGGTACGCAGCAATAGAAAGCAAGGTAGCTTAAAAAAATGTAACGGAGTTACAAGATTGGGGACCTTGCTGTGCACGCTAGACGTAAGCTTGACAAGTCTGTCGATTGCTACGTATAGGTGTACAAGGTCTACTATTTAATTATGTAATGTAAAGGATTAAATAGGCAACACCGGAAGGTGTTGCCAAACAATAGCATAATCGTGTCGATAAGATACGATTAGATCAGCTTAGTCGATAAGATAGTAAGCGCCCTTACACGCCACAAGGTCATACATTCTTTCATTCAATTCTCGATGATTATTCGAATTTTGGGAGTACCCGTCTTCTCTCACATAAGGATGCTGCGACCTCCCATTACAAAGACACTGAAGCTGCTTGGGAACTGAAATCTGGCCAACGTGTGCGTGCGGTCTGTTCCGATGGCGCTGGTGAATTTGTGGGAAGTGTTCTCAAAGAACATTTCGCGTCGCGTGGTGTCGAACACCAAGTTACTGCCGCATACGCACACTCTCAAAACGGCAAGGCTGAACGCTATATGCGCACTCTTCAGGACTCCGCCCAGACACTTCTCGCCGACTCTGGTTTACCTCCTTCGTTCTTCGGTGATGTGATTCTTACTGCACAATACCTTCGTAATCGACTTCCCACTTCTACCCTCGATGCTCCTCTCACACCTTATGAACTTATGGAGCGAAAGAAGCCGGATTTGGCACATCTCCGAGTCTGGGGTTGCCAGTGTTTCGTCGCTATTCCCCCTGAGCTTCGTTCCAAAGGTGGTCCACGCCGTTTTGAAGCCATTTTTGTGGGGTATGAAGAACATCGTATTGGCTGGCGTGTTCAGGATCTTAACGGGAAATACTCTTTTTCTCGTGACGTTATCTTCAATGAAAGCGTCCGTGGGGCTCTTCGTCCTCACAATGTTGCGGTGACCCCCCCTTCTCCTTCGTCCTCGACCTCTCCTCCGTCCTCCGATTCTCTTCCCTCTCCTCCTCTCGTCACCGTATCGCCTTCTGGAGATTCTCCTGTCCAGCCCCGTCCTCGTCAAATCCCTTCCTTAACCGACCGTGGACGCGAATACGCTGAGTCCATTAAGAATCGTGATGATAACCTTGCTCGTCTTCGTGCTAACCGGGCGGCTCGACAGTTTGCTGACTCTGCGCTTTCTGGGGTTGACTTCCCGCTTCATTCCGACGATGCCATCGAGGATTTCATTTCCCTTCTTTCCGCGGACACATTCACTTCGATTCCCTCGGATCTCTTATCCATGGAGTCTTCAGCTATCGCCGACTATAAGGCCTATTCCGCTCATCCCGAGGCTCTTCGTTGGAAGACTCCTCGCCCATTCAATCCTGATGAACCTCCGGCTAGCTACGCTGAGGCTATCTCCCGTCCCGACGCTCCCGTCTGGCTTGCCGCGATGCAGCGAGAATATCAAAGTCTTATGGATCTTGGTGTTTTTAAGCTGTGTACCCTCCCTCCAGGCCACAAAGCCATAGGTCTTCGCTGGGTATACGACTTCAAACACAATCCCGATGGATCCATCATACGGGGTCTTGAGAAGGCTCGTCTAGTTGCTCGTGGTTTTGCTCAGCGTCCGGAAGATTATGGCGATACGTATTCCCCCGTCGCTAAATTGACCAGCATCCGCATTGTTTTCGCCTTCGCCACCAAGCATAATTTACATCTCTTCACATTCGACGTCAAAACGGCCTTCCTCAATGCCCTGCTATTCCACCTCCTTTACTGCAAGCAAATCCCGGGTTTTCCTGAAGCCGATAAAACTCTCGTGTACCTATGCATTCGTGCGATCTATGGCCTGAAGCAATCCTCCCATGAATGGTACGCTCTTCTTCGCCGCGTACTCGAGTCCATTGGCCTAGTTCGCTGCGATGTCGACCACGCAGTCTTCTATGCTCGCTTCACGGCCCCTCCCCATCCTTCCATCCCAATGCCTTCCGACAATCAGCCTCTGCTCATCATCATCCCCGTTCACGTCGATGACGGTCTCGTTGCTACGAACTCCATTGCTCTTTATCACTGGGTCCTCTCGGAGATGAACAAGTCTTTTAAGGTCGTTGATCTCGGTGCTGCCTCCATGTACCTGGGCATTCGCGTGACTCGTGACCGCTCCCTCAATAAACTCTGGCTTTCCCAGAAGTCATTCGTCGTCGATCTCCTTGCCCAGTACAATCTTAGCTCAGCGGCACCCGCCTCTCTTCCACTTCATAAGAAACTGTCGTCTCTCCCTCCTGCTCCTCCTAATGCATTGCCTGAGGTCCCGGACGATGAGGTCACCGTCCATTTTCAACGCCTTGTGGGATCTATCCTATACCTTGCTTTATGCACTCGTCCCGACTTGGCGTTCACGGCTATGGCTCTCGGCCAATTCAACGCCTCTCCGTCTCGAGCCCATCTCCTTGCCGCTAAGGGAGTCCTTCGTTACCTCATTTCGACTCTTGACTACTCTCTGGAATACAACTTCTCCCAGTCTCCCATTGGTCCGCCTCTTCGTCTCCTCGTCCCTAGCGACTGCGGAATGATGGATGCCGACTGGGCTTCGGACGAGTCTGATCGCCGCAGCGTTTCCGGATACGTATTCTTTATGTATTCGAGCCTCGTCTCCTGGAGCGCTATTCGACAGCGCACCATCGCTTTATCATCGACCGAAGCAGAGTATATGTCAATCTCCCATGCAATGAAAGAAGCTATCTAGATCCGGCAATTTCTACGCTCTCTTGGCCTCCCAGCTCCTCATCCTTTTCCCTTACTCTGTGACAACCAGAGCGCTATCGAAATTGCGAACTCTGATTCCACCTCTTCACGCTCGAAGCATATAGACATCCGTTATCATTTTATCCGTGAACACATTCGCTCTGGCTCGTTCGTTACCTCATGGATTTCCACCTCCGAGATGACCGCAGATATCCTTACGAAGCTTCTTCCTCTTCCCTTACATCTCCGTCACTGTCGCTCCTTGGGTCTGGTTCCTCTTCCTCTCTGATCTCCTTATTTATTCTTTCTTTCCATTACTTCGCTCTGATGGGGTTGTATTGGGACTTGTCCCCGTTCTTTCTCATCGCTTACGTACTGCTTGGCACGTGACCGTACATATACCTCCGCTCAGTCGCGTCGCCATCCTCAGCTGTTCTTACCTTCTCGGAACACTGAGGATGTACGTATCTTTCCGTTCTCTAGCCCTTCTTCTATTTACCCAATATCCCTAGTCCGTACTCTAGGTATATTGATTAATCTAAAGCTGTTCTTACCTTCTCGGAACACTGAGGATTCCGTACTCTAGATCATATCTGGCCATCAGTCAGGTAGGCCTGCCTTTACTACATTCCTTACTGTACATAATATAACTTCGGATTCCCCCTTGTCAGTGTGATAGCGCTCCACTGTAAGGTTGCCCTAACAGGTGTGGTGTTCTATTACTTATCTTTCAAAGGATCTAATTTTTTCTTGCACAGTGTCTTATTTCAGCGCCGACGTTGTCAGAGAAACTGGAGACACCACTGTAAACGACCAACACATGACACCCGATTATCTTCCAATGGTCAACCAAAATGGAATCCTTGCTCAGCATCTGCAGCTGAAGGTGGGCGCAATCTGTACATTGATGCGCAACATGTCTATTCGCAAGGGCCTCGTGAAGAATGCTCGCCTCATCATCGAAGACCTTCACCACCGTTACATCACCATCCGAGTTATCAATAACCGCACAGGTATACTTGGAGAAACACAATGCATTCCTTGCATCCGATTCGAATTTTCTCCTAAACACACAAATTGGACCATCTGTCGACTGCAGTTCCCACTTCGCCTTTCTTATGCAATGACTTTCAATGGTTGTTGTGGACTCACATTGGATAGAACTGTTATAGACCTCCGTACCGATGTCTTCGCCCACGGTCAACTTTATACAGCACTGTCAAGAGTTCGGAAGAGGTCAGACTCATGCATCCTGTTTCCTGCAAATAATGATGTATCTACTACTACGAACATTGTATACAAGCAATTACTTTTATAATACTTCAACGTCTTCACTTTTCTTTCCTTTCCCAATGACGACGGCGACAGCCGCGATCCCTTGTATATTGTAATTATAATGTATTTCTATCACCTGTCTTACTGTCGTCGCCGCTGCACTATCTCGTCCCGTCGTCGAGTGTGGCGCTCATGGACGCAGAAATTCGATCAGCGACGATTCTTGTCGACAATTTCAAAAAGGTAGCTTTTTGGGTATACCTTCTTGATCTCCTCCTCGATCCACCAGTATGGGGTGAGATACGTGATGTCGGTCCGCGAGGTCGCGCCGGTACCACCGGTGATCATCCCGACGGCGCGGCCCTTCGAGTCCCCCACTATGGCGCCAGAGTCGCCAGAAGCAGAAAAGGCGCCGTCGATGGTGCCAGAGTCGCCGGAAGAAGAGGCGCCGCCCTTAGGTTTGATAAGAGGATGGACGGCGATCTCGATCGACGGCATGTCCTTGAAGTACTCGGGGTAACTGCGGAGGAATGAAAACATTCCCGTAAGGCGACCGAGAGTGGTGTCTGTCTTCCCGTTCTTGATGACAAAGAGACATTTTTCGCCGTTGTCATCGAGCTGCTGTGGCTTTCGGATCTCGTCGTCTTTTACAACACCTTTAATTTGAAGGAGCCCGCCGGGGGGGTACTTGAAGTCGGACCGGCTCTCAGGATGAGGGTGCATCTTGTTATTATATTCGGTTGACGTAAATTTGCCGCCTGGATGTAAAGAAGAGATATACCAAACCGGGGACAGTTGCAAGATGGAATCGTACCCAGATAGACTTTGTTGCCAGGGAAAGTGTTCCAGTCAATCTTGTCGCGGTAAAGCTTTATCAAAGCCCAGTCGCGGGTGAATTGTCCGGGGCCATCGTTAACGGCAATGGGAGGGGCGTGGACCACATAGCCAATCACGCGCTTCTCCAACGTCGACCAAAACTTCGCGACCTCCTCATAGACTTTTGTTATGTCCTCAGTCTTTTTCCTTGCCGTCTCCATCAGGCTCTCGTACTCCCCGCGCAAGTGGAGATGGCCCTCGTACTCCTTGTGCGTTTCTGCCTCCGTGAGCGCCTCGCCCTCAATGATCACATCTGATTCTGATTTCTCAATTTCGCTGGCCCATATAGCGATGGAGGAATTCTCGAGAGCGATGGCTTTTGTCATGCGATGTTTGGCGTCGGTGTAAGCATCGGTGCCAAGGATGACAATTTCTTGACGAGGCTGGCTGCTGTGCTTGTGCGAGACAAGCTTGTTACTACGGTATACGGGAGGCGGGCAAGCGACGTGGCGGGCGGTGAGAAGGAAGACGTTTTCGCTTTGGCTGCTCTCGCGGAGGTAGACGGCACCCGTGCCCTCGTAGTGTGGTGTCGTGAGCGGAGCGATCTGGATGCCGAGCGTGGGACTGAAGGGGCGACGAAACTCGGGGACGGGGTCGTGAGAGGGATTGAAGGAGAGCAGTTTTGGGCCACCAGACTTGAACACAACGGACTCGCGGAATGCGATCTCGACATCTGGAAACCCCTCTCGAGCCAAAATAACTTTGCACTCCTGGGCAGCCGCCTTGGCAGCCTCGAAGACGAGAGTGCCAGGGATCACCCCGATCCAGAGATGGAGCGCACTATGATCCTTTCTCCAGCCTCGGCAAAACGGACAGGGTCGATCGACGACCACTTGACGTCGTGGGAGTCGAGGTGCTCGTAGATGAGCTGGCCAATCTCGAGCCAGCGGTCTCCTATGGGGTGGTCGCCGACGGGGCGAACCTCTCGCGTGACGCGCTCGGGACCCGGCCTCACAGTCCAGGCATCGCCGGTTTTGAAGACGCAGGGAGGGTTGCTGGGCAAGCCGTAGAAGTCGGTGTACGCTGCAGGGTAGGAGTCAGAAAGACGGGACTGAGGGACGGCGACGTCCTGGGCATCCTTGTCAAGTTCGAGCTTATTGGAGCTTCCCGAAGCGGGAGAGGCGAGGGTAGAAGTGGGAGAGACGGACGACTGGTCGTCCACCTGCTGAGCAGCGATGGTTATGCAAGAAGTAAAGGAGTCACTGAGATCGACGGGGGGGGTTGGAATCCACTGAAAAGAGAGGAAAAGTAAGTACTGATGAGCAAATAGGAAAATACCTAAGGGACGCACTTGCGAAAAGAAAAGCTTGGCAGGACAGTCGACTGTGAGTCGTCCTGTGGGGGAATCGGGGAAAGAGATGGGGCAGAAGGTTCCTTTTATATCGTGGAGGTGATTATATGCGGAACTGCCCACTTACTATTGCGGAAGTAGTTGTGCCTTTTATGGCAAGCAGGTCAAAACTCAATTTCTGCAAACCGTTTCATCGCCCCTCACCCTCCTCCCTTCAAATCCGTATCGGAGGGGCTGAAAGACGTCATAAGCATCTGTCGATAATAGCAGGAAGACAGAATATTTACATATGTAAGGAGATCCACTGAAGTGCGCCGATCATAGGATTGCAAAGGAGGCTCTCCCAACTGAGATTCAAGTGGTGACGCAAGGCACATTTGTTTTGACTGTAAGCTACTTACAAACAAGTAATTCAGGTGCTTTGCACAATCAAGATCATCAAGTAACGAGCATTGTAAGCTCTGTGTCGACGGACATGCTGCGCCACTTCGACGAATGTCGGAAACACATATGCACGGCTTTCCACAGACGTGCGTTATGAGGCTCATACGACGTCCTGTGCGCTTCCAAAGTAGATATGATGTCGGATATGGGGATGAAGATCTTTGTTCGCGAATCGTGCTTCGGCCATATCTCACTCAGTTCGGGATTTGGCGATATTCCAGCTCCCGAGCTGGAAAATCTAAAAGTTAGATGAAGATCCGGCACTACAGGCAGATCCCGAGAGGTGGTCATACCTTGAGTCCTTGACCAATGTTTCTGAGACTGTAAGTCAAGGGCGATGTTTTCCGCCCGATGTCATCCTCGGAATGGCGTATTCACGAGTATTGATGAAGTATTTCCTAGTACCAAGCGGGCGTTACCGATGGATCAGCAAGCTGTTTGTACGAAACCGACCACTTTGATAGGAGCGCAGTGCCAATATATACGCTCTCAGGACACCTGCGCCTCATCTGATCATGCCAAAGATTGCTGCCATAGGCAAAATACAACGTCGAGGCACTGGAGGCGGTCATAGGGAGTAGAGGGTGCGTTTCCCCACGAAGCAGGCGGTCCAGAAAGCCGCATTCCCTTACGTAAGCTAGCTTCGATCGGCAAACATTTTTTTCATCTACAGGTCTCTTTCCTTCACAACATTCTTCGACCAAGGATCAACCCGACGTGAGGTCAACAAGTTCTACCCACTCAATAAAATACACGACAATGGCCGATGCTAAATCGAAAGCCTGGCCCCTTGCCAATGCTGAACTTACGAACTCGGTGCGCAACGCCATTCTTGTACACTGGAGCTTCTTCTGAACAGCTGTGCTCCTCAGATTCTTGAGCTCGTCCAGCAGGCTGGTCAGTATAAGCAGTTGAAAAAGGGGGCTAACGAAGGTATGTGGCCCCCGATTTGTTCGCTCTCCATGCCTCAACTTTGGCGCCACAGCAACCAAAACGCTTAACCGTGGTATCGCCGAATTCATCGTCTTGACTGCAGACACAGAACCCATTGAGATCTTGCTCCATCTTCCCCTGTTGTGCGAGGAGAAGGTGTGTGATGTAGTTGTCGCTCTTGGACTTTCCTAACACGATATCGGTTTCAGAACGTGCCATACATCTTCGTTCCCTCTAAAGCCGCCCTTGGGCGCGCCTGCAATGTATCCAGGCCTGTCATCTCTGCCAGTGTCACCACCGGTGAATCAAAGGAGCTCTCCAGCCAAATTACGACCATTAAGAATGCGATCGAGAAGCTGACGTACTAGAAGTTCGGGATTTTGGTCGTGTATTATCCCCCTTGAGAGAATAGAACTATTGCTCTCGAGCAACAACATTATTAACGTGCATTTGGGAACGACATCCAGCGAGATCCAGCCTCAAAAGTTTAGAACATTATTTTTTACTTGGTCACGTGACGCTTGTAACCTGATCCGAGTCGCGGTCGGTTTCGAGCTTGGCAAGGAGCTTGGCCACCTTCCCAGTAGCGGCCAATAATTTCCGGTCCACTCCTTGCTCGCAGTAACAATCTTCTTCACCTTTTCCTTAAAACCTCCACATCAGGCTTAATTAACGCATTGACGACTCACAGCTCGCAATGCTTCACTCTCATTTCATCCTACTCCTCGGTCTGGCTGCTGCATGCCTAGCGGACGACTACCGCTGGCCATCACCCCGGTACGATCACCTGGAAGCACTGCTCTATGAAGGTCGTAGATCAGATGGTTCCAGCTTGTCTTCTATTGTACATCCGTGTAGACCCAGGCCAGACACCAATGCCTCCATAGCCGCAGAGTGGCTTCGTTTTGTATGTGAAACGCTGTCTCATGCTCGTTGCACTCACTCAACCCTTTCCCCAGGCTTTCCATGACATGTCTACACATGATGTTACTGATGGGAGCGGAGGTCTTGATGGCTCTATTGTGTACGAACTTTCCCGAGAGGAAGTGAGTGTATCTGTCAAACGTTGTCAACATCGCCTAATAGTCGTGCCAAAGAACTTTGGTGCTGGTTTTACTAGCACACTTTCTGACTTTGAGGTGTACCCCAACAAATATGTCTCCAGTCTGTCCGCCGTCAGTTTACGTGCGTGCAGCACTTGATACCACTTTCTTTCAGGGGCGGATGTGATAGCAATTGGGGCGATATTCGGAGTCTCTACCTGTGGAGGACCCATCATTCCTTTCCGTGGGGGCCGTGTCGACGCTTGGAAAGCAGGTCCAAGTGGCGTCCCTGAGCCGCAGCAAGATTTGCAGACGCACAAGGACATGTTCACTCGACAAGGCTTCACGACTTCAGAAATGATTCAGCTTGTCGCCTGTGGTCACACGATGGGCGGTGTCCGTAGTACTTTTTTCCCCGCCCTTGTGCCCCCTGGCCCCGATCCTTTAACACCCAAGATCGTCAATTTCGATACAACGACAGAATTTGACAACGTCGTGTAAGACCTCATTAGATATCTTCCCGTCTAGGCTTTTTCATCAATTTATAGGGTGACCCAATACCTTGACGGGACAACTCAAAACCCCTTGGTAGTCGACTCCAATAAGACAATGGTCTCTGATTTGCGGATATTTTCTGCCGACTCTAACGACACCATGCGCAGGTAAACATTTTTACACCATCGTTGGCTAATGATGGGATTTGGGATTTGTTGACACTTGCCTTATAGCATGTCATCTGCAGAATCGTTCACGTCTACCTGCCAAAATATGCTGGAGCGAATGATCAATGTCGTGCCACATGGAGTTGTTTTGACAAACGAGATCACTCTTTTGCCTGCCAAAGTCCACGATGTTCAACTGACTTTTGAGCGGGAAAAGTTTGTCTTCAAGGCCGCCTTTCGGGTATACCGTCTTGAATATCTTTTCTCATTGATGGCTAATACATTCTGCCCTCCAGCTACTACAAGCACTCAACACCCCTGTTAACAAGCAACGCACTGTCAAGATCCTCTGGTGTGACCGACACGGAAACAACAAAGATTGCAAGGGTAACACCCGAACCTCCATGCCTGCGTCCACTTTCGAAGAGGATCCAAACCTCTCGCCGGTAACCCAGAGTCAGGGATACTCTTTTATTAACTACAATTTCGTCATACCCGTTGATGCTTCTGCGTCGATCTCAAAGTTCTGGTTCGAGGTTGACGAGAACGACGGCAAGGGCGCTACATCCTATAAGAATAGCGGGGATGGGTATTTCGTGGAGCAGGATCAAATCTTATTCGTCCCGACACTCAGCAGGACCGCCTTGGTTCATAACTCGACCCTTGAGAGGCGCGGGGGTGGTTCTCCGATTACAGGGCTGGTGAAACAATACACTCTCGTCGCTGCGGTGGGTTTCTGTTGTTTGTCAATTCTTGTTATCTGATTCGTCTGACATCATCAACAACGCACAGGTCCGCGATGGAAGCAACCCCTCGCGTGTTTACATGGATGTTCTTGATGTTGCCATATCTGGATTCCCCTTTCCTCTCAACACCACTATTGATCTCCAGCTGAACACTTCTCTGACACCTACCCAAGGATACTCTTTCTACTCTGGAATCATTGCAGATACCGGGTTCCAGCTGACGGTCGATATACACAACATCGCTGAGGACGGAACAAAATATACCGAGGATTTCAAGCAGACCACCGATCTGGATAACACACCCTATGTTGCCCCAACGAACGTGACGAACACGGGCAAATCGCCGGCATCGTCGGCCTGGAGGCTGATGGATGACCTGCACATAGCACGACTCACCGTCGGCACTGCCCTGATCGTCGGCGCCATGCTGGGCACATTGTTATAAGTTATATTCGCTATGTATCCTTCATGACATACCTTGCATTTGGACAAGTGGACCTCGCACTGCTCTAGAAACGAGATCTATATAATATACCATTCTACTCCCATAATACCACTCTCACTGGACCAAGGAGCTACTTCACATCAATATCTACAACGTGCTGTGATACCTGTTAACATATTGTGACAGTCGAATATCACTCCCAGTGCGATCAGGCCGAAGCTGCTCGCCCCATCCTGTTCTCCCCTCTGTGCACTGAAGTTACAAGCCTCCCAGCCACTCTGAAGCCCGTCGACCAATTCCTGGCGAGCTGCATTTTCTAAATCAACCGGGACGTGTAAAGCCTTTCGGACTTCTGCCACAAGTGTCGCTGTGTGAACCTTCATCCGCTTAATATGATCCATCCTCCACCGCTTCGACGACGTTCTCGACAAGATTGTCCCAACGACAATCTCGGTTTCGCATAGCTGCTCCCCAGTCGACCTCGACATGGAATACGAGGAGCGGATGCAGCTCAACTCGTGGACAAATCTCCGGAACAGTTTCTCCAGCTCGGCCTGGGCGGAATCCCCGTCGGATAGAAATACATACTCTTCCATACGAGATCGGAGAAGGGGAATCAAATTACTCCAGTCAAGCTGACGATCGCTCAAGTTGATTGACGGCGTATCATCGAGGTTGATTGCGCGATACATGAGCCCTAGGGCGGAGGCGGAGGTGTAGAAGCCTTTCGAACCAGGTGAATGACCTGCCGCTCGCCAGTCTGGTTTACGCGGGATTAGGGTGTGGGGGAGCCGGTCGTGGTCCATGTCGACCGGTACGCCTCGTTTGGGATAATCCGCTGCCTGCAAGCATTCATCCGTCAGCCTGGTTACAGCAGTTGAAATCAGGAGTTTGAACGACGAACCTGGGCACACATACGCGCGAGCGAGTGCCAGGTTTCGTCGCCCGTGCCTGACTGAGAAGAAAAGATGAGAAATAGAACCTCTGTAGTGAGCAGAACGCTTTTACGTTGTGTAGGTCTGTGGCGCATGGCGAATAAGGTCCAAGTAACAAAACATTTCAAACCATAACACACCTAAAATATCGAGAAGCCTCTCAGACAAAAGTCCCTGAACAAAAAATCAGCGAAGATGCACGCGAAACTGACAGAAGGGCTCTGCACCAGAACGTCCGTGATCATGAAATTCACAATGAAGTCACAGATGTCCTGCACCTCAGTATCTCTACCGAGTTCCATTGTCTCACTGTCACGATATTCGTTGGGGTCGACTGTTAAGGAAGGAAGTAACTGTGGATAAAAGATGACCGAAAACATATCCCTGCGGTAGCTCTCGATAGTTGGTTGAATATGTGAGAGGTATGGTGACACGCACGCACCCGTCGACGTCTCCTCCACCAAGACATGACGCGAGAGACCGTCCTTGTGAGAGTTCGTAAATAACGTTCTAATTAAAATCAGGCGCGTAGCAGACGCACCGACAGAAGGAAGGACCACGACATTCTTCAAGTGTGAGAAAGCACAAAACGTATTTGACGGCGGCCTTCCAATGGCATATACACATTGTACTATAGGAAGGGTCAAGCAAATGAAGGATTAGAAAAGCCTTAGCGATACCATCTCCAGGATAAACCACAGGGCTTCTTGAAATCGAGCAAGACCCACTGAGCCAAGTTGGTTCAAGATCGCCCGGGTTTTGGATGCAAACTGCAAGACCGTGAAGGGAGATAGTCACAGGATGGATGATGGACCTCACCATATATATGCTTCTCCGGTAGGATATAGACATCGGTACGCCCAGCATGCTGGTATGCTGGGCCTTCGTCAGGAACGCCCACCAAAAGATAGCTTCCTGGTATTGCCACTCGTGCACGATACTTGATATCTCGCAGAATATCAGACTTGACAACCCGCTGAACTTGACGCAAAAACGGGCTAAGAAGAAAGTCATCCACAATAGTTGACGATTCTCGTGCAAACGTTGCGATGTTCTTGAAAATATACGAGAGTCTGAAATGTTCGCCAAGCCCATAGTCATCCAGCATTCGACATTGACGAAAATTGAAGCCATGGACCCCCGTAACATGGATATCAGCGACAGCCCTATCTTGTAGCTCGAGAAAAACATCCGCCTTCACGCCGAGCTTCTCCAAAACCATGACGACTGGCCTAGTGTGTACATATGTTAGCCTACGCAGCGAATTTGAGAGTTCAATATGTACTTATTCAGGAAGCAAGTTAAAGGCCTGTTGAAGACTTTGACAATCTCTATTTCAGCTATATCCGTCGTAGTCTCAAACTTCTTCATGGAGGGACGCAGACGCATGAGAATTCCGCTGGTGGTGTCGAAATGTTCATCTACAGTAACAATACCTTTATACCCCCGAAATCGGATTTGATACTTCAGAGCATCATTGAGTGGGCTATAATTTCAGGAAATCGTAATGCTCACCGTAAGAGGTTCAAGAGAATAATTATCTTGATACCCACTGTTAGAACGCAAAGCGGCCCATATTATCCTCCCTAAAGACCTTGCAATCGTCCCGGCACCGTCGGTAAACTGATGGGGTTTCGATCCCAGATCCTCCACTTCTTCCCATTCCCATCGTTGAAGACGAACGGAGGGAACGGTCGCTGTAAATGCTTGCGCCAAACGTGCAGCGTATAAAGAGGGTGATTTAAAGAGTTGCGTACCTTTAAATTCGCCAACGGAGCGTCTGATCGTCTCGGAGGTGACGCAACCAAACGTCGCGTGTTGGAACGGAGCCACGAACCAGACTCCTTGATTTCGGAATCCCGACATTGAGTAACCTAGGAATTCATGATGTCTGCCAGCGATGTAGAACCCATGCTTCAGGATACTGCCAACTCGCTCTCGGATGAGACCGCTCACGTCGACTCCTTGTGTCTCACGATACGGAAGAAGATCTTCGTCACGGAAATCCACTCGGATAAAGCAGTGCTCGTAACCGACATATTGACGAATAATACGATTGGACGTCGCGGGATATGGGCCTCCAAGCAACATGCGTGTCGGGGTGAAGGTGACATAATGCAATCAAAGGTGCCAACAAGTTCTACATCCGTGAATTGAAATTCGGAGTATAAACCATCGAGAAGCTTTATCGGTTCTTTGCGCAGAACCGTTCCAGAACGAAGAATGTCGGCGAGTTTACGCAAGGCATAAACAGCTCCGTTAGAATTTTTATACTCCCTTACCGAGGCTGCAACTTCCAGTAGAGCCGGGGCATTCAGCAACCCATTGTGTAGCAGGTATTCGAGCTGAAAGTTAATGGACCACGGCAGAGTTTTGTTTTCATTCCGGAGCCGATGTAGATTTCGATCCGAGTAAAAGTTTCCCCGGTGAGCGTCGATCTGCCCAGCAGGACTCGTGCATCTGATGATTTTCGCCCGGTCAAACCCCGCCTTGGTGAGTGTCTCATAAAACCTATCGATAACATCAGTTCGTGGATCCTTGTAGAGGACGATGCGCATGCGGTGGGCATAAGGTGCCACTCTTGTGAGACCGGGATGGAGGCTGGTGACTCGACGTTTGAACCTTCTACCGTCGAAATTATTTGGTCGTGATGGGCATGAATCGCCCTCTGCCAAGAAAGGCGCATTCACGTTGTCAAAACATAGATCTGGCGAAGTCGGTAAGTACTTAATTGCACAATGGAAACGCGCTTCAAGTGAAGATCTTATACGCACATGGGCTGCCGTCATAGCCAACAGCAAGCTTTCGAATACTTTCGAAAGGGACAAGAATGCTTGAGGTTGTGTTCTTCGTTAAATCGTTCCCAATCTATACTTTCACCTTAGCGGGACGCCGTAAGTATAACAAAGTTAGACATGCCTTGATGTGAATGAGTTTCGTGTCTTCCTCGAGCTCCAGCCAGGCCGTATCGATATCAACACATCTTTTCTCCCATTCTATTGAAAATACCCTTGGGCGAGGGGGATCAACAAATTGAGGCAAGTAGAAAACACCGAATTGAACATCGTCAATGCAGAACCTAGCCTGGTGGTGATCAAAAATCTGGCCCCGTGGCATCCGGGTATGTGTATAGGGCGCTACGAGAGGTTTGTGCTTCTGAGATGAGCTAGATATCTGGGAGATGTAGATGTCGTTGCCATTGAGATTGGGATGAGAACCGCCCTAGACAACCCAAGATAACAAGGTTCTTCCCGCGTTGTAGGTGGGTAATGATAAGAATCCTTTTCCTTGACCAGCAGGATTAAGTCTGACCCTTAGTGGGGAAAAAATTGGGCGAACTGGATTTTCTTTTGAGGATATGAATGAGGCGATAGCGTGCGTCACCATTCGCTCGTTCGCTTCAGAAGGGACATTCGAAATCGCCAAGTCCATGTCAGCTAGATGAGGCCTGTCTTGGAGCAAGGAGTAGGTGGGGAACGCAGCGGCAGTGAGCTCGATTCGTTAGAGGGATGTGTTTCAAGGTCGGCAAAAAAAGGTGTAGTTGGGATTTCAAAATTTCCATCAAGCATGTTCCCCGAGAGAACTTCGAAGAGGTTACACTGTAATCGGGGATCGCCGAATTGCTGGAGGGCCAGGATGGGAAGCGAAGAGACTTTACATATGTAGGACGAGATTAAGTAATTCGCGATCCAATGACAGTTCTTGCCGCCAGGAGAGAAATGCATAGCGTTGGCCGTGGGGCCAATGAATTAGCGTTGGATGTGCGTTAAAGACTTGTCAGGAACTTGGGTGACTCGAGAGTCGAAATATTGTGCTCAAGTCAAACAAGAAACGGGTATCCATGCACGTGACTGACGCGTTTTACGCGACGGGTCAATTTAATCCAACGTTCTTCATATAAAGCATATTATACCGGACATAGTATTTCCAATGAAAAGACGCGTCTCTGACCAGTAAAATATCGTGGAAACACAGGCGCGCTTCTGATTGAAATACAACTTTCAGAGTTGCGGATATGTCATTTATTTTTACAGAAGACTCGAGAAAGCAAATGCAGTACAGAGTGGGTGGCTTTATTCCTGTGACAATTCAAGCGTATATATAGCATCCAGGATCTAGCGAAGGTGTGTGCTGGTGAAAAGCGTGGTTGGCGCGAATGAGGAGACGACTGAATGCTTGTGCTTCAAGATAAGTCCTTTTCTTGCTTGATTGAGATGCACTCGATAATTTCGATAGTTTTACGTGGTGGAACCATACATACAGAACATCAAATGTAGGCGTACGTTGATTTTGCCAAACTTGTTACCTGTTGTGTTCTTACTTTACATTTAATACGCCAAGGTCTCTACGATGGCGTCGAGGACGCGAATCGCATCAGGTATGTGAAACTTCTCATACTGGAGTGCAACCGGGGTGCTGCAGATACACGGAGGACTTTGTCAGGGGTTATCAATGCAAAGGAGTTAAAATACTCACTCCCAGCCAGTGACACGCTTGACGGGCGCGTCCAGCTTCAGGAAACATCTCTTTTGAACCTCAGCACTGATTTCAGCCCCAACTCCGGCAGTCATGCCAGCCTCATGAACGATGACAAGGCGGCCAGTACGTTTGACGCTCTCTGTGATTGTCTCGACATCCCACGGAAGAATGGAGCGTAGATCGATGAGCTCTACCTTCGCCGAGCGGAGGGATGCCGGGACTAGAGCCTCAAGGGCGGGCGAAGGGGAATTTAACATGTGGAGTGCTGTTTCGCAGTGGTAAACGGGAGTTCCCCAGGTCAACAACGTGAGGTCCGAGCCTGGAACGAGAACTTCGGCTTTCCCAAGAGGCAGTTCGTAGTCGTCGATCGGGACTTGTTCAACTGAGAAGGAACGCGTCAGTCAAGGAAGACGGCATACTTTCTATGGATGAGACTACCGGCTGAACGGTAAAGAATCTTGGGCTCCATGAAAATAACTGGGTTGGGGTCCCTGATGGAGCCAAGTAACAACCCCTTTGCTTGAATAGGAGAGCGGGGTATGACGACCTGCGACGGCTGTCAGTTGTTCGGCCGGATTACGATGCGGGGCGGCATACCTTGAGACCAGACGCACCCATGAAGAATCCTTCGGGAGATTGAGAGTGGTATAATCCACCATGACCCTAGAGTGAGGAGGTTAACCCACCTCCACTGCATAAGCACGAGAGAACACTTACAACGGACATAGTTGGAGTGCGGATAGTAAGCCCTCCAACGTTGTATTGGCCGCCTGAGCGGTATCTAATTTTGGCGGCTTCATTGACCAGCTAGGAAAGATATCAGATCCCATGGTAAGGGCGAACTAGCAATTCAACCTACTTGGTCGAACGCCGGGTATATATAGTCCGCAAACTGTATTTCGGCGATGGCAGTATGTCCCATCAAGGCCAGGCCGATACCAAAGCCTGCAATACCTTGCTCGGTCAAGGGCGTGTTGAAGACACGTTCGCGACCTGAAAAGCTCGTCAGGACATCCGCAAGGATGGATTCTCGAGTACAGACCAAATTCTTCTGACAGGCCCTGTAATCGAGAATTATGAAGTGAGGGGAACGTCGCCAGTCCTGAACACACTCACCATGGTACATCTAAATACGCCGCCGAACGCAACATCCTCGCCAAATACCACGGCCGTATCATCTTTCGACAGTGCAATGCTAGATTATGGTCAATAGAGCGTATCAAAGACGATGGGTCGGCTGGACGGATCTTACCTCATGGCGTCCCGGACAGCTTGGTATGTGTTCATTTTCCTGGTTTCGCGTCCTCCAATGATAGTTCTGGAGGGCCCAGATGCATCCTCGTCTGCAAAAGCTAGACCTGGGGTTCGTAACGCAGAGTCCCTTGTGGTCCGAAGAACTTGAGAGGTCGCAATGGAGGGTAAGTGACCACCAGCTGGGGGTGGTTCCACCGTCGTGGAGTTCCAGCGACACTGATACAGTTGATTTTTTAGCAGAAAACGTCAAGGAGGAGCCGGCGTACCACGATTGACGGCAGCCTTTTCACAGCACGCGCGGTGAACTTGGTGGTATGCATTAGAGAAAGAGTGGCTAAGATCCGGCTGCAGAGAGTCGATCATTATGGGAGTCGGGTCGCGTCAAAACAAGCGACGGGATTGGCGGATCGCGTTAAACTCCCTTGGCCCTTTCCATCACCCACTCGCTGTCGCTCTTGATGGACAACGAATCTACATTTGTTGCTCCAGAAGGCGTCTACACGGTCACTGACGAACATAAACCTCCTCCTAACTTCGCCCCCTATGGCGGTCCAGCGGTCTATCCCTCTAAGGTGTCCAGCGTGGTTGTCACATTTCCTGCCACGAAACAGCAGAGCGGCGCACCGGGGTTTGTACAACTCCTAGGAGGAAACAAGGACACCAAGAAGGACAAGACCAACGGGCTGAAAGAACGTGAGGACGGAATCAGCCTATCAAGCAGCGATACCCCAGATGAGGCCGATCAGCCCACTTCAACCCAGGAACATGCACCTACGAGTCCATCGGCCTCTCAAGAACCACATACCCTATTTTCTCATAATCCCACTGCGTCTGGAAAGAAAAAACAAACTGTCCGACCAAAGCACAACATCCGTACCACGTCCTCGACTTTCATCACCCGAATACAGAATGCTGAAGGGCTGGTGAAAACACTTCAATCGAAGCAAGGGGACACCACATTTTTATTCTATAATCTTGCCAAAAGTTGGCTATGGATTGAAGCGGGCTCCAAGGCCAAGGTACGCCTTCTGTGGTCCAGACTCCACCTCCGATTTACGGCAACACTCACGCTTGAACGGGCAGGATCCCCTCTCCAGGATTACGTTCTCCAAACATCCGACATGCCACGATGTCAATGCTTCGACCGCATCTCCCGAACATCTCGATGTTGTTATCGGCTTTAGCTCTGGAGACTTGGTATGGTTAGGTGCGTGTTGCCCTGCTTTGTGGGTAGGGTGTGGGACCAACATGTCACCAGATCCCATAACCTCTCGATATGCCCGACTCAACAAACAAGTACGTTTGTTGTATAGTCTGTAATAGTTACACCATCCTAATATATCATTAAGGGCTGTATCTCGAACTCCCCGTGTACTGCTGTCCGTTGGGTGCCGTCTTCTTCAACGCTATTTATAGTTTCGCATGCGGATGGCACCATCGTCGTGTATGATAAAGAACGCGATGATGGGGCTTTTGTGCCTCAGGATCCCATAGGAAAGTCCACAGATTTGAATGGGGCATCGTCTTCAGAGGATGGGTCCCAGAGGGAGTGGGACCCCACAGACAGCATTTTTGTAACAATGCCGCCCTGGCATCCTGTGACGTCGGGTGGAGGGCTCTCAAGCAACGGCAAGCCGGACAAGGAGAAGGCAGCCAAAAACCCCGTCAGTCATTGGCGCGTATCGCGGCGTAGCATCGTCGGTAAAGGGGTTGTACTTGCATGTAAAAAATATCGGCTCAGCTCTGAGGCGAACAGATTTTGTTTTCTCACCAGACGTGAAATATGTCGGCGCAATTTCCGAAGACGGTTGTCTAAGGGTTATCGACGCTTTAGCAGAACAGTAAGTCCTGTCCACTCGGCACTCTGATCCCTAACGTGGCCATCTCTATAGGCTTGTGGATTGTTATGCATCTTATTTTGGCGCACTGACATGCATTGCTTGGTCGCATGACGGTCGATTTATACTGGCATGTACCGATCATATTGAACCGCGTCCTGCTTCGTTAATTTTGTCTGGCAGACCGGTGGGCAGGACGACTTAT
The DNA here is from genome assembly GCA_013368375.1 of Tricholomella constricta. Taxonomy (NCBI): domain Eukaryota; kingdom Fungi; phylum Basidiomycota; class Agaricomycetes; order Agaricales; family Lyophyllaceae; genus Tricholomella; species Tricholomella constricta. The sequence continues at coordinate 889,812 of JAACJP010000012.1, read as the reverse complement.
TGACTATATTCTCACCATGGGAGCAAAGAGTGGTTGCGCGATGTCAAGGCCATTCATCCTTTGTGTCTGCCTTGGCATTCGACGATTTACGCTGCGACGGCCGGACATACCGATTCGGCAGCGTTGGGGAAGACAATAAATTAATATTGGTCAGCTCATCATCTGAACCTGATGAATACCACTCATGCTGCTTCCTGCAGTGGGACTTCTCCAGCGGAGCACTTCACCGCCCAAAATTTCAGGTATGTCGCTTTTCAAATGCACCGCTATTGTCGAAACATAGCACTTCGGTTGAAGGCCTCACATCATCAACGAATGTCGATGTCCTCAACAATATCTCTCGCACTACGGCGTGATCGATCGGCCCAGTATCTCCCTTCAATAAATTCTCCTGGCCTCGAGGGACGGTCTTTCAGATACCACCCCGCCCCATCTCGTAATGAGACAGCGGTTGTCCAGCCTGTCTTGGTAAGTCGCATTATGGTTGAAATTGACACTTGTCTCATTGCTGAACTTTTCAAGGTTAAAAACATTGAGGGCGACATTTTGACTGCCATCTCGTTTCTACCGCGTTCCATTCTAACGACAACGAAATCGGGACATGTTAAGTTTTGGATTCGTCCTTTGGCCCTACGATCGCGAACGAAGACTAGTCGGGCGGTGGATATCGATCCGCTCACCTAATTCGGTCCCCTCTACGCTGGCAGATGCTATTTATTTTACGGTTTGCCGGATTTGTGGACAAATTTTTATTTTAACTCCACGATGCTACGAGAGGATGAATATCGCTGGTGCCTGTATTTGACCAGTATCTATGATATATTTGTCATTATTGCACAGACGCAACTAACAATCGCACCCAGATAATGCGAGTTTGACTAGGACCCTGTATAACTAGCTAGGATTGATATTGATTGATTTGAAATTCTACGATCCTACTGATTACACAAACAATCAAGTTGACGATAATTCCAACCTCTTCTGTTGCAAACCACCAATCTATCGCACTTTGTGATTTCCTTTCTGTAGCTTATATTTCGCATGTCAGTCGCCACACCGACTTTACTTCCACGGCAATCCAAGTTCCCACATCTGCTCCCAAAACCGCCTCAGCCTCATCCCGTACCATTGTCACATCGACGAGTCTACGGAAATCTCAATGCGGTACGCGACTTGCAGCGGGAGATGGAGGATCTTAGCGACGAGGAGAATGAGCTCGAAGATATCGTGCGTCTGTTGCTTCTGCGACAACAAGACTTATCTTCAACTAACTGTTCTCTCAGAACTTGAGCATTCATAATCGAGGCTACAGCTTCCTTGTTCCTATTGGTCGATCTTTAACTCAGCAGGAGGAGAAGAACGATGTAGGCTGGCGCTGCACACCTATCCAGCTCTGTTTTGTTGATCTCTTGCGCAAACTAGGCAGACGAAGATTCAGAAGATTCGGGTTCAGGTCGTTCGGGCGGCGCGCCTTCCATAGGCGAGGACGATGGTGAAAATGAATCTGCGCAAGATCTTGATGCAAGCATGGAAGATCTCGACGGAGACGCAACAGCCGACTCAGACGACAACGACGAGATGGGCGAAGGAGACACCGAGGATTTCGATGACGAACCTTCTGAGGTGTGACAGGCAGTCATGGCTGTTCAATCCCAAGACTCGAACCCCTTTGCCCCCACACAACCCGTCGCGGTCGGCCCCATCGAGGCTTCTTTCCGCCACGATATTTATACAAAATTATCCTCTGATTATCCTACTTATGGCTCCTCGAACAAGAACGTCCACAAGGCCTCGGTATTTCTATAATCGTGGTGCACTATGCTCACAAGCCATCGCTCGTCCCGCACCCCTTCGAGCAATTTCCTCTCTTCCGAACCTGGTCGGTAGAAGGAAGCCCAGTCGGACCAGATGGAGAAAGCCTCCTCCTACGACAATCACACTTTGTTAATGACAGGACCCTAGACAGGAGGTTAATTGGCCGCGAACCTTCCACGAGAGGAACGACTCCTTCTCGATGATCGTCGTTTGTGCTATTTCTTGGCCGGGGAACACGCCCCACGTCACCGCGTTTCGATCATTTTCTGGGACGTTTCCACGGCACTCGCCCTACGCAAAGTTCAGCTTTTCTCCATCGCTCCAATGTTACCACATACCTTGACATCACCTGCAAACCAATGTACCCAACCTTTCCCTCTTTCCTCGACCCTTCGCTCAATGACATCGACATCCTCTGCGCTGCAGAAGAACTCCACGAACCCCTTCTGGAATACATACCCCGATCGAGGACCCCATCCGAATACTTCATCAGCAGAGCTCGCGCCGTCGACTGCTGGCTGTGAGCCAACCGTCCACCATCCCCGCTTCGTCAGTTTTTCCAAATGTGGCAGAATCATCAACGACTCTGGTGACAGTGGCGTTGGCGAGAAGGGTGTTGTGGATATCTTCGAGTGTAGATGGTCGAGGAATAATTGGGTGAGATCATCCAAGGTCTTTGGGTGGCCCCATTGGCTGACCTCGTCATTTCGCTGTCGGCCGTGTCACTATGGCTCAAAGGAACAAGGATTATTTTGACATACCAACGCAGGACCTCCCCATGGATCTTGATTACCGAAAGCAGGACTCTTAAAATCACCGAAACGGCCGTTCGGGAAGTCATCCCAGGTGGCGGCATTATTGAGTTCACCCCGCCCGGCTTCAGTTTCGGTCGGGGGAATGTTCGCCAAGCCGAGGGTTGCAGAGTTGGTAGCGGTTACGGGCGTGACCAACAGGTCAGATGTGTCAATTGATGGAGGCGGATTATACCCGGGAGTCTCCTGTACAAAATCAGCAGGCATCGTAACGAACATAAAACGTGGTACACGTACCGCAATGAGTCGGTTGTGTACAGGGGCGGCAACACCTGTCCATTGTAGGAATTCAAGCACGCGCTGGACACTCTTCTCGAGATTTAAGGTGCAGAAATGGACGCCTGGGACGTCACCGTTTTTTGTCAAGCGCTGAATCATGTCAACGGCCAGTTTGACACCGTAGTCTTTGACTAGTTGGTCATCATGCTGTTGCGCTTGGGATCAGTGTGTGGCGCCAAAAGTCGGCCTTAAGTTGACGTACGCTGATAGACCCAAGGGCGTCCAGTATGTACTGGGGAACTCTTGTCCCACACAGTTTCGTCAGACGAAGGAATGAGGAGTATGTCTGTATTGGCATTATTCCAGGGATAACGGGGACTGTTATGCCTATCCTCAAAATTGAGTTTGCGATTTCTTTCCAGGCTCGAGATAATGGACGCACCCTTCTCTCTGACCTTCTTTAGCCATTGGAAAAATCGATCCACGTCGTAGAATAGCTGGGTGACAATAAAGTCTGCCCCTGCGTCGACTTTCTCCTTTAAATACGTAAGCTCGGTATCTTCGTCTAAATGGCTATCAGTGTGTCCATCAGGATATGCTGTTCCAGCGCGAAGGTTAAAATCAGGCAAAGCAACAATTGCGAGAGCTAACCTGCTACACCGATGCAGAACTCGGGGGAGAACTCCGGTGAAGATCGTATGAATTTAACGAGATCTATGGCGTGTTGAAAGCGCGGATCTATGGGAATCCATTCCTCTTGTCCTCTCGGTGGATCTATCGAGATGCTATTTCAGCTCTCGTCTATACAGCACACAGAATTCGCGCACCTCCTCGCAAGGCAAGAATATTTTGGATTCCACGTGCCTTTGCCGACTAAGGGCTGGTTCGGCCATGGTCCCATGGGAAGAAGATGAAGCTTCGGACTCACTCTAAGTGCATCATTTACCATCCCTTGTTCCATATTCGTGCATGTCAGATGTAGGACCGTGTCCACGCCATACTCCGTTTGCGTCAAGCCAGCCAATTCGAGACTCCGCTCCCTCGTAGACCCTCCGGCACCCCATGTAATGCTGATCGCGAGTGGATTAAGTGTGCATAGTCGAGAGATACGTGCGATCAAATTCTCAAATCCCTATAAATGATCAAATATCAGCGGCGCACAGGCATTGGAGACATCAAGCGACCCACTTGGTCAGTTCGTGGCGGGAAAAACTCAAAGGTGTAGAATGGATGCGATGACTTATCCGCCGCGATCTTGTCGATGAGCTTCATTCCTAAGATCAGAGGATCACTGTCAGCTGTTGTACGCGGAGGCGCACTGAAGACGAAGGCCTGAAGTCCGAAGCACGCAAATCCGATCGGATCTGAGTACCACGTGACATCCCGCCGGCATATGATGTGATGTGACGGTCACACAATAAATGTACTGACAGCATCTCGCAGCATCTGGTCAGCATTGCCCACGCCGTCGACGTCGTCCTCACCAATGGATGCACCATCAACGCCAGTCTCGGCCGACTTCTCTTCGTCGCCACCCAAGAGGACAAAAATTGTCCTACTCGGCGACCAGAGCGTCGGCAAGACTAGCCTAATCACAAGGTATGTTGCCATTCCTCGGTTCGGGAGTCAATACACTTATTGCTTTCCGCCTAGATTCATGTATGACACCTTCGATAATACGTACCAGGCTACTATCGGCATCGACTTCCTGAGCAAGACGATGTACCTTGAGGACAGGACCGTAAGGTTACAGTTGTGGGATACCGCTGGTCAGGTATGCGGCAACTCCGAGCATGGGCAGCTCGGTACTGAATCTTATATGCAGGAGCGGTTCCGCTCACTAATTCCATCCTACATCCGTGATTCTTCCGTGGCTATCGTCGTTTTCGATATTACAAGTGCGTTCTGACGTAGTTGTCGTGTGCGCTGTAGAATTAACCGCCTCCACCCATACTAAGATCGTCAGTCATTCCTTTCGACAGCGAAATGGATAGACGATGTTAGATCTGAACGCGGGAACGATGTGATCATTGTCCTCGTGGGGAATAAGGCGGACCTTTCGGACAAACGGTATATTCTCTCCGGCTTCATACGTATGGACCCCGGAGCTCACATACATACAGGCAAGTGACTTTGGAAGAAGCTACCGCCAAATCAACACAGCTAGGCATCATGTTCATGGAGACCTCTGCAAAAGCTGGACATAACGTCAAGAGCTTGTTCAAGAAGATCGCGATGTCATTACCTGGAATGGACAAAGATGGTCAAGGGGAAGCAAACACAAGTATGTGCTTATATGCGCCTGTGTTCTCTTTACTTCCGGCAGTTCACTGACGAACATCTCCACAGAAATCGACGTCACAACACCAGTTGCAGGCGAACCCCCTGAAGCATCGCAATGCAACTGCTGAGTAGTTCTACCCTTTCCGTGCGCTGATTCCTGCATCATGACACATACATATACCACTAGCCATCCTCTTTATAGGCCCCACTCTTGCTCCTGGGTTGTGTTTTTAGTGTATTAGAATACTATTCCGCCATTCTGCATCAACCTTCGAAGAGATCAAGAGTTGCACACCAACAGACACGTCAACTTGCAAGGGATTATTACTACACAAGACCAGATCAAATTATAACTGGTACACATTATTCGACTTCATTTTCTTTCGTTTATCCTCGATTCATCGTGTTACCGGCTCCCTTGGGATTTTCGTCCGTGTACCTGGCCCAATTCTCATCCTTCTGCCTCTTGGCCTCCTCCTTGTCCTCGCCATCCCTGGTTCCATCCATCTCTGCTTCGAGAGCGAGCTGTTCAGAAGAAGTCGGGGCAGCTTCTGATGCAGGACTTGGGTACAAGTTCAACGTGATATAAATATGGGTTAACCAAATATCACGTACCCGCCACCTGTAATTATGTTGCCACGCTCGCGCTCGATTTGGAGGTATTCGTCAATCGACATTGTAGGCAACCTGTGTCCGGGACCAAACACTTGTGCTTGAATTCGTGCACGGTCGGCAGCATCCGATGGCAGGATGGTAAACGGTCGGAGGGGCTTCCTCCTGGGTGAGTAGATGCAATCCACGGGAGTTTGAAGATGAATACCTTGCCAGACGGGTCCAAGAGTGGTCCCTTCCCATCAGGCCCCAAGCTTGACCTCGGTGCATCAAGTTTCCACATGTCACTGTCAGTTTCTCGGCCTTTACCTCTGCGGTCATCTGTCCCTGGATAAGAGTTTCGGGGGGGTGATGGTGGTGCGTTCAAAAGAAGCTCCAGCTCTTGATCCATACTTTCGAGTGTAGAATGCGATTGAGCATGAAACAATCGCAAGAGGAGTAAAGTCGCTTCTCGTAGAATATTATCCGTGTCGGAGTCGGGCTCGTCGTCGTCGTCTGTGGATTTGGACGACAACTTCGACGGCAGGAGAGAAGCTATGAGGTCAAAATCTGTAGGGGCGTCATCCGATAAAGGGACCTGGCGTCTCCGTTTTCGTATGGCCTGTATGATACGATAAGGGTTCAGCGAAGCATTCTGTACCTCAACTGAACACCATTGACCTCAATTCGCGCCCGCAGATGCTTCTCCATCTGGTATTGTTTGATCTTGAGCTCGCGCCGCTTCGCAGGATCTGCGATCGCGGATGCCTTGCGCTCCTGCAGTGCACGTTCTTCTTCAGGCACTACCTCGTAGTTCTCCAAGTACAATAGGAAGCTCCTTAGATCTTTCTATGAGCACTAAATCAATGCAGAATCAGTCGATGTAACTCTGCGCCGCACCTGTGCCTGCTTGAGCATGGATATCCGCTCCTCGCGCTCCGTTGTCCTGACGCGCCCTCGGACCTCAGATAGCACATAAGGTACGAGAAGATAGACCAAATCTGTCGTAGATATGTCCTCGAGGGTCTCGTTTGGGCTGAATAACGAGAGACCAGTAATGCGGGCGCTCAGCGTCGTCAGGTCCTTTAGGCTGGCGCGCACAAATTCCTATGCAGATCCACATAAGACTGTCTGGTCATTCAAAGGCAGATCCATACCTGTGTTGAGTCATCGATGGTAGGGGAGTTTAAGGCCTTGGATGCGGCCGAGAGGCTCCTCGTGAAAAGTTCTGGAAGAGGCACTGACATTGATTTGGCCAAGAGCAAAAAGGGTTCTGAATCAGTGACAGGCTTTCTGCTCTTTCAAGAGCAAGAAGAAAAAGCGACACCAGCAGGATTTGAACCTGCGCCCTCAAAGAGGAACAGATAGCGGATGATTCGAATCTGTCGCCGTAACCACTTGGCTATAGTGCCCTATGCCTCAGGTATTGCGCTGGTCTAAGTCGCAAGATTCCTTTTATTTTTATTTTCCGACCCCCGACCCAGATTCACGAGACCCGGTTGATCGTCTGCCCTGTGAGTACAGTCATTTACGGGTCCTCGATACGCTCAAATGAAGACGGGCCTCGGAAAAATGTATTTAAGTAGTCAAGCCCAATCTAACTATGTGGGACCCTCCATTAGTATATAAAGATGTATAATAGACACTAAAATTGACTATCCATTGAGCGAAGAGGAAGGATGAAGGAAATCTTTTCGAAAGTTGCTTATCATTGAGAATTCTGTCCTCGATACACCTGTCACATCAGACTCACGTTGACGCTGATGCTCTGCCCTGTTTGGAAGGTGTGACGTGACAGATACAGCACCGCTCAGGCCTTACACCTCCTCAAAACCTTGAATCTCCACATCGTACCCTCCGACTGTGCTTCTGTTATCACCAATAGGTAGCCTTGACTATATAGAGAAGGGTCCCTGCTCGAAACAATGGATAATAGTCCATATTCTTTCAAATGACAAAGTTTAATATTTCACAAATGTCCTTATCTCGACTGATTGTACTTCCCACCTCAATTCCCTCAATTGCCAACCCCCAAAAGTGGGGAGGACATGGAGACAAAGTACATACATTAGCAAGAAAAAACTCCGGGACAATCAGAGCAGTGGATGTGGAGCTATTTGGTTTTGTATCGAGGACCCATGGTGTGTCGAGGACCCGTAAATGACTGTATATGTAACACTACCTATCATTCAGAGTTTGTCGTCGTCGTGGGTAAGATTAGCAATGCTCGGTTCCCGAGGGGATCATGCACGTATATGCAAACCGCGTGAACAGTAGCTGCAGGAGTGAAGATGTAAGTATCCGTATCATTGAACGGCGTGTATCATCGCTTAGGATAACCGCAGGTGGGACAAAGAGCAAATGCAAAGTACGTATGTCCAAGCGATGGATGGGAAATAGGTGGCTCAGCGGATAGAAAAATGTATAGTGATTCAACTTTCTAGGAAGAGCTCGTGACGAACGACTGTGAAAACCTGGGGGAGCCTTGGCGTCACGTCGAGTGTCGTTCCCTTGTAGTTAAATTGTCTGGTATATTATTAGAGACAGCACTATTTGTATGGTATACCTAAACAAGTATGAGTAACCTTGCAATGTGTCGGTACATTGAGACTCACCGTTCTGCAGCTGTGACACAACGATGAGGTTAGCCAGCTAACAGGCAATGAGGAACTTGGCTCACCCTCTGGAATTCATCGTACGCCGTGCTTCGAACGTTTTCGTGGGCATTTCGAACGACACCCATCATGAATTCGGCGGCTTGTCTCTCATTCAATCCAAGTGCAAATCGGTCCCGAAGCCTCTTGATGGTCGGTTCTCCCTTGAAGGACGGTAGGCCAGTATCAAGCATCAATTGTACCGTGCTTATCAACTGTTCGGCATGGGGGCGGATTGCGAGGAATGCCTTGACAGTAAGGTTCTGGAAGAGTTGGTAGCCTTGTGAGTAACGACCTCCCATCAGGACAACCATCTCATGATTGAGCTTGAACGAGCTTGGTTCAAATTTGACCCCCTCGAAGCAATGAATTAACAACACAATAAACTTCGAGAAAGGGAGCAACACACCCCTGGTCGTAAACGGAGCAACTTCTGTCAGCCAAGAGACGGAAGCAAAAAGAAACGGGAACACTTATCTATGTCAAACAGAAATCCGAAATCTGCAGGGATTGAGCAAGTGGATAATCAAAAGGAAAAGCCATCAGCCTACCTATGTGAACGATGTGACCCTCGCCGTCGATCATGATGTTACCGTTGTGCCTGTCCTTGATTTGCAGGATGAAGCAGGCGACCGAGTATGCGGCCATCGACTGAATAAAGTTGAGGCGAGCTTTCTGAAATGCAACAGTATCCTGTCCGCCATATTTGGCGACGAAAAAATCAAGCAAGTCATTGACTTTTGCGCGACCCATTTCGTCCCGAGATGTCGCATTGGGTACGACGTCGATGACACCGCACTACAGAGAATGTAAGTCAGAACGGCGAAAAGATAAATGACACTAACGCCTGGTCCCGTAGCCGTCACCCGATAAGGAAAGAGGTAGAGTGTAAGTCCAACGCTAGTGAATATGTTCTTGAACATAGCAATGATTTGAAGCGCGAGGACGTCTTGTCGACAGTCGTCGCCGACTTTGAAAATGGCTTGCTGCCAGACGTCATATTCCGTGCGGATTTCAGTGCCTCCTCCATCAACATCCAATATTGAATCAGGATCCGTGTTGACTACGATGCGCTCCTTCCGAACTTTGAAGGTCGCCATGAATGGCGCCTAGTGACAACTGATCAGGGCGTGAATGCGGTAGATATGACGAAGTTTACCTTGGCATGGCTTTGAAGTGGCCGTCCAGACTTTTTGTCAATGTCAACCACTTTCCCGTCAGGGTTACTGGGTAGATAAACCCCCACATCGACTTTTATTTTCGCCATCTCTTCGTCGATTTTTGCCTAAAACAGATAAGATCATGTGAAAGAGGGATCGATGTCATCTACCTTCTTCTCGGGCTTTGTCCTCTTGATGAAGGGCTTGAGCTTCCCAGAAATGGAGGTGACTTCATGGAAGAAGTGGAATTCCCGATTGTAGAAGTCTCTGGCATCACCCGAGAGTGAGTTTACTACCCTTTCTGTCATTAGATCCAGAGCTGGCTTCATAGGATCCTCCTGAACCATGCGGTGAGCCGAGGATCGCTGGTCTAAAACCGACACTAACAATTTCTGCTTGGTCGTCTTTGTAACAATTGGCTTTCATATTCCAAATGATTTGGTGGCAGAATAACTGTGATATCTTTGCGGTCTCAAAGATAAACCGGGCCACGTATCCTAAAGTCATGGTCAGACAGATACGAGGAGTCAGAAACAGAGAGCATGCCAAGTTGATCATATCGCAAGGCTTGTACGACTTGGGGAACAAAGAAAAATGTCAAATCGACGGGGTGTTGCTCCAGTACCCGATGGGCGTATTGTAAGATCAAAGGGTCATTGTTGTATCGGGGCTCAAAGAACGTGTTTGCGATTACGGGCGGCACGGGTGCCCAGAGGAGAAGATTCTTCGCCATATCATTAGAAAAAAAATGTGACTTGAAAATGCGCGACAGACCTTGAAATCACGACGAACATGAGGATCAACCCTGTCGCCCACGAAGAATAACAATGCCTCCGGAATGTCGAGTACTTCGAGAGGACTGGAGCAAACCATCTTGATGACTTCGTTACGGACGACAGGACTTTTGAATCGTTCGGGAAGGTAAATGGCAATTGCTGGATCGATCTGCCAAACTGTGCGAAGAACACCACCCCAGGAAGCCTTTCCGATTGTCAACTGACAAGATCGAAAAGCACAGGGTCCATTTACCTCGAGCATCGTTGCGACAACAGTCCCGATCTGGTCGCTGCCTCGTTTAGGATCGTTGGTTGGGTTAGCCCAAACAGTTAATCTAAACATTTCATTCTCTGTCAGGAGCCTCAGAGGCAGGTTAATATTGCGAAGGCGATCAAGATAATCTGAGACAGGACATCAAGATTTAATCTGGTCAGTATATAAATTGCACTTACGGGCATTCCGCAAGGGTAGCTGTGATGGTGACAAACTTGAGATTTCAGTTGTACCTCGAATCGTATCTGTCTGCAGGCAGGAGAGGAACTCTGCCAGAACCTTAACATCAGCGTCGACCTGGACCCGATTGGCACCATACGACCACCTTTAAAGATGGTTAGTAAGAATCAAATTCAGCGTGCTTTTGATCTTACTGGGGACGGACGGAGAACCAAGAGAAGGCCACAGAGTACAGGCTTTCTCTTAACAGGCTCTCCGAATACGGATCCAAGTGAGAGCTCTTCAAGGTTTCAAAGCCAAACAGAAGAAGAGAAAAGCGCGCTTCACGAGCCAGGGCATGAGTACTGAAGGATTGATTTAGTGAGGGCCTCATGAAGGATGCAAGCGTATACACCAACCTCAATGACCGATAAGCTCGAGCAGACCGTAACACCAGATGTTGGATTAGGAACATCATTTCCGGCCTACGATACCGTGCTGCTTGTAGTCGACTCAAAAGCATCTGAAGAACAAGCGCATGAGGCGTAAGAATTCGTCGAGCATTTGTCGTTCCTCTGTCGATGACTTCCTTGTCGGTAGGACTGTAGCTGATTGGATGATAGAATGGATCATCATAACTGCGGGGGAACAAAATTAGGGCAAGGCGACAATCAAAGAAGTGCAAAACACACTTAAATGACGTCGAGAACATGCCTCTTTCCTGCCTGATCGTGTCTGACCATGCAGATAAAACCTCTGTCATCAACGCGACTTCTACATCAGGTTTTTCTGAGATGACCCAGGTCCAGACTTCGATACTGGCAGCTAGTGCAGATGGAGTGGCAACAGCGAAGGTTAATGCCACGAGATGGTGGAGAAGGTCATGCTCACACTAGAACGTGTGAGAGATTGAGGAGCACAAAGAAAAATAACTGCCAACCTTCTCCATAGATAGTAGCGTTGCACCACACCGAAACAAGAGTCTTTTCAAATCCTGAACCGTCAGGGCACTGTTTTTATTACGAATCTCCTCCGTCGTACGAGACATTTTGGTCTTCAATGCTTGTATTTCGGCAGAAGGAGCCGACTGAGGCGGCAGCTTATCTAACTTGTCGGGACCTAATGAAGTTGTCAACGATTTTCAGGAATTTGTATCAAAGGACACAGACCTTGATGACAAGCCAAGCGAACTCCCGCAGCCTCACCAGCGAAGTAGCTTTTGATGGCGATCTGATTAGCCAGGCTCTTCGCACCGTCAGTTTTCCATTGTGACAGGCCAATTAAACACGCTGTGAACAATGAGCAATGACCCTTCTAAACGAAGGAGTACTTACTGAGTTGTCGCTGTACAGGACCTATGGCTTTAGCAAAATGCTCTGCAACCGAGGCGCCCAGTTCTGAAGAGTGAATCCCTGAAGTCGATTGACTAGCTGCAAGATATTTCTGATGGTAGCTTTGAGGATGGATGTTGTTCTGAAATGCCAATATTCCACACCTGCAGCGTTGATTGGAGCTCGATAGGGGCCCGAGCCAATGCCAATTCGAACCAGCTGTTGGCATTACGATGTAACTGACCAAGAATCTCATTTCGCTTTTGATAATCATCAGTCAATTGCAGAGTGATGTCGGCTCTTTCAGAGTGGAATTCATAAACGGGATTGTACTGCAAAACCAAGGTCAGCTTGAAGCCTATTCCTCAGTGGTTATAAATACCTCGTCCATAAATTCGTTCTCACAAGATTGCCGAAGCAACGTAAGGACTTCAAGGATCGCAAATACAAGCGGTGGGTCGCACATGAGCGAGGGGAAGGATGTTATCAAGCGATTGAGATATTTGGAGGCGATATCTCTAGCCTTCTCGATCCGATGAGTGCTGTAAATCAGGAGAGCACGGAGCTCTGATGATAACCCGACAGGCAACATTTGCTGGGATGCTTGAGCATTCAGGTCGTTGATACAGCCACGAATCACCTTTAGTATCGTTTCAATTGATGTCGTGCACAGAATTTACACATTGCTCACCTTCTCCGCAACCGATTCCATACAAGCAGGGAGTGAAGGGTGTTTGTTGATACTGTCATTGGTGAAATAACCGACGAGGGAGGAGGTCAGTCCAGCAGCGGATCGCATACTCTCCATATCGTGCATTGTAAGGACAAATATGATCTGGCCAGACGACAGATAGCGGATATCTCCTGCACGCAATGATATGTACTTCGTTAAGGATGTCCTATGTTTGGAGATTACCTGCTCACAAAAGGTTTAAGGTGGGAAAAAAGGACGAACAAGAGCCGCACTTACAGTATGGGCATACTCCTGGCGTATGACGGAATTGTACTCAACGTCACTGGCCACTGAGTCATGAGATTCCTCGAGCACCATCGAAGGTGTCTTAGCGGCGATATGAGACAGTGCAGGCTTCAACCAATCCATGGCAGTTTCCTCCTTGTCTTTATTACAGGTGAAGTGGAAGAGGATGCACAAGAACCACATGTTTCTAAAGAGAGAAACAACTCCGGAGGAAGCATCTTGATGTGGGTTGAAATCATGGTGGCCCAATAAAGCATCGATTGGAAGAAGGAGAGAGGCGAGTTGCTCAATCATATCGTCGGTCTAAATGTAATGTCAGGCGCCCATATTATGTACAGGAGAGCCGTTTTACCTTGACGTGATGGTTACTGATCTTGAGATTCTGGATCGCGACGCCTTTATCAGCGAAGAGGGTCAATAACTCAACCAGGTATATTTCATATAGTTCAGGTCTCCGATGCAATTCCTGCGCCAACCGAGTTTGGGCTGCCAGTACCTAAATAGAATGTCAGAAAAAGATTGAAAACAATTTGATACTTCTAACCATGTTGTTGGAGAAGCGTGGGTCGTCTGGATTTGCCGAGCGGTTTATTGCAGAGAAAACACGTATTATCTCAATGAAAGCACTCTCGGGAGCCGAGAGTGCGAGATCGACAAGGTTGTAGGCTATGGCAGCCTCAACGGTCGGTTCTGCAGATCGTAATCTCTGAAGCAACATTGAGATAGTTAGTCGTGTAACCTGTCCAAGCTGGGTCAAATTTCATCCCTGCAAGATGTCGGCGATACATACCTCTTCTGTGTGAAACTCGAGCGCGAGTCGGGTGACAACAGATATTGTGCTGATACCAACGAGCCTCTTTTCGTCCTCTGAAAGGCCGCGCAAGCCGCTTTCGAGCAATTGACTCGTACTGTGGTCGAGCGAGTCATGCATAGGGTCATCGCTTGATTGCGAGTTGTTCGAGCTGTCATATATATCCTTGCTTGTGGCAGCGATGTAATTGAGGAGGGAATACATGTTCGACATGATAAGGTCGTCCCCGGGCGCTAACTATGTCGATTTGAGCAGCGGTCTCCAGGTGAATACGTCAAATAACTTACTCGGATACAATGGGCCAGACATTTCGCTGCCGCTACCAAAGGAGGGGGGGCGCGACTCTCCGAAGCAAACTCAAATTCAAAGATAGGTAAAGGGGACGTTACAAACCGACGAAGGTGCGTGGCCATTTTGGAAGCAATATCCGGGAAGCTATTCCGATCAGCTTCTCGTGCTCTAGAGGTTCCAATGCATCATACCTTTGAACCAGGACGGTAGTGGCCTTCAGGGCAGCTTCTTGGACCAGATTGTCTGATATGGGTGACTCGTCGCTCAAAAGCAATAGTAGACGGGAAAATAATTTCCGGTCCAACTCTTGGAGCGCGACGGAACAAATGGAGGCTAATTTCTGGAAAACAGACCTTGGTTTTGGAAAGGCTCGGACGTAAATAATCAGCTTACCAGGCTTTCTGACATTGTTTCCCAGGCATAAGTATCGATCGAGGGTTCTGTGTCCATCTCTTCTATCTGAACTAAAAGGTCAGTGAAGCACTGCATAGCATATTTCACTGTCATCTTCAAAGTATCCACGATTTTTTCGTCCTTGATCTCGCACGGGACCACTGCTTTGCGCATGAGCGATAACCAAGCTTTATTGGCGGCCGCAGCTTCAGTGACGATCCCTGACGTCGTGACCTGTGGAGGAGCAAGAGCCTGGGCAAGAACAGTCCATTGCGTTTCTATGAAGCAGCAGACGATGAAATATCCGCTCAGAGGGCGCCCTTGGGTGACATAGCGAGACACGAAAGTCTGGACGAAACGTAGAGTGTCACCGTTTGCATCTTCCTTTTGCAGAATATCGACCAACAGGTGGTTGAGACGATCAACAATAGAAGGAGAACACAGTGCGTTCATGTGTGTGGTGAGTTGTTCCCACTGGGTAATTGTCCAGGCATACGAAGTCGAACTGATTGCGCGATAAAACCCATGAAGTGCAGGGGTCAATTGCGTCAGGACAGACAGTGCTAGAGAAAAGTTGAGTACAGTGCGAAAGAGGTCTTCGAGAGACTCTTACGGTCACTGCTCTTTATTTGCTTCACCATTTGTGATAAAAAGGAACATATCGCAGATGCCGCCTTCTCGGTGTATTGTGTGCGAGAACTCGAAAGGCGAAGGAGCGCAGAAACGGTAGAGTAAACGAGTTGATCGGGTAAGGCCCAGTCTGAGGTTGATGTTGGAAAAGCGAGCTGTACCAGATAATTTCGGAACGAACCTTGCCAGGAGAGACACTTGTCGAAGTCAACAAAAGGTACATCATTCAAAATGTCGAGCAATGCTGGCATTAGAACATCAATGGTCTCGTCGATATGTTTTTTCGGGAAGTTAACTATCAGCTCTCCGAAAGCAATGTTGCAATGGACACGAGAAGCAGGCTCGAAAAGTGTGTCAGACGGACAACGACGATGTTTTGCTGTATAACTCACCATGAATACCCGTAGCTCTTCGCTGTTTTCTTCTCTGCCACCCCCTTCGTCTGCGCCGACATCTTCTGTTCGTGTGTGCACCTTCGCAGCAATGAGAGTTTGAGCATGAATAACGTCATCTTTCGTTTCGCCAGGGTTTGAGGCGATATCAGACAGGATTCGCTGGTGTATGTTGAGTTCTAGACTGAAAGAAAATCAGCTCTAGTATTAGTCCACAGTGATTGACATAACTTACCAGTCCATGGCTGCCCACTACCCACGTACGTCGTCGCAGTAGAAGATGGTGCCAAGGATAATTGTGACCCTGGACGATATTACGTAAGTATTAACTCAGGAACAGAGGAAGTAATGCTAATGTAGCCGGACTCAATTGACAGATTACTTGTTTCAATGCTACATAGGCATTCCCTTGAGCACACAATGCAACAAAAAGGTGCTGGCAGACAGAAATGCAGGACCACTGGCAGAACAGCAGAGAACAGAACACAAGAAAATTACAAGGCAGAAAACAACACCCGCAGTGTGAGGGCATGACTGTTGATGGTGTTGAACTCGTGCCAGGATAAAGATAGAGGACAAGCAGAACGGTAACTCCGAATTATGGACTCGGTATCCTGGCCAGTCATTACAAGCCCAGGTAACTTTCAAAACTTTGGCCGGACTGAGTTTCCTATTCTCAGATAAGCTACTTAATTGGAGTTGTGTAACCCGAAGCCTGGTTTCACGTGAATATCACGTGTGCACACGTCGCGCGTCGCGTACTGTAACTTAAATTCAAGTTCCTACTAACTCCCACTTTCTGTCATACCATTTGTTATAAATCAGTAGCTCCGTCGTTTTATACACAGAGACTAGCCGGTAGCCTCGATGTCCAATGGCGAGGACTCCAAGTCAGTTGTTTCCTACCTTCACTCTTGAAAGTCTCATGGTCGCGTTGCAGACCAGCAAGTTCCGCGTCGGTCCTCGAGACCAGCTCGTGCAGTAGCCCCTTTACGGTTTGAGACTGAAGATGAAGAAATATATGATGAGGTACAGAGTGCGGAAGAGGATGGCCAGTGTGAAGAGTTTGAAGGGGATGTCACAGGTATTTTGAAGGAACATCAAGGTGAATAATGTTTATACCCGTCGGTCTCCTCTGACGGAATGGTCTGCCTAGCGCGTCAAGCGAAGAAGGCATCCGCTCGAACAACGGCATACCAGGTGCAGAAGAAGGCGATATATGCAGCAGCTCGCAAAAATGCACAAGAGATATCGAGATCAGGCGTCATGTATATGTGAAGTCTTGGAAAGATCCGGTGTCTTGAGCAGATAGCTAACCCGTGACGCAGCGCAAGTGCCAGGACCATGATTCAACAACTTAAAACTCAAGAGATATCCCATGAGAAGGCTTTCGGCGACTTTCAACACATGTGCGAGGTCCAAGAGGTCCGAGAAGCATCCTTGCGATACCCTTGTGGCCTTTGATCTCTTTTATCCCCCAAGGAAATGATAGACTCTTTGCTTTCCGTGTATCCTCCCCTGTTCAATGAGCTAGCACGTCGACGATCCGAACAGGTTGCAGCTGCAAGCGAGAAGCGTCAGCCCCACTCCACACTTGTATGGGTTCGTTTTACTGACCTTTTGCGTTGCAGTTCGAAAGTACCCCGTCCGACGTCAGCTTGTACTTAAAAGGTTCTCAAAAAATGCTCGAGCACATGTCGAAGAGACTCGGGAGAACGAACGGGTGCGCATTTATTGCTTTCGCTCTTTCTTGACCTTGATTAATATCCGAGTTGGAATAGACTGCCACTGACGCTTCGACAATGATCAAACATTACAAGAGCCTACTCAATGGTTGACACCTTCGGGTTTTCATGCTGTTCTCTCTGTTCTGCCCTAGTCATCGTGTAGCAATCATGCCCGATAAAACCAGCGTCCTGTATCTGCCATATTGTCTAGTGCACATTTGTAACCTGAATAATTGTGAGCGGACATGAACTGCAATGTCAACCCTACTAGCCATTACAGCTAGATGTCAGATAAGTGAGTGTAGGGTGACAAGAGTGAGGCTCACAAGTTCAGAGGCAGATCTGCGGACCAGGTTGGGCGGATGTGCATCTTCCGGACGAAGGTGGAGGTATTCCGACATGAACACTCTGAGCATTAAATTCCATCGTCGCATCGTTGGGATATCTAACGCTGTGGCATCGTCCTGCAAAATCATGAGCTCACGACCAATGATCACAATGGAGAACCCACTTTCAGCGTATGCCAAACGCGAGGGAAAGGTTCTGGAATGAGGTGCAGCACACTGACATCCCTTTCTAAAAATGGGACGTGATCATCTCCAATGTAACCAAGGTTCATCTGTAGCTTGTCCCGCGGCAGGAAATAACTGGTCCATTTCCCTGGGGCCATTTCCTTTTCTTCGCCATCAGCAAACGCGCCGCTCTCTCCTAGCCTCCGTTCCACTGAGACGAGAGCATCAAACAACCAAGCAGTGTCGAGGTAGTACGACCTGATCAAAGGCTGGGGTGCACCGAGCAGGTCAAGTAATATGAGGTGTTCGATACCGGTCAGCTCTGTCGAATGGATGCCCATTAATCGACGTTTGTCATGGGGTGAGAGATATGTGGACGCCCATTTATCTGCAAGGTGCCTGACCCTATCGTCAAAAACATGGACACCATGACAGCGGGCAGCAGGTCGCACCTCGCTCCGTATATGGAATCCGTCTCAGTCCAAGAAACAAACGCTTCTTCTCCATCAAAGAAGACAAGCTGCAGTGTAGTGTCAGCAACATCCTCATCGTCTTCAAGGCCTTCATCCATTCGCTTCTTCCGTTGCTCCAAAAGTGGATTTAGAGCTTCAGCTAGATCCAGCATCAGCGCGCATGGTGCAGCAGAATCGGTAGCCCCTACAAACTAAGGCTTCATCAATATAAAGTTTTCAGAACGATGGGACCACACGTACCTGGTTGTCGGGATAACTCGCCCCGTATTTACTGTCATAATGAGCTGAGAGGATGACGCGCCGAGTTGCAGTCGGGTCTTTCGTAGCAATGATATTCCTGAACCGTTTGGTCCCAATGGGCGTCTTGTCCGTGAATTCGTCCACATCTATATGCCAATGCAGCGCCTCTAGGGTAGAGATAATATAATTCCGGACGACGGTGTTGTTTTCGGTGTCCGCTGTACCGTTCGTGAGCACATGAGTGTTGCATGCCACATTGCTCAACTTACAGACACGAGGAATCAGAATCCTCGAAAGATGGGAAGACGGATTTGAGGGGTCCAGCTGCTTTATCGGGTCAAGAGTCGATATTAGGGTGTTGATATCACCGGCAGCCAGTTCAGGCAGAGTCCGTTTCCCGAGAGTCGAGGCCTGATAGGTATATAGGGGACAGAAGAGAAGGACGAATATGACCCCTAGAATTCCGAATGAAGGCATGGTAGGCCGCCCTACCAAGATTTTTGAGCGCCAGCTATCGTTGTCGTGGAACGTGGTTAACCAGGGTTACAACTTGGACACGACTTTCGGAGACAAACAACTCCAAGTTGCAGAAGTCCATCACGACTGGGACACGGCGGTCCCTCTACAATATGGCAATTTTTGGTCTTTGGGTATGTCTTCTATGACCGTTACCATTGCCTATCCATTAATCAATTCCAGGTCATCAATAAAGCAGGGGGGCTCGTTTATCAGCGCAACTTTGCAGGTCCCTATAGTCCTTCAAGCCTCCGTGGCCCATGCCTGACACCATCTCATTGTAGATGGCCTCGCTCAACTTACCTCGAATGAATACCTGGTCCTCGCGGGAACTCTGCACGGTATACATGCCATCACAAGCCGTTTGTCGCCAATGGGATCCAGCTCAGGTGCTCAGGTTATAGAGGGCGAGACGTTCAAGATTACCATATTGCTCACGGCGACGGGTACGTGAACTTCACATTTGTACCTTGGTTATCGTCTCAAGTAACTATCTAGGGACTAAATTCGTACTACTCACGTCATTGACGGACACCTCGGCGGATGCGATCTTGCAGAAAGTCTATGAGATTTATGCGGATGCAGTCATGAAAAATCCGTTCCATACACCAGAAATGCCAATCCGTAGTGAAGGCTTCGACACTCGTATCACGGCTCTTATTGGAAATGGCCTGGGAGCATGAAGGAACGTCTCCTGTTGGTTGGGTTGAGTCAATGCACCATCCATCCCGCTTGCCAGTCTGGGTCAGCGACCCTCCGACCACGCACAATGGACAAACCGGCGTCGTTTCCTGTGTCATGATTTGATGCACTGTCCCCTCCATCAGTCTCCTTCCATTAACCTTCGGAAACTTGGTACTTCTTAGTCGTGGTTTTGGGCTTATCCGTTTCTAAATTCAACTTGTTTAGCCCTTTCTAGTGAACTGAACTTCTTGGTCTCACAGTCTGTTCGAATAGGTTCGATGCTGGGGTCAAGGAAAAAAGAACTTATTTGCCATCGACTCGTATTTATCCGACGACAATGATTTAACCATTGGATCTCATCTGTGTTCATTGTTCGACGCATAAATCGTGGCGCATGTCTTAGGTACGTTGTTATAAGCGGACCCCTGGTAGAGTCGAAGTCCGGAAATCCATTGCATCGATCTGGACGGTCATCTTCAAGGAATCACGAACGAGTCACGATCGTGAAATCACTCTCCAATTTCGAACGCCGGTATCAGACACTTCCCTACACGCCTTCGTAATGGTATTTTCGACCAAAGCCCGTTGAATAGGAAATTCGTCAGCGTCAAGACTTGGAGTCGTACCATCGGGTTTCTTCATGACCACTCTTCCGGACTTCAATATAGTATACGTCCAGCTGGCCTTCTCGATGTCAAAATCAAGGTGCTCCACGCCCTCGTCAGAGTCCCGCATGCATGGGGCAGAGATCGCATCATCGGAGTTCGCGAATTGCAGCAGGCCTGTCTCGGGCTTATTGCAGCGACGAGGATGATCTGCAGGATGAAAGGATCGAACACCTAGCCTCAAGCACCGGGATGACTTTTATAAAAGTGGAAATGAGCCGCTGGTTGAGGAGCCAGTAATTATCATCATTGTCATGACAAGAGCAAACCATCAGGTTGAGACCTGACGTCTGGCGCCAGTCCTTCCATCCAGGACATTAACTTCACCGTTTTCGCAGGGCGCGAAAAGCCACGACCCGTCATCCGAGACTACAATGGACGCGAGCGGAAGCACAACGGGAGACCATCACGTATCATATGGTCTGACCTGTCTGACAAGTTCTGTCTGCCGAGCCCGATATAACCTGTGTTCCATCTGGAGAGAAAGCTTCGCATGGCCTAAGAAGGATGCACCATTGACTGTCATCCGTTTTAAGGTCGGCTACCGGAGACTAGTCTGTTATCAAGCTGAACAGAATCGTTGCATTGTCTAACTCGAAGATGACCTTCTCGAGAACTATATCCAGTGTTTTTCTGCCCGAGCTAGTGTCCTCTGAGGAAGGAACGACAAAGAACACTCTCTGTCTAGCTCTCAAGCTTCCAATGGGCGCGCGTGGGTGCTCTGAGATCTTTTCCTAGATTTTCGACCGTGTGAGTAACAGCCCTGGATTAGGTGGGCATCGGCGACTTGGGCAGTTGTCCCAAAGTTGTTCCTCCCGTCATATGAGCTTGTCCATAAATGCACTCACAAGATTCCATCCAGTATCGCCACTGAAGGCTGCTGACAGATACGAAGAGAAGAACAGTCCTTTGACATTTGCTGCTCTAGATCTATATACACGCCCTCTTAATGACCTTGTTGATCCTTTGAGGTTTTGAGCCATTGCGAAAGAATGGCCACCAGCATAGTTTTTCGCAAATCGGTAGGCGTATTCAGGCCAAGTAGTGTATCGTTCAGACAGGTGCAGCGCTCAGCGATGCGATGCCAGAATTGTTCGTGAATTCCATCGCATGTAAAGGATTCAAGGAGGCCGATTCGGATTCAGAGGGTGAAGTTGTGCATTTGAGGCCTGACTCGGGCCGAGGAGTCCGACTAATAAATGACATCAGGTGAGCGTCGCGTCGACTCCCAATTCGGGCGGCAAGGTCGTGTTTCGCCCACAACTTGAACTTGCACACTTCCACTCAGTGCTTCGCAGCTAGAGCGCGCAGTCTGGGTCTCTGCTTTCTTCCATACTACGATGCAAGCACAGGCCACCAGGACAGATGTACAGACCATAACAGCAACTCAAAGTCTGGCGGCTGTCCAAACTATGCTGAGGGCGGGATTGGGGTGCATCACGTATTTGAGGTGTGCAAAGCTTTCCTATAACATCGCTACACGTTTTCCGACAACTTTAACAGGGATTTGCTACCAGAGGAGAATTTTACACAGAGTACACCTTCGTCATATTAAGATTCTAGAATTTTTCATCTCAATAACACCTTAGGTCATCTTGTGGCCGATGAAGATTCTTCTCTCTCGTATCGAGGCTCTGATACCACTGGCAGCTTCTCCTCTACAAGTAGCAAGCAGAGCAGAAGCTCCACTGGCTTCAAAATTACGGTGAAGACCCGGTGTTTCTAGTCTACGCAATGACTGACGTGTGTTCCAAGACGATGACGCGTGGCTACTCGGACGAGGGCGACAAGATCCTGAATTATTTGGTGTGATCATTGTTGTGAATATAGAAAAACTTCTTCATTTATCACCATCCTGCAGGAAAACGGCATATTTCACGCCTTGCAAAGGGAATACCTCCGGAGTTTCATCTTCGCCATCTATCTTGTATGTGGTCAATTACCTGGATATACGGTTACATCGATGCCCCTATGTACAGGACAACAAGGATCCAAGCAAGTAAGTGTGCATATATGGATGACATCTCAATAATCAACCTCGAAATCTGCCTTCGCCAGCATAGTCGAAGCCTATACTTTCAATTTCCAAGTTTGACGCCGCTTTTCCTCACCATTTCAAAGTTAACTATGACAATTCGCTAGTACCACACAATACCCGGCACTGATGTCACAGTGCCCATCATGACTCTGGGCGACGCGTCGCAGAAAAAGAACTCAAGGCGGCGCGCGGACAACCCTGTAACGGAGGCAGCTAAGAAAGGCAAGCCGCCAACGCTCTCGGACGTCAAGAAGAGTGTGAAGGTTTGCGAAAATTGCTCAAGCATATGGAATATATGCTGATTGTATGATGATTCAAGGCTCTACTCAAGACTTTGATACAAGCTACAACTCAGATGGACGTCTTGCCTAGTATGTCACCACATTTGAGAGGGGAGGGTTAATTTTGAATACTAGCCACAATTAGAACGCCGATTCGCAACCTTCAAATTATTTTACACTGATAAAACTCCAGCTGACTATGAACCACCCCATTTTCAAACAGGCGATGAGGAGAAGGACAAGTGGTTTTTTATGACACATGACTTGGATGAAGTCCCTGATAAATGGAGAATAGGAAAGGTGGACACAGGGCACCACTCGTCAGTGAAATACGCCTCTCTGTTCTCATCATTCTGATCGGAGTTCAGTGTTAACCTGAGCGTCACTTCGATCGCAACCTATCTTCCCTCCTCTACTCAGCATGACAACGCAGTTTTCGGGGGAACAACGTCGCGACCACCAGCCGGTCTGAATCTTACGCCAGTTCAGGAAGCAAGCCTTCGTGCTGCCCAGGCCGAACAGCAAGTAAGGGACGCCCAAGAAAGGATGGTGGCCTGGTCCGGGGAGGAGGCCGTCGAGACAGATGACGCCGATGGGGAGGGAGAAGATGATCCGGACTACGAAAAACTCCCTGACGGTTCTTACAGGAGAGTTGCCAGCGACGGGGCAGGAAACTTGATCCCAAGCGGCATCAGAAATAACGAAACGGGCAACATTGAACCTTTGAGTGGACCGATGGACGTCGAGGAGGCCTATTTTGGCGGCGTTCCCGAAATAGTACCGACTAGGCTGAGTGAACTGGTGCGATTTTCTTTGAAGAAATATGGACATATCATTCTAAGCTTCCTCTATAGAATCTGGACCGAGAGATCGGGAAATCCAATATTGAACAAACACAAGTTATCGCCGACTTCACGCAAGATGTCTCCCTGCCTTCTCCGGTCGCGACGAATCAACATCATTCACGTTCCTCAAGCTTGAGTGCTGATAAAGTTTTCGATTCTGGCCCAGACCTTAACGACACGAACTGGGCACCACCGACAATGTCCCCCATTACGAGCACAATCTTTGATCAAGAAAGTGATACTGACATGGAGATACTCAAAGATACGCCTGCTTCAACCTTAATCAAGGACACGGAAACCCTCAGTAAGCATACGCAGTTTGCTTCACTTCGTCTAATATGTTGTCAGATATGGAGACACAGATGGAGTCCATCGAATCCTTTGGCCAAGTCGAATCCGCGGTAGAGGATATCGATGCCGGTGAACTCACGCCTAAGCGCGCTCATGTACGGAAGCTGGGGGGTATGGTCGACAATGGGCTTCAATGCGAATGTGGCATATCAGTATGGCTGTTTCACGCCATTCACTCCAGGGATCTAACACTTCTTCTTCAGGTTGAGGACGAATGCTGCTTTTGCGAGGGTGGTTGTGGCAGGTGGTATCACGTCTGGTTTGCTTGGTCGCTCGATATGAAACCTTTATTTCGCCCTGACGCTGCTTCATTCTTAGGTGCATGGGGTACGTATTTACATAGAAAAGTGAGCTGAATCTTTGACTAATCTCCTTGTTAGATACCATTCTATCGAGGACCCTCGTATGCCCGCCGAGTTCTGTTGTTTCTCTTGCCGCATCCAAGCCGATCCTTTCTGGCCCCTGATCAAAGTCGACCTTTATCCTATCATGTTGTCCAGATTCCAAGAACTTGCAATCTTCAGGCATAGGCGTTATACGTTCGCAGGTGTATCAACATGCTCATTGCAATTTTCCTTCGGATAGGCGTGCTATCAAGACTGCCGAGACCCATCGTCCTGAAAACTCGACAGAGTTCGCCAAAGCATACGGAAAGTTTTTTTGTCCCGGCACAGCAAAAATACCATTGACTTCGTTTAAAACACAGGTGGTGGCCTCGATTTTGCACGTCAGCTATTCAAAAGGCTTGAGACGGCAGGTACGAGCGAAATGTTCCATCAGTAATGGTGAAATGTCTAATACCCTCTCTGTCAGGATTTATAATTGAGCAATCCACAACGCTCGACGACCTCGGATTCGCGCAGACGCACGAAAAGAACGCAAAAGGTGGCCGCAAAACAAAGACCAAGCAACCCAAGAATCGCAAAAATGTGCAGAAAGCAAAGTACCAATTCAAACGCGAGGCACTTCAAAGCACGCAGTACTTGGACTACTTCAATCCCGACCCCAGTGTCGAAAGCCTCCTCATGAAATTCGCGGAACTGGTCCGTGACGTGGGTGTAAAGAAACCCTTCTCTCACGCGTTGCATTATACACAGACATCTCATTTGAAGCCGCACCGCAAGGCCCTGGACGCTGATCTCTCGAATGCTGCAACTCTTCAACTTGCCCAGATTTCCTTGGAAGAACCTCAAACCGAAACTCAAACTCAGGCGGAGACGCAAACGCTATCCTCTATGTACGAACCTGGACTGAAACGAAGCAACGTGGACGATGATGATGATACTCCGAAGTCGAAGAAGAAGATGAAGATATCCGTTACGGATGGCCTGGATCTGGCAGAATAATGGACTCGGGCTCATGCCGGTCTCTAGATGTGTTTTATCGTATTGATTTGCATCAAATGTTGGCACTGTTTGCCAAAAGCCTTACATAGCTGCCTGCCCTGAAGAGGATGGATAAAAACATCAGCACCGATAATTTGCCTGGCATCCCCTCTTGGTTTTTCAACTTGTCAGGCTAGTTTTCTACGGCTGATGAAGAACACCAGGAGGACCTCGCAGGAGATGAAGTAATGGTGCAAGGCATAGACTACACCTCCGTATCTCCCGTCTGCATGCGTATCACAGCAGTATGGGCTCGTTAGAGTGGTGTACATTTACATTGAATGCGTATGAAATTTTTATCACAATGCAAAGAAGCGCTTCGCCGTCCGATAATAGCAGCTGAGTCATCAATGATTGTAGACGCGCGTCCTGTGCGCGATCGAGATAATCCATTTCCAACTCCGGATCGTCTTCCACACTACCTCGTCGTCGCAGGTCCTCCTCATCAACGGAACCATGCCTTACAAACTGTCCGCTACTTTGACTGCACATGCTTCAGATGTCCGTTTCGCATTCTGTCCTGTGCATCGAGAGTGTCTGACAGATTGCAGGTGCGTGCATTGAGCTCACCAACAAACGAGCTCATCTTGTCCGCCTCTCGTGATTCCACCGCCATCTCCTGGCAGAGACCATCACCGGATGCGCCCTTTGCTCCTGCTTCTGTCCTAAAAGCTGGCTCTCGATACGTCAACTCCGTTGCCTACATCTCTCCTTCGCCAGATGCACCCAAAGGTTAGTCGATAACATTGCTCCTTCCTCACCGATCGTTGAGATATTTGAAGGTTACGCTGTCACTGGCGGCCAGGACACTGTTATAAATGTATTTTCCCTTGATTCATCGAAAGACGATCCCGATTTCTCTCTTCTTGGCCACACTGAAAATGTCTGCGCGTTGGACGTGACACCTGGCGGCGTCATCATCTCTGGGTCATGGGATAGGTGACTAAACACTCTTTTTTGATTTTATCGTGCTAGATAGGCCTTTGTGTAGATCAGCCAAAGTCTGGAAGGACTTTACCCTCGCATATGACCTGAAAGGTCATCAACAGTCAGTATGGGCGGTGTTGGCCGTTGACGAGGAGCAATACCTGACAGGTACGCTCTCATTAAGATAACTCCATGACTGGACTAAACACAGGTCCATGAGCAGGATCGGCGGACAAAACGATCAGACTCTGGCAACAACACAAGACCGTACACACATACGAAGGTCATCGAGACGCCGTTCGAGGATTGGCACTGATGCCTGACATTGGCTTTGCGTCATGCTCCAACGATAGGTGACTCCAAACCTACTCCCGCCGTTCCAAGTGCGAATATCGATTGAAGCTTTTAGTGAAATTCGTGTCTGGACATTTGGCGGCGATGTAGTGTACACACTGTCCGGCCACACCTCTTTCGTCTACAGTCTTTCCATTCTCCCCAATGGGGATGTCGTATCTGGTGGTGAAGACCGTACCGTTCGTGTGTGGAAAGGTGAGCATCGTGATTCTTGCTCCACGAGTCCGCCGTCATTGCATCTGTTTCTTAACACTGCTTTTAGATGGAGAATGCACCCAAACAATCGTTCATCCTGCAATATCGGTCTGGGCCGTTTCTACGATGCCAAACGGTGACATTGTCAGCGGTTGCAGCGATGGCATCGTGCGGGTCTTCAGCGCGTCCGAAGAACGCTGGGCTTCGGAGAGTGACCTAAAAGAATACGATGAAAAGGTTGCGAGCCAAGCGCTACCGTCTCAACAAGTTGGGGACGTGAAAAAGAGCGATTTGCCAGGTCTGGAGGCATTGGCTGTCCCCGGTATGTCATGCTATTATCGTGTGGCGAGTCCCACTGACATATCTTCAGGTAAGAAACCGGGCGAAGTCAAGATGGTCCGAAACGGTGCTCTTGTTGAAGCTCACCAGGTATGTTTATAAATGAGAACGAAGAATGACTATGATTTATCTTTTCATTTAGTGGGATAGTGCCTCGAATGCCTGGCAGAAGATCGGAGACGTTGTAGATGCTGTGGGTCAGGGACGGAAGCAACTATATCAAGGCAGGGAGTACGACTACGTCTTCGATGTTGACATCCAAGACGGAGTACCTCCGCTGAAACTCCCATATAATGTTACGGGTAAGCACACCATTCTGCAACTAGTCATGCTTGTCCGACCAGGCTCCCTCTAGATAATCCATTTGCGGCTGCACAAAAATTCCTAGAGAGCAATGACCTACCTCTGACATACATCGACGAAGTTGTCAAGTTCATTGAAAAGAACACGACTGGCGTCAACATCGGCACTGCGGGTGAGGAATACGTCGATCCGTATACAGGTACGCGTAAATCTAACTCCCCCGTGATTATACAATAACCCCGTCTCACAGGCGCATCAAGATACCGCAGTTCGAATACCTCTACATCCGCCCCCTCCGCACCAGCGTCCAATTACCAAGACCCTTACACCGGCGCATCTAGATACACGGGAACGCCCCAGTCATCCGCACCTTCTGGACCCGCATCACAATACATGGATCCATTCACAGGTGCATCGCGTTACTCCGGCGCACCCCCAGCTCCAGTTGCTGCTGCGAACATCCTCCCCGCAGTGCGTATCACTGCCTGGGGTATAATCTTGTAGCTTACTCTGATGATCCCAGGCCAATTTCATTACCTTCAAGCAAGCAAACGTCGCGGCCATGCAAGGAAAATTGCACCAGTTTGACGAAGCTCTTCAAAATGAGATTGTGAGGACCAGTGTTCTTTCTTAGTCTCCTTTTTCTTATGATAAGCCAACAGTCGACTTCGTCTCTTGCTATGTACCCCGAGGAGATAAGCACGATCGACGAGGCGTTCGCTTTCCTTTCCGAAGTCACAGCCACGTCCTCTCACCGCTCCACAACGTCGTTATCTGCGACACATGTCGAGGCCATCATCCATGTCCTCGAGCGCTGGCCGCCCTCGCAACGCTTCCCAGGTACACCCACCCTCCCTCTGATTTGAATCCCAGAAATCTCAGTCACGCTCACAATCGTAAATCGTAGTCATTGATTTGAGCCGTCTCTTGACCGGATTCTCGCCTGAGGCGTTCAACGCTCCGGGGTTGAAGGAGAGGTTTTTTGAGGCACTTTTCAAAGCTTCCGAGTGGGACGCATCCTGGTCACCTCCGCTACCCAAACCGCGCGAGACAAACATTTTGCTTCTGTTCCGGACGTTGGCGAACGTCTTCCAGGATAAAACTTCACTGGATGGGACGTGGTCCAACAAGGTAGATCAAGAATATGCCTTCGGATTGAGGCTTCTGGCTTACGCTTGTCCAGGTGTTTGAGGCCTTGAGTCAAGCTCCGTATGCCTCCTTGAACAAGACTCAGCGCGTCGCATTGGCAACCATCTTATTCAAGTTCGTTCCTTTTTCATCCTCCCTTTCACGCGTTTCAGTGCAGTTTACCTCGCCACAGCGCTTCCTGCGTCGCACTCCAGACTCCCGTTGAGAAATCGTTCTTCGATCAACTCACAGCTCTGATACTTCGGGTGAGGCTCACCGCCCTGCCTGTGTAATCAACTAACACTCTTTCTTTAGATCCTGGAATCGGAAACTGAGGACTCGGAGGCGGTGTATCGTGCTTTAGTTGGCCTGGGTAACCTAGTAAGTTACTCCACCCATCCTCTTGCTTTCTATCCTAAGGAAGGCGCAGATCCACACAGCCAAGGCCCAAAATGCTTTATTGGACGCGGGTCAATCTGGAGAGATCGTGCAGTGCATCCGCGCATTGCCGACCTCATTCCCAGAGGAGCGTGTTCAGAATGTCACTCGCGAGATCGCTGCGTTACTGTCGTGAACGCTTTTTTTTAAATCATTGAATCATGGGCTAGATGGGGAAATTTTTGGTGTTTAGGTTATATAGGACGATGTCCCCTGTATTGCATTGGGCAGCATAACGATGCGGACGATGATAGTTACCCTGTGTATCAAATACGAAGTCGTTAGGGAGATGTTGGATGGGTTGGGTCTTTTATACTTACCAATAGGCCTCTGCCTAAACGGATCTTGCCTCGAGGCTCCCATTCACGATCAAGTAGAATGATGTCAATCCCTTTTTACCATTCATTTTCGGTAGCGAATTGATCATTTGACGATGCTAGATTTGCAAACAATGATCCACGTTTTAGCTCTATGATGTCGAGGCCTGCAGGCAGCAATTTCCATAAACACCCCCAACATGACCGTTCTTGCTCGAGTTTACCTCGTCCGCCATGGAGAGACCGATGAAAACCGCAACGGCATTATTCAGGGCCAACTGGACACGTCGTTAAACAGCGTTGGAATGGAGCAGGCACGACTTGTTGGAGAAGCCTTGAAATCGATACCCTTCGAGATCGCGCTCAGCAGCGATCTCAACCGAGCGGCAAAGGTATGTCGACGACCTAACGGATGTTGGATTGTCCTTGATCCTTCAAGTTGCAGACGACCGAAGCGATTCTTGCCCATCACCCACATCTGGAGCTCCAGAAACAAACGGAGCTACGGGAACGGGTACGCTAGGCTCTCCTTTGTCTACTGCAGCAGTTTTGACGCCCGATGACAGCATATGGGGGAGATGCAAGGCAGGACCTGGACGGTGCAGGCGAGGCCGCAGGCAGGCCCGTCGGATAGGACGATCGAATCGGGGGCGTTCTTCGCGGCACGTGCGGAGTCTTGGTGGATCAAGTATATTCTGGACGGCACGGCGCTGCTGGCCGAAAAACACGATTCACCCTATCATATTCTGGTTACGACACATGGAGGCTTCATTGGGACATTGGTGAGAAGCTTGATCCACCGGAGAAAGGCCAGCTGCGCGCCGGGGGTGGCCGTGCAGAGATGCCTGAATACATCGGTGACTATTATTGATGTAGACGATGGGCGGCAAGGGGTCATTACGCAGTTTGGAGATACGTCTCATCTGAAGGAGCTCAGGGAGGAGGCAGTAGAGACGAATGTCGACGAAACCGAGGTAAAATAGTGATCGGTGACCAATTTGGTATGTCGGAGATCGCACGTGGCTTTGCACTGCCTCGGAACATTATTGGAATACGGTTGACCCCGCATGAACCCTCGTTGACCTCACGCTCCTTTATTGCTCAACACCATGTCTCGTTCCCCGACTGAATCGACATCTTTGCTTAATGGAAACTCCAGACCTCGCCGCTCTTTCCTGCAGCGAGTTGCCACGGTTGTCGCTGCTCGGGACGAACCGTCCTGGTTTGCATCCTACAGATGGCTCATCCTTGGCTCGTACCTCAACATTCTGCTCCTATTCATTCCCTTAAGCTTCTTCTCTCACCACCTCCACTGGGATGCCGGACTGCGCTTTTCTTTCAGTTTTGTTGCCATTATTCCTCTGGCCAAGGTATTGTCTGTTTCATATATGACTGGCGCCACGCTTAAGTGGGACGAAGCTTCTTGCAGATGCAACAGAGCAAATGTCTGCCAAGTTGGGACCGACCCTTGCTGGGCTTCTTAATGCCTCTTTTGGTAATGCTGTAGAAATCATCGTCGGTGTTGCTGCTCTTCTTCAAGGTTAACATGTTCCGCCACCTTTTCCAAACCTGATCTTACAATTGAAATATTTAATCAGGAGAACTACGAATTGTTCAAACATCTGTGAGCTTTCTCGAGACAACCGCGACCGCCTTTTAGATTTTGAACGCGTTGTAGATGCTGGGTTCTATTCTATCAAACATACTACTGGTCTTGGGATGCTCTTTCATTGCAGGCTAGTCCACTATGCGTTGGAGTCATGTTCTTGAGGGGGGGGACTCATATCTTAGCAGCTGGTTTCAAATTCAAGGAATCGAAATTCCAGGTCACAGGCGCCCAAGCGTAGGTTGATCTTCAGAGTTCTCATTTGTAGTATCTCACAATTTTGCTCAGTTCTGCATCCGTATGACCCGTTCTTGTTCAATTCTCTACGTGTGACACTAATATTCTCATTCAAGTTCATGACCTTGGCTTGCATAAGTCGGTTGTTTCTACATTTTTCGTTCCTGTGCTGTAGCTAAACGCGACCACCAGCTCTCGTTATTCCTGCTGCATACCACAGCACGATGGCAAAGAATGGAGGTCCTGGCGAAAACTCGACATTGAAAGCCGTTATTGATGGCGGGATATCTGATTTAGATCCCTCTGCTGAAGCTGGACTGCTCGTAATCTCGAGGGGAACCGCCATTCTTCTGCTGGGGGTTTATATTGCGTATCTGTTCTTCCAGGTTGATGCCGCTTGTGCTCCAAAGTCTTGAATCTTTTGCTAAATGCTGTCAAATTCCAGCTGAAGACCCATCCTGAACTTTTTGAGCCCGAGGACAAGCCGGAAGAAGAGGAAGCTAACATGAGCGTCATTGCTTCCGGTACAGCGTACGCACCATATTATTCACCCACGGCGTTAATAAACTCTTGATGTAAAGCTTGCTTGGGGTGGCCGTCGTGACGTCCTTCTGCGCTGACTATCGTAAGTCTCCTTTATTTTGTTTATGGAAGGCTTGCTTGGAATAATTGCGGTTTTCTTTGCAGTCGTTGCGTCCATTGAGGAGACCGCAGAGCGTTATTCTATTCCGAAACCGTTCATCGGTTTAATTCTTCTGCCCATTGTTGTGAGTGTTCATGATCATGTTTCGTAGGCGGCCGAGGTAACATTTTATCAGGCAAATGCGGCCGAGCATGTCAGTGCTATCTTCATGGCCTTGAAAAATAAGATGGAAATCACAATTGGCATCTGCGTCGGAAGCTCCATCGTTAGTATCTTCGTCATTGCACGCGCGTGTCCCTCATTAATAATCCGTTCTCAGCAAATTGCTGCATTTGTGATCCCGCTTTTGGTCATTGTCGGTTGGATGTCAGTTCCAACTTCGACTAGTAAATTCTGAACTATGTGCTGACGTCGGCAATTAGCACCAACCATCAACTGACCCTCTTCTTCGCCGACTTTGAGGTGCGTGATCACAAATGGCGCGTAAATAGTTCTCTTTAGTGATGTTTCGATTCAGACCGTCATCTTCTTCGCCTCCGTGCTTCTCGTCAACACCCTTGTCCAGTGCGTATTTCTCCCATGCTCCACCATATACCTAACTCGCTTTCACAATAAGGGATGGTCGATCCAATTACATGGAGGGTATTATGTACGTGAATTCTTCGATTTTGTCAGCTTTCAGGCTACTCACTTCCGGCTCCAGGCTCATCACACTCTACCTTGTCATTGCCCTGGCCTGTAAGTTTTTCTTTTGCAATGTCAAGGACGTAGTTTTAATCTGTCGTAATTAGTCTGGGTCGCGTAAAACAAGCAACGCCGACTTGCTCAGTTCTTCGAGGCCGTGCTCTATACCCATTATTAACAAAATTCGTTCTTAACAACAAGCTGCTAATGCAGGATTCAGAAAGGTGTATCATAAACTTCAGTTTGACCGTTTTTGCCCGCAAGTGTTGGGTGGCGTTTTCTTCCTTCCCTGTCTATTGTTTCGCTAGCCCATTTGCAGGTATCTCTGTATTTTACAGTGCTATCTATATACATGTCGCTGCACTCGAATTCATATCTTTTGTGTTATTATTCCATTACCCTTGAGGGCTTTGCCCTACCTGTGATGGGTACGCCATGCACAGACTCTACGAGTGGCTCGGTAAAGTAATATTATGTGACTCTGGACTTCGTCCTCGAGGTCGGAGTTCTTGATATGTGGGTTTGGGCGAAGCGTATTGTCGCGCTGTTTCTTTAAATGCCTACTACGCCACAACTTCGCCAATCACGGAGTTTCTCAATTTCTTTTGCTCAATCAAACAATCAAGGATCGCACATAGCTCCTACCTGCTCTGAATGCCAGTTGACTGTTGAATGTATCATCGTTCGACCCCGAGTTTTCAACTTTGCCTGACCAGCGAAGTTGCAGATTTTTCTGGCTGGGCTCCATTGCAGCACCCACTCGAATACCAAAGAATCACCATCCAACAAACTTTTCGAGCGACAGAGTTATTCATGGAGTAAACTGTATGGTACCTGTGCAGCCATGTGGCGTTTGTACTGCGGACAAGTCGAAAATGATATCTACCCGTCGTATAGCAGTGCCACCAATCGCTTGTATATAATTAGCAACTTCGCCAAAAAAAAGTTAGGCTCTACGGATGAGGGTACCGCGGGCCATGTCTTCCCGACTCAGCAGGTCGGCACTGCCCACCTTTAGAAACCCGGTGTAAAGGAACTACTTTTACACTACCTCCGATGCACAAAATGACTACGTGTTTGGATGCATCCAGGGACTTGTCTATCGGAAAACCACCGCATGTGATAACGCCTTCGAACGTGCCTTTGAGCCCAGCGCAGTGGACATCTTTACATGAATCGATCTATGAAATATCGTCGTCCTAACAGGTGCTTTGGTCCGCGAGTGAGTCGCTGCCAATCTAACCATTCAGATAAGTCTATACCCAGGCCCCCTGAGTAGGCTCTTCACTGTCGCCACCCTCCTTTTTATTACTCTAATGGTCGATATGGTCCTTGCTTTACTTACAATTGTTACATGGTCCCGATAGGCACAGCATCAGAAACCTTGATTCCGGTTTTCAACCAAATTCTCGCGGCGATCTGATTGCCTGCAAGGCTTGCGTCTCTCAGTCCAAGAGCTGCGAATGGCTCATCGAAACCGCCTAGCGTGGCCCCAGCTTGTACGAGAAGGTCCACAACTTCTTCATGGCCTTGACATGCAGCCTACAACAATTGTGAGAATTAACGACAGAAGATTGGGGGATGTTCAAACAGACATAATACAACGCCGTATGCCCAAGTGAATCGCGCAGGTGAACTAGCGCTCCGGAGCGAAGCAACAAATCAGCAGCACGCGCGCTTCCGTTCAAACACGCAGCATGGAGCGGCGTCTTCCCTGTTGCCAAGTCGAGGCAATTCACCACACCGCCTGCGACATTCAAAAAATGGTGTTGGTCCGCACTATCGGGCCCGCCGAGCGCGTCGAGGGAGAATTGCAGGCCCTCGAGATCGTCCCGCGCAGCCGCAAGATGGATGAGGAATGGGATCAGTACGGCTTCCGTGTTCGCCGCCTCCGCGGCTGTCCATGTCCACGGCGCTGTCGCGTCGCGTGCGGACGTCTCCAATGGGGTCTCCGGCGTAAGCGTAATTCGCGGCCCTCGCGGCGGCGCAGAAGTTAGACGAACAAATTCCGCAAGGACCCCTTGAATATTTTCTACGGTTTTTTCAACGGTGGCGGGATGGGAGGGGGCAGACCGTATAGGACGCGTAAGCTCCCCACGCAATGGGGTGCTGATGAGTTCACGGACTTCTGTCACTGAGAGTTCAGGTTTGGACAACAGGTAGCTGAGTTTCGTGAGAGCGCACTGGTCGTGCGATAGTGAGAGAGTGACGCGCGGTGAATGTAAGTTATGACGCATACCTCTGGAGTCATGTCGTTGCCGGAAACGACTCCAGCCTGTAACAGCGTTCTTCCAGTTTCATACGCGTCTGAAACAGAACCTTTCGCGCATTGTGTGATAGCGACAACGACGACACCGCGGTCGCACGCCTCCTTCAGCGCCTGCATAAGGTCTGCGCGCTGTGGGGCGTTGCCCGCGCCAAACGTCTCCAAAACCACGCCACGTATCGGAGGCATGAAGAAGGCGCTGATAGTGGCAGTCGCAATACCTGGGAAAAGGCGCAACGTGGCAACGTGTGGACTCATCTCTGTCGAAGAAAGAAATCAATATAACGGTCCCATGTGGATCAGTATTTGGGGTAATTACTCTTGTGAGCCCGGAAGCGGCGGAGACTTGTTTGACGCAAGACTTCGTTCCAGTTGACAACAATATCAATGCCGACTTGGTTGGGTATCAGCAACTGATGTACAAGTAAGGATGAGCTCATGACGCACCGTTCACCAGAGGAGGAAAATTTGGACTGGCGAAAGCACTCAAGTCGTAAGAAGACATCTTAGAGACCCTGTTTCCGCGGTATAGGGTGTGATTAAAATACACACAACATTCTATGCACTGTGAGACCCAAGGCAAACATTGCCTTCATCGAATGTACGCACCTGGTATGATGTAGTGACCAGCGATGGTAAGCGCCCCCATGAAATTATCTACTGCATCATTTCGGAGTTGTGACATCGGGATCTGAGCGCCTGTCAAGATCTGAGATATTATTAGTGGTATACAGATGCTACGTGCTTCATAGATGTTGCGTACAACAGTCTTTCCAAGGTCTTCAAGCATGAAACTGAGAGCACTAGAACTGTAACCCATCGTGTCTGTGCCATGTAGGACCACAAATGCATCAAATGTGTAGTTGAGCTCGATCTCGGTGGCGATGCGAACCCAGTCTATGTGAGGAACAGCTTGATGAGCAAGGAAACACTCAACTGTAGAATGCACCTACCGTCTATGTCGATGTTACTGCTGTCTAATAGAGGATTCCACTGTTTCGAGTCACATCATGAACTTTCAGAGCACGGCACAAGCCTACTCACTTCCAGAATAGCGTATCTGATTGATTTGTTCCCCGTCCCTCCAGGAACAGCGCTGTACGGCGTGACCAAACTAGGGAGATGAGCCTCATACACATTCTCAGAGACCTGAATGCAAGTGGGCTGTTTCCTATGCGGCTTGTTTGGAGCCAATGACTCCGGGACACCGATGGGTCGAGATGATCGGACGAGCAGCGTCCGCTGCGGTTTGATCGGTGAGGCAGCGCCAGGTCCATCTTGTGGGCTCGATCTGCCACTGCCACTGCTCCAGTTTCTGAAGCCCTGCACAGAGCCCGAGTTGGAGAACAGAGAGTCCTGCTGTGGATCGTGGAAGCGCGTCTGGCTTCGCAGCGTTTCGGTCAAAAAGTAGGGTTCCGGAACATATCCTTGTTGCCCAACGAGCATGCCAATCGTTCCGCCTGTAAACACATATGAGTAGAGTCATCGGGGGCATTATAGGCGGACCCGCGCCTGTATAGATGACGAGGACGCGCGACTCGTCGGCTGGCTGTGAGGGCTCCATTGATGGTGGCAGAAGAAATGGGTATCAGGTTGGATCCGGGGGCGCATTGTGAATGAATTCGAATGAGTCTCGATCAGGGTCGTTTTACGATACGCGCCCAATTATTACTGTATTATTTTTTAATAACTGCTTCGACCACTTGCCAGTGCTCTTTGTGCCACTGCCTACTTTGGCTCACAAAACTTAAAAACTGCACGTATTAAGAAGGAAAGACGGCGAAGTTTTCAGTGCAAGCAATGTAGACCATCGCATCCCTAGGTCATCTCTGGTGTGGATCAATTGCCTCATGACGGGGCTAATTGGTAGCAAGTGTAACGAACGGTTCTCCTAGAGAACTTGGATCCAGACTGAAGTCAGTCGGTCAATGTACAACTCTGGGCCAGTGGCGCCCAGGTAGGTAGCACCTTGAGGATGTCGAAACCGCATAATCGTTGGCCGGCAAGGCACAGCACATCTGGCACATTCCAAAATTGAAGCCGGCAATAGAGAGAAGGAAGTGTTTTTATTCGGAGTAATGGATAACAAAGGTGTTGTGTTGGACGGAAAATGTCTCCGGAGCTGATTAGTCGCCCAATCCGTGGTGAGACGAGAAAAACGACATGCCCAGTTCAGGAGTCCACGTATGGTCTATCTTCTCGTCCATGTACAGCGAAACCTCCACAAGAAAAGGTTCTGCGCAAAAAGATGAGCGAGGTGACTGTAAGGAGACAAGATAAAATTTAAACTCCGAATTTATGCACTCATGGGTGGTCCGTGCGTAACGGATGCAAAAACTTAGGTCGGAGTCGGTCCGTATGGGAATAGAGATGTATTTGGTTAACTACTTACGAGGCGATGTTCAAAGTCACGACCCAAATATTATGTAGACGAGGCCCACGGATTCAAACGTCATCTCATCGCCATTTGTCTACCCTTCGCGCCTATACCACACAAAGTAGCCGTCTTCTTCGACCACAGCCTTGCCGAAGGCAGCATATCCCATCTTCTACGCCACTGACGTGGCTTTTGAATCATCGGGCACGCGGCCTTCATTCATGTGCCAGTATGTTCCGTTCTCGCTGTTCAGGCTGTTCTATTTGATCTGATATATATCTCTCCAATAGTCCTACGCCATGGTCACGTTGAACGTCCAGAGCCGGGGACTGGGTACGTGACATACTGGGATACCAAGTCCATATATAGTTGCTTAAAGTTCTTCACAGAATCAAAATTCATTTCAATGACTCGAAAGGAATTTTAATTAAAACTGTCGAGGCCAATGAGGGAGACGATTTACTCTCTATCGCACATGAGTATGACATTGATCTAGAGGGTGCGTCAATCCGCCTGCCACAGGTGTAATTTCATGCTGACCCTACATTGGTGTTCTTTCTCCTATCGTCGCGTCTTCTCGGCTTCCCTACCCTAAAATGGTCAAAAAATATTCATGCATCATTAACTTCTTTTTATTCACCAGGGGCATGCGAAGGATCTGTGGCCTGCTCCACGTGTCATGTAATTCTTGAACCAGAATTTTATGACCGTATGCCCGAACCAGATGACGAAGAAAATGATATGCTTGACATGGCCTTCGGTCTGACGGATACAAGTCGTCTGGGATGCCAGGTGGTGCTCAAGCGGGAGCTCGACGGAATGACAGCGACGCTTCCGTCGGCCACTCGCAATATGTTTGTCGATGGTGGGTAGTGGTTTCCGATTTCGACAGGTCTTGTCAATCCCATGTCGTCACCCCCTCTCTTCACCGTTTGCTGACATCTCAGTGTCAGGTAAAAAATCGACACACTAGCGTACACCGGCGCAAAAGTCTGCGCCTCTCTTAGATATATATATCGATACCTAATGACGACCACTTCACTCTTGACAAACATTCGCGATCGTCGAACACTTCCTGGGGAGCTGCTTAAAATCTGCTTAAAGCTTTAATGCTCTACGCTCGTTATGTGGACGCAAGGCCCCTCCCCAGATATGTGTAAGTTCTAGAGGCATGCCTTCTCTTGCTTTATAGACTGTTTGCAGCTCTCGTTCTAATTTTCTACGACCATTGCCTCTAGACTTCCCGGAGTCGTGGTCGAGTATTAAACACGCAGGATTTTTACAACTGTGCTGAAGGTTGATTTCAACCTAATTTCCCTCGATGCAAAAACGACGACGAACAGGGCGAGACGCTCTTTTGGTCCAGGGCACGAACTTTGTATCCGTTGGCCTTCGCAGTACATTTGGTCCCAGCTTTTCATCAAAAGAGCTTCCTTGGCTGTCTCCGTCTCGAACTAATAAACGAGTGAGCCTCGTCGAATGGCGCCCAAAACGCTCATCTCCTCTTGCGGGACTTGCCCTTTCCAGTCCATCTGTCGTCAATCTTCAAATTGACATTGAGCAGGAAAGCGGAAGAGCTACATCCCAACTGTATATCCTCCCAATTCACCCCCAAGGACATTTAGCCCCAAGAAGGCCGTAAAGTCTCTTGTAGGCTTGTCTGCGACTCGTCTCTTAGAGCCCCTCCACACGCCTCTGGACACGTCTTCCTTGTCGTCCAAAAGTTCTTCTCTCCTCAAACCACTCGAATCTTCTCCGTTCGCCCCTCCAATGCCCTCAAAGGCTTTTCTAGAACTCCCTTATTTGTGTCTTCACTGTGCGAGAGAAGCTGTCTCGCCTCGCCGCAACCAACTGCCTCCACCAGCACACTCCGCCCCATCATTGACCGTCCTGCTCTCTGAAGCATAGACCCACAAAAGAAGATCGACATCTTACTGCGTTTACTTTGCGCCCGTCCTACCTTTTGCGAAGTTTTTAATAACATCGACCCAAGGTATCTCCCAGGTTCGCGCAATACTATCGGTGTCTGCATCCGCACTCTACGTGAAGCCTAGTCACGATGATAATTAGCTCAGTAATCCCTTCTATCATAGTCATGTGTCAGATACGGGTTCGTATCGGCAACCAGGTCAGGTATATTGTTGTAGCACAACTTGATCGTATCGTCTATTGGCGGTGTCACTCTCATATAATTGACCAGATGCGGTATACACTCAAATTTGGCCCAGTTATAGGATCAATCTGTTCCAGGGTTGTTTTTTTTGGTGGTTGATGGCGACTCTCAGACTGCAAGTCTGACCAATGAATCACTGAGGAGATGGACGTTGTGGAAGGAAGAGGGGCGGGATGACAGACGGCGACAATGTAGAAGGCAAATGTAGTGACGGATTTCTCTCATCAAGGATATGGCGTAGAACGATGTGTATTCTGAACGCAGTCTATTTTAAGCAGCCGGAGATTCCGAACCAGTGTTCTCAGCACGCGTGTGGAAGTAAGTACTGCTGTGTTGAAGCAGTGACGCCAGTGCAAGAGTCGATTTCGCAGATGATTCGTTCAATGTTAGAGCCCCGGCCCGGCGAATTTACGATGAAGCGGCTACGTCTGTGGTGTTTGGAGGCATGAACGCAATTGCTGGAATCATGTTAGCGGCAGCACCTCGACTGCAGCATTTTCGCAAATGACGTGACGGCGCGATTTCGGCCAATTGATTGGCACGTGGCTCGGATAGATCTAGATAATTTAAACCGCCAAAATTATCGAGTCACCAACTCACATTTCTACCTCCATGGACGCCCTACCCAAAGTTTTTGAAGCCAGGAAAGCAGAGGTCAGTGCACATTCTCTCTTAGGAAGCTCGCACTCATTGTGTATGCCCAGGGCGTTCCCGCTCTCGTCACTTTCATTACCGCTGGCTATCCAACTCCCGATGACAGCGTTCCGGTCATGCTTGGAATGCAAGCGGGTGGTGCAGATATCATTGAGATCGGTATGCCGTTCTCTGACCCAATAGCGGACGGCCCTGCCATCCAGGAAACCAACACCGTAAGGCTTGCGCCACGTACGCCATTTCACACGTCTTGACATCTTCTTCCAGGTTGCGCTCAAACACAATGTCGAGTATACCACCGTGCTGGGGCTCCTCCGCGAAGCCCGCAATCAGGGACTCACAGTTCCTGTCATCCTTATGGGTAAATCGTTCTACGTTTGTGCGTCATCGACGGTGCTGATCTGACAACATAGGATATTACAATCCTATACTTGCCTATGGCGAAGACAAGGCCATCCAAGATGCAGCCGAAGCGGGTGCGAACGGTTTCATCATGGTTGACCTTCCCCCCGAAGAGGCCATTACTTTCCGAGAGAAATGCAGAAAGGCGAAGTGTGTATTATTGTCGCTCACAACTCCACCTCCTCCTTACCAATGGCGGTCTATAGCATCGCTTACGTTCCCCTTATCGCACCTTCTACAACACTTCACCGCATCAAATTCCTTGCATCGATCGCCGACACCTTCATTTACGTCGTTTCAAAGGTGACTACCCAGATCGATGATTTGTTTCCCTTCCTCAATGGATTTCTTCCCAGATGGGCACGACTGGATCGTCGGAAAACACTGCTATGAATACCCAGCTGCCTGATATCATCGCCCGAGTGCGCGAGTATGCCACCGTCCCAATAGCAGTTGGGTTTGGAGTTGCGACGCGCGATCACTTCAACACTGTATCGGACGCCGGCGCCGATGGTGTTGTTGTTGGAAGCCGACTTGTTACCGTTCTGAAAAACTCTGCACCGGGCGAAGCTGCGAAAAATGTAGAGGCATACTGCCGTCAGCTTACCGGCAAAGGAGAGCCTGCTCGAACCAGGACTCCACTAGAACCAAGACTTTCAACTCCTAATCTCAACGAGAGCAAGGCAGAACCTCCTATCTCCAACACAACATCAGAACCGACGCTGCCTGCTAGGTTCGGTCAATTCGGAGGACAGTATGTGCCAGAGGCCCTTGTTGACTGCTTGGCCGAACTGGAGGAAGCGCACAAGGCCGCTATCGCAGATCCGGAGTTCTGGAAAGAGTTCCAGAGCTATTTTGGATACATGAATCGGCCTTCACAACTTTACCTGGCGGAAAACTTGACGAAAGATGCCGGTGGCGCAAAGATCTGGCTCAAACGGGAGGACCTGTAAGCAAGCGACGATTTCTCGATCTGGTGGTCGAAGACTGACTGACACCTCAAAATGTAGTAATCACACAGGCTCGCATAAAATTAACAACGCGATAGGACAGGCAAGCGTGTTTACGCAAATTTTATGCTGTTCAATCCTGCTAACAGAAGCAATAAATTTAGATCCTGCTCGCGCGACGAATTGGCAAGACGCGCATCATTGCAGAGACAGGTGCCGGGCAGCATGGCGTCGCAACTGCTACCGTGTGCGCTAAATTTGGCATGGAATGCATCATCTACATGGGTGCGGAGGATGTCCGGCGGCAAGCGCTCAACGTCTTCCGGATTGAGATGCTCGGCGGCAAGGTGAGCCTCTTCTATCGGGATCGTATTCCAAGGGACTCACCACGCTGTATCGCAGGTCATCCCCGTGCACTCAGGCTCGTGCACGCTGAAGGACGCGGTCAACGAAGCCATGCGGGACTGGGTCACGAATCTTTCAACTACACACTACCTCGTGGGATCTGCGATCGGCCCACATCCTTTCCCAACCATTGTCCGTGACTTCCAGAAGGTCATCAGTGAGGAAATCAAGCTCCAGATGCAGGAGGTCGCAGGGAAGCTTCCGGATGTTGTCGTTGCATGTGTGGGTGGAGGAAGCAATGCCATCGGAACGTTCTACAACTTCATTGACGACAAGAGCGTGTGCTTGGTTGGTGTGGAGGCTGGAGGAGAAGGTACGTGATGTCAACGCGCCATATATACCTACATGTGCTTATTGTTCTGGGGCGCGTTCAGGTATCGACGGCGACCGCCACAGCGCGACTCTATCTATGGGTCAACCTGGCGTCCTGCATGGAGTCCGGACCTATATTCTCCAGTCAAAGACTGGCCAGATCATTGAGACTCACTCAATCAGTGCAGGTCTCGACTACCCTGGCGTTGGACCAGAGCATGCCTGGTTGAAAGACTCGGGAAGGGCAGATTATGTCGTCGCAACGGACGAGCAGGCCCTTCGTGGATTCAGGATGCTCACGCAGCGCGAGGGTATCATTCCTGGTGGGTGTCGCGTGCGGCTACATGCTGCTATAACGTCGCTAACACGGCACCTTCAGCGCTGGAATCTTCGCACGCCATCTGGGAAGGTTTCCGCCTTGCTCAGACCCTGCCCAAGGACAAAGACATCGTCATTGTAAGCCATCGAACTCTTTTATGGAGTGACGGATCACTGACCAGAAAAATTAGTGTTTGTCGGGCCGTGGCGACAAAGACGTCGAGCAGATTTCTGAGCTTCTACCCAAGTGGGCGAATATTCTCGACTGGCACGTATCGCCGCACGCAGTCTGATGTGGGGCTAGTGCTGCATTAAATTGTGAAATGTAGAGTAGATAGCAGACAAAATATTAAACAGTGTACAGACCAGGGAGATGGCATTTATTGGTGTCTAAATCGGGAAGGTGATCGAGAAATTATGAGTCAGTGCTCACTTTGTCTTCTCTGTCGTCTATACCATGTCCACCGATACCTTTGGCGGTGCCAGTCAGCGCTCTGTCGACAATCTTGCGTCGAGGTTGCGGAGGCGGTCAGTAGCGTTTATTCAACGATGAGTTACAATTCACTAAGATCGAGTGTACAGGCAAGTAGTGGGCTCGCGAGCCACAGCTCTCGAAACTCTCCTCGTCCTGCGTCAAGTCGTCTCAAAGGCCCGGTTCTCAAATATGGAGCAGCTTGTCGAGATAATACGGAGCGTCGGACGGCGACTTGTTGACGCGCAGCCAAAAGGTGCCTCATCCATATCCCCGCCTGCACGCGATGCGATCGTGCATGCTCACACCTGGATCTGCCAGAACACTCCGTCGGGAACACAGTGCGCAAGGTCCTGCACCACATCCGGGAAGAATATCATACGGCGTCGGGCACGAATGCCGCGACGATGCCACAAACATTTTCGATCGCGAAATTTGTGCTCCTGGGACAGCCGCGGCAGCATACTGTGGCGCCCAAGGCGGGTGGGGCAAAGGGGACGCTCAAGGAGAACGATCCCGACGATCCGGACTCGTTTGCCCGCGGCCTGAAACCCGTTTTAATGGAGGCTATCCAGGATGTCCTCGATGAGCTTGAAACCGTGTATGACAATGTCTCGAAAAATGCAAAGGACCATATACATTCCGAGTAAGTCCCACTACAATCGTACGCGCGCTCGTGTACTGATTTTACTTTGAAGCGAGATCATCCTGACCCTTGGGATGTCGAAAACGGTCGAAGCATTCCTAAAATCAGCAGCTCACCACAGAAAATACACCGTCATCGTCGCCGAGACCGCACCCTCGTCAGACCCATCCCCGCGCATCTTGTTCTCTTACTAATTTTTTCAACA
This sequence comes from Tricholomella constricta, assembly GCA_013368375.1. Classification (NCBI taxonomy): domain Eukaryota; kingdom Fungi; phylum Basidiomycota; class Agaricomycetes; order Agaricales; family Lyophyllaceae; genus Tricholomella; species Tricholomella constricta. Next base: position 846,174 of record JAACJP010000012.1, on the reverse strand, counting down.
CACCTAGATATGGCGGGCGCGAAATGGCACAATCCCTCTCTTCCGCTGGAATCTCAACATTTCTCGTGCCTGATTCGTCAATGTTCGCGATCATGTCCCGCGTGAACAAAGTCATCCTCGGCGCGCACGCGATCTTCGCCAACGGCGGCATGTTCGCTACCTCCGGCTCACTTATCGCCGCAACGGCAGCCCAGGCGCACCGGACGCCCGTCGTTGTGTGTGCGGGCCAATTCAAACTTACGCCGCTGTGGAATCTGTACCATGAGTATGGCGCACTGGACTTTGGCGATCCGAACAGCGTGCTCGGATTTGAGGAAGGTGATCTGGTGGATAAGGTGGAGGTTGTGAATCCCTACTATGATTATATAGGCCCAGAATTGATAGATGGGTTCATTACAAATGAGTATGTCGATGCAGTTGCACTTCGTACGTTTGCTGACGCATTTTATCTTACAGTGGCGATCACCCGCCATCATCGATATATCGGTGAGTTGTCAGCTTCCAAGTTCGTCTCTTTTGCTAATCCCGGTTTAGACTCTTGAAAGAAACCTACGACGACGAGGACAACGAGCTGTAATTCTGTCAGATATTAGATTGTTGTGTGTATACCTAGGTTGTAATTTATCTACATAATGCTCGGGCACATATGGCTACAATTGAAGGGTCGTCATCCTTTTTTGTTGCTCAAGATATCAAAGAAGGCCTCCTGTGGTAGATCGACAGTCCCCATCTTCTTCATCCGGCGCTTGCCTTCCTTCTGATTCTCAAGATGCTTCATCTTGCGCTCGTAATGTCCTCGTTACGCGAAAATATGAACTTGTTTTCATCCAACAGATAATGATTTGCCAGACATACCTCCATATAGCCCCGCCGTGACGTCCGCGCGCATTGCACTGAGCGTCTCGCGTGCAAGCACTTTACGGCCAATGGCAGCCTGAATAGGCACCTCGAACAGCTGCCTGGGAATGACCTTGTCTGTCGAAGCCAACTATGAATAAACCGAAGAAAAAAACATTATTTTCCACACTCACGAAGCTTCTTGACCCATTCGCGCGCGATCTTGTCCTGTGCTGACCGATGCACGATGATGGCCAACGCATCAACGGGCTTCGCATTCAATAGGAAAGACATCTGTGGGAAAGGAAAAGAAAGGAAGCAAGTGCGCCATTAGCCATCAGAAAGATTTCAATGGGAGGCTGAACGAACCTTAGCCAGGTCGCTCTGTTTGTATCCTGCGTCTTCGTAGCTGGGAGTCGGTGATTTTTTATGAGCGTCTTCGCGGTTATCACAAAATCAACACGCGACTCACTCGAAGCTTGCGAAGCCTGAGCTGCGGCTCTTGAGTTGGTCGAAGAAGTTGGTGACAATTTCGCTCAGAGGGATAGTACAGGTAAGGATGATGCGGGCCGAGGTGGCCGTTCCAGAGTCTAGATAGCGATGATCCAGGTCCTCGGCTCGATGAGAGAAACAGAGATCCATCATATCTCCAAAGTATTCTGGAATACATATAACGTATCAACGTCGGCGCATGAATAAACGGTGATGGTTTTCCACCTTCTGGAACAATGATGGAAGCTTTGACGATAGGTTCTTGAATTTCCTTCACCCTTGACGCAGTGTCTGAGGTTTCAGGAAATTCGGTAGGATTACTGACGAAGACCTCTTTATTATCGCGATAGATTACTAAACAACTTAAGTAAACGTCTGTCTGGAAAATTCAACGAACTCACATTTGTACGGCACAGTCGGTGCAGTGATGATAATATTAGCATCGTACTCATCCTCCAGCCTCTGGCGAAAGACATCCATGTGAAGTGTCCCGAGGAACCCAAGACGGCAGCCTTGGCCGAGTGCAGACGACGATTCCCGCTGGACGGTGACGCTGCGATCTGTCAGGGTAAGCTAATTTAACTATAGATTAATCTGTGGGGCGAGCAGCCAGCGTAAATGTACCCTTTTAATCGATTCCTCGAGCTTCGGAAAGTCACTGCTGTCAACGGGGAAGACTCCAGCGAAAACCTAAGCCTATGTCAGCGGAAAGACGTGTAGAATCACACAGCATTACAGACCATGGCCTTTGCAGGTTGGAACCCAGGCAGAGGTTCGACGGGTTCGCCGACGCGATGTATTGTGTCACCAATGTGCGCTGCTCCAGATTGATTCAACCGTCCTGTCTACTGCAATGGAACATTTACCTTCTGAGGATTCTTTCATGTTACAAGCGATGTAGCCGACATGTCCAGCACGCAGGCTGTCCGTCGGAACCTCTTCGGGGTGCATAATTCCCACTTCTGTTACCTCGTACTTCTTGCGAGTGTGGCAGGAAGCAACCTTGTCGCCTAGCAATTCGTACCTGTCAAGACAGTGTCGAAAAAATTCGGAAACTTCACGTGCCTTTTTGGAGGATGCCTTCTTGTACACTTACCAACGAAATGACACCGCGGTATCTGTCGTACCTGGGGGAAATTTGTTGAAGTCATCGATTCAAAATAGGCTTGCAAACGCACAAGGAGTCAAACAAGAATGCCTTGAGAGGCGCGGCCAGACTGCCAGACGGAGGGGGAATGCGAGTGACGATGGCCTCCAAGATGCTATCAACACCCTTGCCGCTCTTGGCAGATATACGGATGATGTCTTCCGGGTCAATTCCAAACGTGGACTGCATCTGAGCAGTTATCCTTTCGGGCTGAGCAGCAGGGAGGTCTATCTAGAAGAGGTTACAGTAATGCACCGACGACGACTAAGGGATTCGAGGACCTTGTTGAGAACAGGAATAATCGTGAGACCACGTTCTTTCGCATTGTGGAAGACTGATATTGTTTGCGCCTGCACACCTTGGCTTGCATCAACCTGGTGTCTCTTCAGATATGAGGTCAACGTGAGAAGAGATGGTGACGGACCAGTAGAAGTGCACCCTGACAAGCTGCCAACGACCTTGATACTTCCCATGCAAAATCCACATGTCCCTGTGGTAATAATGCCATTCAGACGCGCTTTCCTTCAGAAATGAAGCCACTACTGACCGGCGTATCGATGAGGTTCAGCATGTGGTCCCGGCCATTGAAGTTGTAAATCATACTAGAGGTCGTATGAATATGAAGCCTGAGCGAAAATGTTGTCGCTGGGCACACCTAGCTGTCTGAGCCTTGACTGGGGAAGAGCGTCGTAAATTGAAAGGTCATTCAATTATAATCAAAAGCTGACCTGTGATTCCACGTTCTCTCTCCACTTTTAACTTATCTAATACCTGCTCATTCTTGCCGCTGCTCTTCTTTTGTATTGTCCCGGTCAACTGTACAACATGTCAGCGTCTAAAATCAGCGGGGAGGGGAATTTGACAGACCTCTAATAACCTATGCTATAATTGGCATCAGAAAGAGGAGCAAGGAAAGTAGCACTCACCGGTCTGCCAAGGTTGATTTTCCGTGGTCTGTGCGTAAACGTCAGAGTCAAAGAACGAACTCCAGAGGCCGAACGTTAGTCACCGATGTGGGCAATTATGGAGAAATTCCTGGCCAATGGGTCAGTATTACCGCACAAAAGCTTGCAAGTTACTCACCTTAGGAGCTCGCTGCCATATTGTTCCATTGCAAGAGGTTTGGACGCGTCTCTCCGGAATGAGGTCGTGAAATGTCGCGGCCGTGAACATCCCGAGTTGAGTGATCTTTCGAGGACCCGGAGACAAGCCCTCTGCCAAAGAGAGAGGGACGTCATTTGAGCCAGTCTATCCCGACAGTAACCGGGCGTCCTTGGTCTATGTTGTCTTCAAAGCTTCAACGTTGAGTACCGCTTCGCTAGCTGTAAATCATTAAATTCAGATCGGTCACTTGAAAAATATATAGATTTGTCAGCAACATTTCACCAACCTGTACCGCGACTTTCGGGTTTCGAAAAATACAACTATGTCTCTCGCGGAAGCATCAGAAGCACGGAAAGCACGTCTTATTGCTCTCAGAAAACGAAAGGCAGGAGAGGCTGCAGATGAGTATGTCCAACGTTCTCCCCGCTACCTATATAAAGAATGCTCATGACATTCTACTCAGCGAGCCGCTCGTTAAGAATCGAAACTTTGATCCAGAGTCCCGTACGCTCCGTAAACGCGACCCCATGAATGACAATGAAGACACCGTCGAAAAGAATGTCGAGGGTCTTGCTGAAATGATCATAACTGAAGACGAGCAACGAAGAGCCCAGGAGCTCGTACGTATTCGCCTCGGTATGTGCATATGAATTGGTCTTATCATATCATTGCAGGATGTGTTCAATATTGCACCGAAACGACCAAATTGGGATCTAAAACGCGAGATGGATAAAAAGCTGGCGAAGCTCGAAAGAAGAACGCAGGAGGCTATTCACACGTTGATTCGTGAGTCTTCATGATACCTTTTCGCGAGTCTTGTTAAATACAAGGTGCAGGCCAAAGACTTGCTGCTCAGAAGGGAGAGTCAGACGATTTGGTAGGCGCTATGAATGCGCAAGAACGGCAGAGCGCTTCGGAAGCTCTGTCTGATGAAGAAGACTAACCATAAAAATGTATCAGTACGCTTCCATTATCTTCGCATGTATTACTAGTGTTAATGTACCTATGTTGCTGAAGATGGTGCGATACTCCGTAACGCATGGGCTGACTGCCCAAACTTAGGACCAAACCTCGTGCCTCTTGGTAGAGAATGTTCCTCTTCACAGCACCTCTCAGAGCACAGGGCATCCGCGAGGTAATCTTCTCACATGGAATGTACCACAGCCCCTTTCGAAGGTCCACAGGCTAAATCCTGGGCCCAGCCTCAGCGACTGCCTGATAATATACCGATATTTGGATTCCTCTTCGATGATGGTCTGCCTAAACTGTTCACGTCTGGGGTACGAGATTCTAGTCATTGGTCGATCAACTGCAGGAAGTCCATCGACTGCCCTTAACACTTGTACTCCTCCGAAACTTTCCCTTTGATGCCCAAAGACCCTAAGGTCCACACCACATGGTCGACCCTATAGGCTGAGCTTCCCGTTCGACTTTTGGATCACCCGATGATTTTCTTCAACCTCGATCCAGTGGAAAGAAACGGTATTTCAAACTACTCTCTGTCTCGGGGGTATGCTTGGCTGCAGAGAAAGCAAAGTTATTCGATTCTCAGTCCGACAAGTTCCACGACCGGAAGCAAGGTGCTTCCCCAGCACTCCTTGGCACAATGATATATCGCAGTGACGGACCTCGATCTATGGTTGGAAGCGTCGCTGCAGGGAATATGCAAAGTATGCTGTCAAATGCCATCCCTGCGGCTGGTTGTGTGGATCAAGCAATACCCACTCTTAGTAGGCTTGCTTCACCAATCCCGGACGTTGAACAGTGGTACAGTCTTGATGTGACACGGCAGATGAGAAAGGCTCATCATGAGGCGCACTATGCAAATGTGTGGGACCTGTTGAACGATGGTGTCGCGGAGTAACGGGGCGTTAATGGGCTCCCGTGTCAGGACCTTGTAACTGTGTCAATTGGGAGTCTTTCGTCGTAAAAAATCTATGGCTTGGACTAAACAGATATTCACCCCCTGCCCGAGCTACTTGACGGGAATCGGCTTATCTATCGCATCGTACTCTGCCCCGTTATCCGTCCATCTGATGGCGTGTATTCAGAATCAACCCTATAGTTCTTCAAGTTTATGCTGGTCTATCCGTCCATCTCCTTCAGCCGGCATCATCTTCGCATTCCATCCAGACAAATGTGGCTCCAAAACGAACGATGGTGACTCGCTCCGCATCGTTGAACCTTCGTACGATATGCAGGAATCCCTGTCGGACGGCTTCCAAAAATAATCAGGAGGCAAGTTGAATCATTCTTTCAATTCTGGGGAGCGACAGCCGACACGTAGTATAACAATAATATTTCAAAGCATACAAGGTCGAGAATTGGGCAGTGCTATTGCTCCGGGGACCGTATTCAACAGAACGTAACACTTCCAACTTGATAAAATATGTACAGGACGAATTCGGTCAGGAACAATAGTTCAGATAAATAGTCTTTTGGGTAGATTGTTCTGAGCGCATATTACAATAAAATTGGAATGAGAATTGTATTAGTTGACCGCGATCATCGAGGCGTTGAGTGTCGACGTGTGATCGCCTGATAAGGCAAGTGTCAAATACAGTGATCGCACGGTCGCAAGGGACTATATAAGCATACCGTCTCGTCGCAGAAAGTGTTTTACGACCTGCCACTGGCCTGGCCTGCCTCTCCTCCTCTTCTATTTCTCCGGGTCCATTCAGTGACCATAGTCGCTTCTCTCAATGAACCCCGATGTCGATGCTCCAGTTCGCCGCATTCCAACGCTCGTACAACTCTGTCAGCGGGGTAGGTTCTTCTGAATGTTTATTTGTTCAATGATCATTCACATTCATCCTCCTGTGTCAGTTTGCGCAAGTAACATAAACTGTAAGTCTTCCTGTCTGAGTGATGTAGGTAACTCATTGACTTTTGTTCAGATATCAGTAGCCTCGGCGATGACTTGAGTTATGATCTGGTCAAGCCAATACTTGAGCGTTGCAATGCGGAACAGCTTCTTCGAATAGAACAAGCTTCACCGGTCAGCAAATAACATCACATTTGCTTCCATTCAGATCTTTATTGTTGTCTTACACAGCATCTCCAAGCAAGCACTCCGGGTACGCTCTATCCTTCGCTATTTATATGCAGTCCATTCATTCATATTTCATAGCGATTTGGAGGGACCTTTGTTACTCGATGTTTCCTCTGGCAATCGAGAGATATTCGATGGGACCTGAGAATGAGCCCCGGTCGTGGAAGGATCACTATTCCGTGAGTCAATTCTTTCTGAGATTCAATCATTTGAACTTACTTTAATTGCTAGTTCCTACGGGAGGCGGAGGCAAAACGATTAGAAGAAGCAAGTACAAAGCTACGTAACCAGCGACTTGAAGCAGAGGAGCGCAAGAAAGAGCGAGAAGTCAAACTAACAGATCGGGTTCCACCTCCAAAGCGACAACGGACTGGATGTATGTCATCTATTCACCAATACATAGATATACCATATCCATATAACATTCTCGTCAGGGGCCACCAATCCGGCACCTAAGACTCTTTTCCAGAAGACACGCTCCGAGGCGTCCAAACTCCAGAAGAACATGTACCACGCACGCATGGTCCCTCCGATGCCCCAGAACGGCAAAAAATACAGCGTCCTCCCTAAGCCTGCCAGTGCTACCCTAGATTTCCTGCCCCCCTCAACTGGTACAAGCCGAGTCACTGTCAACAACGTGGTCCATCGGCGTTCTGTCACTTCCTCCACAACCTTATCCACTTCCGCCACATCCGCAACCCCCTCTGCATCAGGATCTGCACTTTCTCCCTCAGCTTCCCAGTCCCGTTCTCTGGTTACCACATCTAAGTGCTCTCCTAGTGTCGTGGGCTCGTTAAGCAAACCACCATTACGATCTGATGCCTCCACGCCTGCGGAATCACGCCCGTTTAAACCCCCGGCCCCAGTGAAAAGGGACCCAATGGCATCTTTATTCGTGCCCAAGCGCCGCGCTCACTCGCAGCGCCCCTGATTCGCATCTCCGTTTGGGACTCACTTGGACTGCATGCACTTCGGCCTTTGTATTTGTTAACTTCTTTCATTTTCCTTTCCTTCAGTATCTAGATCTGGATACGAGCAAATTGCTATGCGGTCGACGTACTCTGTATGATCGAGACGTACCTGTACTCCCATCGTCGCCGACGAGATCTCTCACAGAACCAGCATCACCTTTCGCCACCAAGCTCTAATCTCGATATCGTGTCGCTATACCATACCACGGTTTGTATTAATATAAAGCGTATCTATTCTGTATTGCAGATCTACTCATGATAGCCCTGGGTATCACACTTGTCAGATTGCCGGCGCGTGCTGGAAAACGGTACCCGGTCTCATGAAGGCCTTTTTCAATTGCTTTGCTTTGTGATACTCATCAACAACGTGTCATTGGCATTCAGGCAGGATCTGATTCGAAAAAATCACAATATTTATAGACCTCGACAGTACTAGGGAGGTAAGTAGTACTGGCCCAGCACGGCGCGGTATCCGACAACTGGTCTATGCCGGAAGCTATATACGCAAAGCGACCAACGGTATCTGATCTTCCAAATGCACGGACTATTACGCGCCTCGAGGCAGTTGAAATGTACACTACACAGGTATCCCTCGTCTGCCTCGTCCAAGTTCGCACCCGCACCCTTAATTGTGCAAATGTGCAAAAAAGAACTGCCGTTAATGTTCAATGATCGAGAATAGCGCTGCGTGGGGTCTGCACGGTTGAAAAAATTCTGCCTGTGTTGCATGCGGGTTTATGGGGTCGTGCTCAAGAGGCGATCTCTCTTTCACCAGAGATGCAGAGATAGCATAGAACCCTTTACCCATGATGGACGATCGTCCCGCATGGTTAAGGGAGATCCAGGTCTAACAATTGAAGACCGTGAAAGATGGGTGCATATCATCAGACAGGACATTGTGCGGTCTTTAGAAAAAAGATCTATTCTGGTGATATGTAAGATAGGTCCACGTCGAGATTGGGATGTTACTATGCAAAAACTATGATGTCAAGGATGGAGGTCAGTGTAGGAGTATCAGATGCAATGTGCAGGAAAACAGTATTGAAAATATGAGGGTCGTTACAATGCAATGCCGAGCGAGGTCGGTTAAAGGACGAGCGGGCAGTGGAGTTGGCAGGTGTTCACACACACAGATCTGTGTGGGGCCCGCAGATGGTCATCAAATCTCCACACCATCGGCATCCCACCGCTGCCGGGTCTTGCCCTTGCTGCTCCCTTTCTCGAGGAAAGTCAAGGGCTGGGTGGGGGGTGCCTCTTCGACCATCATCTCCGGCGGCGCCTCCCATATTCGGATCGTGTGATCGTCCGAGCACGACGCGAACATGCGGAAGTTCCGCGGGTTCCACGCAACGGAATTCACGCTCCCCTCGCCATGCCCCGAGAGGATCTCCAGCAGCGTGCCCGTGTCACGGTGCCATATATACACATTGCCATCTATCATTCCAGAAACTTGTCAGTAATTTCTCGGTTGCATATGGACAGAGAAGCAAGCGACGCGCCTTCGCTCCCACTGACGACGAAATTGCCATCATATCCGCCAAAGCAACTTCGGATGACATGCCGCCCCTGTCGTTGCCCTGTGTATTTACGCGACAGGCGCCCCGCATCGAGGTCCCAGAGGTGTATTTCCTAATGCCCACAACGGATTTCATCAGCCCGTATTTCAAACTGTAGAAAAGATGCTCTCACGTCCGGCGCATGATTGATGAGAGCAAACTTCGAATCCAGCGACACCTTGACGCTCGTGAGTTCACCTTCCAGGCGAATGGTTCTGATGAAAGGAGGACCAAGACACGTCAGAACACGACATTCTTTAGACGGACAGAGAGTAGAAAACAGGAAGAGTGAAGATCTCGGACGTATACGCACGATTCTATTTGCTTGGTGGCCAAATCATACACAATCATCCTATTCTCCGAGGCCCTGGAAGCAGCAGCTCCAGCGGCAGCAGCATCACCAGACTGCGCGTCTCGTCCCGTGTCCAAATTAACAGGGAGTTGGTGTATTCCGACAGTCACCAGGCGTGCAAAGTCGGGCGTGACGGCGAGGTCCGTTATACGGATGCCCGTCGCGGCCCATTTCTCGCGCAGGTTCCCATCTGCGTCCTGTAGTGCAGAAGGATATTAGGAACCAAGGCAATGAATGATGAAAGAAATAATGGTCGTCGTACCCAGTGCATGATGTCGCGGTCGAGCCCGCCGGAGATAAAACCAGACCCATCTGGAAGCCACGCGAGCGCGGTAACGGTCTCCGTGTGCTGCTCAAGAGAGCGGATACAGAGGCCTGTCTGAAATAGGGAGCATGTCGGATTATCTGCTGCGGAGAAGCAGGTGAGGTGCGATGACGTACCTTAGTATTCCAGACCTTGATGAAGTTCTCGGCACTGGTTAGCAAAGTCGAGTCGTCCATTGACCAGGCTAGGCAGCCGACGGGATACGGGTGGTCTTTCAAAACTAGATGAGGTGCCCACTCCTGCGACGAACCCTCTGCGTCATACTGGGGAGTGAAATGTATTAGCATCAACATGTGACCAGGCCATCAGGCGAGTAGCATACCGACAGCCGCCATATGATTGCGGTCTTGTCCTTACTCGCACTGGCCAAATGGCAGCCGTCATGGCTCCATTCCATGTTCCACACCTCGTCCGTGTGGACCTCCAGAATAGTTGTCGTGATCCGAGGAAACGCGGACTTGTTGCAGTGGTGGTCAGTGTAAAGAGAAAATGCTATGGAATCTGAGGGTGAGTTGTGGTATAAACACTGTTGTCGCTGATGTGCTTGTGCTTGATTAAGTAATGTCGAAAAGCGCCGTTGTGGAATCATGATTGAAGAGGGGATGTATCCTGCTCATGTTCCAGATGAGTACGACACTGGGAGACACGGACTTGCATGACGTACGTTGTAAGCTATTGAGAAGTTGTCGCCGCGACGTCCCGGATGTGCCATCCCATCCTGCACGTTGTCGGAGATCGTCCGAGTCAGAGCACATCATAAGACTAGCAGCGCGTCCACCATGAATTTAGCAAGAAAAGGCATGAACGAACATGAAGCATACCTCGATAACGTATGCAGCTGATCCGATTCCACGTTCAGCGGTGCGAGCTCATGGCGCAGCACATGCAGCGCCGAGGTCGTCTTCTTCGCCTCCAGCAGTTCCAAATACTTCTGCTGGGAGATAAGGAACTTGGCGTCCTGCAAAGGTCGTCAGCCCAACCTGGAGTACGCGTAGATTCCAATAGCCAAGACACACCCATAGTCCCTCATCGTCACTGACCATCAAGCGCATCAGCGCCGCCTCCGCCTTGGTCCACGAGCCCTCCAAGATACACTGCCTGAAAGCATAGACCTCCGGCTCCTCCATGACATATCCCGACTCCGCCTCCAGCGTCGCAGCCGATTCACTGCAAATAGGGCGCCATCCATAAGCGCACAGAAATCAGCCAACAAACGAAAGACGTACATATAACCGACGTCGCGCAGGCTCTGTATCACGAGGCGCACGAACTCCTCGCGATCGACGTAGGAGTCGTCGTACAGCGTGGTGCCGGGCAAGCTGAGCTTGGCGATGGCATTGCCAGGGTGCCTGTAGCCGTTCCCCACGGCGCTCGTGCCGTTCGTTGCGCAGCCATTGGTGGAGGCAACGAAGCCGTTGCCGTTGGTGTGGCCGTTGCCTGTAGTGGAGGGCCCGGCGTGGGCGGTAAAATCGGGCGAGGCAGAGAGAGTCGAGTCCTGATCTGAATCGGTGAAACGCATGGAGAGGGGCGAGGGGACGTGATCGATGGTTGTGCGGGCGAATGAGGGGTTGTGGCTGTTGGTCCTTTGTCGCTTGCGAGCGCGGTCGATGTCTGGTGTTGGTAGAGGATATATTAGTCACGAGTGAAAGTCGTGCCCGACAGAAAGAAAGGATCGGCACCGTTGTGAGACGCTGGAAAGGAGACGGAAGTGCCGCCGGTGCTGCTGTCGTTGGAGTCCTGCTCGAGCTGGGACCTGGAGCGGGTTGCTGGGATGAGGCTCTGGGATTGTTCTGAGGTGGGCACGGGAGGGCTTCCACTGGCGGCTGACCCTTGTTGCAGCGCAGCAAAGGGGAAGGAATCCCGCGTAGGGGTTGTAGGAGGATCAATGGTGACTAGATACTATACAGATTGCAGAGGTAGTGGATAAAAGCCAACAGCACTTGCACTCAAATCCCGCGCCTTTATTGTCCGCCGTCGTCCACCACAACTCGCCCCTTCAACTTGCTGAGACAAGATCACGTCGCGCCTTGCAACAATAAATTCTACTAAATAGTGCTATAACTACGACCTTTCTTTCTATCTACTAGCAAGAGTGCAATGGGGTGGGAATGCGAAAGATTCAGGTGATCCCTCATCAAAAGCACGTTACAAGAGGAACACGTTTTTGAAAAACAAGCCAACAACGTGCAATCGAGATGGATTGACTCATGGACGTCCTGCTGCTTCGCGACTGGACGAGTACTCAGTATATCATCGGCCGACAAACACATTTGCATACCACATCGCATACCTGAAACTCCGGAAGCACGGAAGACATCATTAAAAACTTTTACGGATCCCAATTCCATCTCTGAAATCACGATTTCATCACGTTCGAGGGGCTTTCCACAGCCTTCCATGGCTCGTCAACGCTTCCTGCACCTACTGTGCTTACAGATCTAGAGTTCCGGGTTCAACGTTTGAACTTTGAACACCCTAGTCCGCCGAAAACCTTCCTTTAACCAAGAAAAAAGGGGCGCACTATTGCAAATCGGCCCAACGACGAGTCGAGTCACTAATTCGAGAGGCACTGGTCACTCGGTGACTCGGTGACCGAGTGGCCATGATGGGCCCGGAGTTGCAAGCGATGAATCTCGAATCTTGATCGAGAACACAGTGCAGTGCGTATTTTCTCTACAACTTCTAGTGTGTACGTAGTGGGATTCGAAAACCCCGATGAACATTTTGTTGGATGCGTCATGATCTAAACAGCAGGGGTAACTTTTTATTCTAAAAGAAAGGAGGCCGGTCGCTTAATCGTAAAAGGGGGTGGATTTGGTTCCGTGTGGGGTACTACGATAAGTCAAGTACCATGGAACCAGGGGGGTAGCCATGCCGAATAAGTAACGTGTGCGATGTGTAAGATGGTGCGATGATGAGCAGGGATGAGATGCAATTATGCGATGCGTGTGGGATGCGAATGTCGGAACTTGAGTTGGGGATTCGAAAAATAGACAAAGATGGATAGAAAGAAAAGTCATCGGCCCCAAGCAACTGATGTAAAGTGCCATCTAGGACAAAAAACAAAGGGTAAAAATGCGCGTGATGTCGAAATCGCGATAGTCAAGTCATAGCATGGATGATGAAGGGTTATTCCCCGAAGCGAATCAAAATATGGCATGCGATTGATTACAGAAGGCGAATACGAAGAGCCCGGTAGATGTTTTTTTGTTTTGGAAAGCTACGGATAACGAAAGATATTTTGCTGAGATGAGGGATGAAAGCGGGTGCTGGAGGAGAGACGATGATGATGCGAATGTGTTATCCATAGCAATATGCAGAGGCGAATCGGGCTATTTTGATGTTCCTGGTTTGAGTGGTATGATCGTGATTTCGTTTTGTTTTACAGACAGCAGAGAGGGGTGAAGGAGGAGAAGCGAGACGAAAGCAGGAACAACGGAACATGCAGCTATAGAGCTCGACTGAGCCGGCTGCCGAGTGCTCGTTCCCGATCCAATAGTCCACTCCGTCCATGTCCATATCCAGGGGCATTCACATCAATCTCTGCTTTCGCCCGGCCCCTTGCCTTCCGGAATCCGGAAGATATGGCATCCTCCGTCCTGGCCGCGGCGGCCAATGCACGGTTATGGTCCTCCAGTGCCTCCGTTGACAACACCATCTTTGGTGGAGGGGAGCTGTTCCGTGGTAAAGCTGTGCGGCCCCGAGAGAGGTCGGGGCCAGGCAACCGGTCTACGCCACTCTCCTCGCGTATCTCTCGCTTGAAAGGGCCCGGGCTAAATTGTGGTGGGGCCCATCGTGAATGAGAGTGGGACTGCGATCGAGAGCTGGAATCTCCACGACTGGCATGGGAATGATCTTGCACGCGTCGACGACCTCGGGGGGTGCTAACAGAGGTCACGGACGGAATAGTGGATGAAGAGTGCGTGAGGCCGGCAAGGGGAACTTTCGGGGTCGGAGGGGAGGGGCGTGCAATAGTGTTGCCAGACGAGGAGGATACAGGAGAAATGCCTTTTCCGTCGGCTAGATTGGACATCTGGAGCAAGGAAAAGCAAGCCGGGAGGCTCGCACGGTTGCGCTTGATCTTTGACGGAGAGACGGGCTTGAGGACATGAAACTCGGACTCGGACTCGTCTCGGGACGAAAATCCGATGTCAGAATATCCGCCATCATCGTCGGTAGACAGATGGGAATGGAGAGGAGCACTTCGGGGTACGTGGGCGGAGTTGGTGCGACTGTGAGGGTTCGGATTGGGTACGGTAGAACGGTTGTTCGTGCCAGACGGGCGGCGTGCATAAGAAAGGGCAGATGGTTTCATAGAGTCGAGAAAGTTGGCGGACTTTGAGCTTCCCTCGTAGAAGGAGTCTGTGCTGTCATGAAAGCGATTGTTGCGGTAGCTGCTTACGCTGAGATAGGCGTCGTCTTCATCGTCTGTTACGGCAGACCAAGAGGTGGAGGAGGCGGAAGACGAAGAGAAGGAGTAGTGGTGGCGAGTGTACTTGTTGAGCGCGGAGCCAAGGGCGGAGGGAATGAGCGCGGGGACGTCTCCGCCGGTTGCATAGCCTAAATTGGGTGAAGATACGGCACTAGAGGCAGAGGAGATGGATGGCGAAGAAGTATCGAGGTTTTGACAGTCTTCACTGCAATAGGCACGACTGCGGGGAGGGATAAGTTATTGGGTGGGAGAGGGAGAGGGGAATACATACGCATCGTCGTCGAGATATTTTCCACAGACCAGACAGATTTCCTCAAACATGGTGGGAGGGGAATGGGGTAGAATGGACAGAGTCACTTGGCTTTATATAGGAGCCCTGCTCGCGACGAAAAACGTTTTTGAGGCGACAAGTGACTCCATTCGGCTATTAATATATTCCACGTGACCTTCTTCTGGGCAGTCACATAGGGTCCTCCGCCGAGGCTGAAGATCCCATCGGGTACTCACTGCCCCATCACACGTTTGGGCAGTCACTCAAACGTGTGGCGTGCAAGCTCGCCACGTTCAACTCGACTCGCTTTCAACAATTCTTTGACTGACTACACTGATGAAACTCCGACGTCTAAGCCAAACCTTTCAAAGTCTCGCTGGGGGCGTCATCATTCGCCAAATGACGCCCCCAGCGCCTCCGGCCGAGGCCCGCCCGATTGTTTGCTTACGCATCACAAGGCAACGGTCCAATTCTAGCACATTCTACCGCAGCGAACGCGCCGCCGTCCCAAAAGGCACGCGCCGTCACCGTAGATCCTTCCTTGTTCTGCAAGAATGGGTTAGCACCTATAATGACTCTGTTTTGGGGCTGGCTTGTTAAATCATTGCCGCATCACCAAGAACCTCAGCCTGCCTTCTATTTTCCCTACCATACCCGTGGGCGCAGACCTAGTCACTTTTTTTTAATCGAGGTCATTGTCGGTCCTTTTTCGGCCCAGTGACGGTGCTTGTTTTCAAAACCTTCTTCCAGCTGGTCCCTTGATCCAAGGCAAGGACAATGGGCGATATTTAGGAACGCACATAGCGTTCTCCGTCAGGGCCAAGTCAACGACGAGGGCTCAAATTTTCGCAGCGCTTGCTGTTGCACTCTGTGACGGCGGCAAAATGGGACCCATATACGCCGTCAATTGGCGCTACACGTGGGCCCGCGTTCCCAGCGTGATTTCGATTGTCCTAATGTGCAATCTAAGTGTAACGCACCCTTAATACTTCCATCTCACACAATATCAGTTTATATGGCAAGTACCGCACCAATATAACGACTGAACGGGTTCTTACGTTGCCCATATGTCACATTCACACACCACAACCCACTTGCAGTTGCATCGGGTTACTGGGGACTTTGACGAATATCAAGACTTTGATAAAACAGTTTACCCCATGCCAGAAACGGCTCACGACGATCCCACGGCCGTTTCTCGTCGGCGAGATCCCAAGGGTCAATGAAGAATCAAGATTCAAAATTCAAGAAGCCAGGCTGCTGCGCAACGACGGTTTGCAATTGTGCGACGACGTGGAACCACGTACCATAGGAAGAGAAGGAATGGAAGGAAAAGAAGTCTAGCCCAAAACAGCGGATATCTACTGCAAATGTCCCTCCAAAGCAAAATTACACACGAATGAATGTGAAAGGAAACGCAGGCATGTACAGCATCCATCAAAGACGAAAAGCACCCCATAATCTATGCGAACTTTTGCCATGCATCTTGCACCCTAGGGCCACCCACACTTATTCCCGCGGTCAAGCCCAATTCTAGTCTGCATACCGTAACGCGTGATGTGAGAGTGAACCGAATGATCTGAATGTGGGCTTGCTAGTGATGGATACACCGTGTGCACTTGATAGAATGATGGATAGACACCACATTACGGTCACACAAACACGAGCAACTCTCCGGACCACCGCGCCATGGGCCAAGCAAGATCCACGCAGATACATCGACATCTGTTCTTGGAGTGGCCTGACGTGTCCGCATCAAGAGATCTACGGATGACTGGCCGGGTGTCACCGCCCACCGTCCTCACCTGCCGGTGGCGATGGTGGTAGTGGCGACTGCGAAGGTGCCGGCGCGCCTGGATCTGGGGGTGTATCTGCAGTGATAGTTGACGCCGACGCACCCAAGCCCCGCGCCTCCTCCCCACCACTCCCCGAATCCGGGCGATCCCTTGTTTCCGTTTCCGGTCGTGCCTGTGGTTCTGAACCCATAGACCCAGACAATTCAGGGGTAAGCAATGAAGACGAGGACGATAGAGATAATGAAGGGCTGTCATGCGGTGGGGGAGGCAGTGGCGGCGAAGGCGATCGCAGTCGCTGCCCCTCCAAATCCGTCGTCTTCGCTGAAGCATCCACCTGCACCAGTCCAGAAACAGACGCAGACGCAGAATTAGACGGCTCCGGATCTGGTGAATCAGACTTGGGCATCGCCATCTCCACTTGTTTAAATCCAGCTGACGCCCTGCGGGCTTGCGGCGGTGTCGTGCTCGTCGCCTGGTCCGCGCTTCCGCCATTAACATTAGAATTAGGATCAGTAGTTTTATTGACTGCTGCTGCGGAAGGGACAGGTGACGTAGGCCTTCCCAGGCCCTTCGGTGATGCAGCCAGAGAGGAGGTGCGCATGGGTGTAGGGAGCGCCTTTTCGAAGTGGGCGGATTTCCCGGACAGGAGGCCCTTGAGGCGCTGATTGGCACTCGAGCCGAGCGTGTTCGCACGGGTGGGCGTGGGGACGGGCGCGGCGGGGCTGCTAGGCTGCGTCGTCGTCCTGGGAAGGCTTTTCTCCGAAATGACAGTCACGAGCATGCCACTGGGTGCGCCCACGTTCTTGAGTGCAGAGAGCTTTTGATGCAGAAATTTGGCGTCTGCCAGAAGCCTAATAGCAATAGAACAAACAATGGCTGGGTCAGGATCGCGATCGGCAAACGTGATGAGAAGGTGGAGGGAAAGGGGTCTGTTGGGTTTCGGACATGTGATGCCGGGTTTGGCTTCCCGTGACCACACACCTTGTCTTCGCCTCCTGATGTGGAAGCTCAATCTTGCTGTACTCCTCTGACAGGCCGTGGTTAATGGCGGCAAACACCTGCGTCATGACATACTGGGCAACATTAAGTGGAAGGGGAGCAATAAAACACAAGCGAGCGTGACGTCAGTCCAGGAGCCCTAATTCCACTCACGAAGCAGACACGGACCTCGACGATGGGTATCGACAAATAACGCGATAGGACCTTGTGGAGAGTGACAGTTTCCTTCACCAGTATTTCCATATAGTCGTTGACGCCGCCGCCTGGCTTCGGCACGTTCCAATCCACGGCCTGGGATAAAAGAACCACGCAAAGCACGAATCAGCAATCGGGCAAATGCAGTGAGGCCGACACGCGGTGAAGAGAGTCTAAAGGCAATTTGGTTCGCGAACCGCTCGAAAAGGTGTGCGTGGGCATGCTATGTTGCCTTCCATCCCGTGCCATGCCGCGTTCTTGGATTCTCGCCGAATGCTCACCTGCAAAGACTTGATGTGCGCAGATAGGCGGTCTCCCATGATCGCGATCAGCTTCGAGTGTATTTCGTTCTGGTGCTCCTGATAGTCCTGCATGTCACGACCCCAGAATGATTCAGTACATGTTCTCAGCAAAGCCGGAACGAAGACCACTTACGCGCTTGAGCTTGTCAAACTCCACCAGCATGACAGCCTGCTTCGGGCTCAAATGCCTCCGAAACGTCTCGCGCACATACGGGATCAGTTCAAACATGATCGACAGCGACTGCGAGGCCAGTGCTACACGCAATTCCACCAAAAGAAAAGAAAAGAACTTCCATGAGTGACCGGACAGCGAGAAAGATACAACGAAATGACGACACACCAAGGTGCTTCGCAGTAATATTCTTCAGCCCCGCCGAACGCATCGCGCCCGCTCCCAGCACAACCTGACACGTCCTTGAGTTGAATGCCTTTAAGAACTCGATGACGCGGCTCATCGTATCCGTTGTGAGCATTGTTAGGTTCACCACGAGGCGCAGGTAGTCGAGCAGAAGCACGAGCACCTCCGACGTCGCAGACACTGCAAAGTACGTGCGCTCCTCAATGCGAAGGTGTTTCGCGCCTGCGGCATTCACCATGCCGAACCCGTTTGTGGGGCGGGGCGCGAATGGGGGGTGGGGAGTATGGGAGGTAGCAGAGGAAAGCGAGGATGAGGGAAAGAGGGTGTCGGCGTCGGACTTGATGATGAGTTCGGGTGCGTCGCGAACGGCAGAGTCGACGATGACGTCGGTGATGTGCTGAAGGGATGGGGAGACCTCTGAGGGGTTCCACTGCTCGTCCTCGACGAGCTTCGCGGAGCGGGAGATGCGGGCCTGGTGGAATGCCTGCAGGAACACTTTCGCCTGCGGACGCGCAAGATTAGTAAAAAGTTTTGAAGATTGCGATTCATGTGGATGAGCAAAGGGACGCACCTGGCTCACGACGACGCCGCGCAGGCCGACGATCATCTTGCGGCACAGCACCTCGCAACGCACGACGAAGCCCCACGACTCGTTGAAGAAGACGAGGAAGTCCGCGAGCTCGAGTGCGGCGTGTTCCTCGACGCGCAGGGAGATCACCTTTGCGGCTTGCGTATTCGCGAGCTCCGCGGCGGATGAGAGGATGTCGGCGAGCTCGTCCTGTGTCGCTGCAGTGGAAGACGAGGGTGTGGGAGAGGCAGACAAGGCTTTGTGCGATGGGCTTGATAGTGACGGTAGATGAATCACTGAAAGCAAACAAGGGGACGAACGACACGTACCTCGAGTTTATCTCCGCCTCCAGAATCTCCACAATGACGCGTCCTTGCGCCTGCAGCCCCTCTACACAATTGAGCAGACTTAGATAGATCTCCTGTAAGAGCAACATGAATTCTGGATGGCGCATGCCCCGGAGATGCGCCGCAAGACCCGCCCTGTTTAAATGGCATAAGTCACGCGTCGTCCTAGGAAGACAAACGACGCACCGGGAGCTCGATTTGAGATTCGGGGTTGTCGTGTTCATGTCCTTGCCTCTCTCCTCTGCATCACCAGGCTGCAGCCCATTCGTGGCCTCGCCTCCATCCTCCGCATCGATCGCGGGTAACCTCTACACTCCACGTCAGAATACGCAAAACGAGGTGCAAAGAAGAAAAACACGGACCGACTTGACGATTCCGCGCACCTCACCGAGTACGACCTCGCGCCACGACAGTATCCCCTCCTTTACCCCACGGGTGCGCACGAGGCCCTGCAGCAGCGGCCTCAACCTATCCCTCAGGCCCGCGTCCAAGCCACCCACATCCGCACTGCCGTTCGCGTTGGCACTTGTACGGCCGCGGGAGATCCGCTCAACGAGGTCGACACGCAGTACAGAGACGAGTTCGGAGGAGAGAGACGCGGCGATCTCCATCGTGAGCGCGCGGAGGTGCTCGGGGAGGGCGGCGTAGGCACGAAGCGAGGATAGCGGGATGGCGCCCGGGGGCTTCTTGGGTCGTGAGGGCGTATACGTCGCCTGGTCCTCCTGTTCCTCAGGCAGCGTTGACAACCTGGACTCCGCAGGTTGGTTAGGCTGATCCTCCCGGGCTTCCCACATACGCTCCATCTCCTCGATGACACCCAGCGCCTCGCCCCACTGGCCGGCACCTACGAGCCCACGGGCGACACGACCCATTTCAACAACACCAGAGATGTGCTTGACACCATCGACGACGCGGATGAGGTTCTCGGCCTGGACCTGGCGGCGGACGACTTGAAGGCCGCGCTTTGCGCTGTTCTGGTCGAGGTCAGTGAGGAGACGGCGGAGGGATGCGATGCGAGAGAGACAGTGCTCAGACTCGGCGCGGAGGTCGTGGAGATTGGTGAGCGCGGCGAAGAAGGAGGTGGAGCGGCGGGAGATCTCGAGGATGAGGTGCTGCTCGACGGTGTCGGCGTAGTGCGAGAACTTTTCGAGAAGAGGGAGGGAATGTGCGAGGGCGGCTGGGTCTGAGTGGGAGAGGGACTGCTCGGTGACGGCGTTGAAGGTGTGGGGGTCGCCAAGGTTGAAGGATTGCTGGAAGAAGACGTCGGGGACGGTGTCAAGTGAAGGGAGAGACTTTGGGCCAGGAAGGGCGATGGAATGAGAGCTACCGAGATGGTCAGGGTCTGGTTCAAGTTGGGCGACACCTTCACGGCCGAGTTGAGAGCTGTATTGGAAGCGGTCCCATTCTGGGGCGATGGCGCGGAGGTAGGGATCAAAATCCTTTCTCCGGACACGGGGGAGATCAGCAGGAACGACGGCTGGGAGTGAAGAATGGGCTTTTGGAGGAGCCTGGCGTTTGTGTGGGTTGTTGAGTACGGTGGATATTGCTGGACGTGTAAGATATGAGACGTGGCGCTGTCAGAGAGGTAACGAACGAGAAACATGCCGTGAAAGCCGTGCTTGGCACTGCTCCAATGCTGGGGGAGAGCACCAGGGGCTAGAGTTGCGGTAGACGAGGTGTTGAGACGAGGCTGAGCAGAAAAGTAGTCACCGCCGCCGCGACCATCGGTGGTGCCGGAGACGCTCTCTGGGCCTGGCCTGTGGCCCCAGGTGAATCTATACGGGCGTGCAGTATTTGGGAGGGCAGAGATGGGCGACGGCGGACGGTCTTGGGCGACGGACTCGTCGTCGGACATGGGGAAGAGTACGGGCGTGTGACTGACGTGACCTCGACGATGTTCGCGACCCGCCCAGCCGTGCCAATTCCCTCGCCGACGCCGTTCACAGCGCCGACGCTGTGGATCCACCCGCCCCACGACGCCGACGCGCCATTCAGCGCTGACGTTGAGTGTCTCAAGTGGCAGGCTTATCTCGCCCTTCGCGGTCTCGCCAACATCCACCTCCGCACCGACATCAGCCCCAACGGCGCACTCGACGCCCGTCTTCCCAACCTCCTCGCCGCACCCTCCACCCTCCTCGCTGCGCACCACATCCCCCAGTGGGCCGACGAGCAGACCGCTCCCGACACCGACCCCCTCGAGGGTTATACCCACCAGTCCGCCCGCGACGAGAGCCGCGCCTGGGTCTCTCTCCTCGAGGGCACAGTTCATGCTGCCCTCCTCGCTGCTACCCCCGCCCCCTCCTATCTCCAGTCCCTCCTCTCTCTCAAACCCCCACCCGCGGCCTCCATTCAGTCCATCCTCACCCCGCCCCCGCCTCCACTCACCGGCTTTGCCTCCCTCTTCCCGCCCTCCGGCGTCCGCGTCTCTCATGCCACTATATTCGCCCAGTACCGCACCGCCATCGCTGCCCTCTCCGAGCGTCTAGGCACCGACAAGTGGTTCCTCGGCTCCAGGTGCGCTTCTCGCCTCATATTCCTCTTTTTCCACTAATCTACTTCCAGTGAACCAACCCCGCTCGACGCCCTTGCTTTTGCGTACCTCCACTGCATCGTTATCTCTTCCAACTCCACGCTGCGCATCGAGGTCACCCGCCGCGTCAATCTCGTCGCGTGGGAGTGGCGCGTCCGCGAGCTTGTCCGTGCCGCCTTCGTCACCAAGTAGCATCGGACCCCGCAGAGTAAATAACCCAAGACGTACACATCATCTGTTGTCTATGAAAACAATAGCATCATTAAATACCCACGTCCCCGAGCCAAGGGGTATATCTAGTCTACGTAAGTATCAGGGTGCGCAATAGTCAGTACTTTTCCTTCCGCTCTCAACGAGTCCCGTATCCATTCCCCACTGCACCCACGTTGCCTTCCTCCGCGTCCGAGTGCGCATGCGCCGCCTCTTCTCCATGCCCAGTCCCGTTCCCGTTCCCCTTCGGCTGTACACCTCTGACAAGCCGCCTCTGCTCCTTAGGTGCCTTGTCGGTGTCGTGGAACCGCCGGCGCAACGCACTGATCATCTTGTAGAACCTGGCCCGAAGTGAGTCAGTTGTTCGACATTCCAAACGCGAAGCGAAGCGAACGCACCAGAACCAGTTGAGACTGGTCAGCACGACGTTGCCGAGGCCGTATACGAGGATGTACGCCAACGGCACCTCGTGGCGCACCTGTATCAGCGTCTGCAGGAAGTCGTACGACTGCAAAGGAAAGAAAAGTTTACGTCACATGGAGCGAGGAGAGGAAAAGAATGCTTTACGCACCACTTTGCCCCCGTAGATCAGGCGGACGCTGAAGAAGGCAGAAAGGAGGAAGAAGCCGTTGACCAGCTGCGCCGTGCTACCCGTGCGATTAGTCTTGTCCATGAACCTGGAGGGTGTCCGTGTCAGAAGTCGGTTGCGGGAGTCACGAAAAAAATACACACCAGTGGATATTCAGGAAAAATGTGCTCCTGTTCCGCATTGTAAGTGGTCTGAACCATAAAACATGGACGGAAGATGCGTACGTTTCCCAAAGAAGGCATCGTGTGCCGTAGTACGCCACGAAAGGTTTCTATATCCAATTAGCTCGGCGAACTAATAAGCGGAGGGCCAGACACCAAACATACATAAGACATGGTGTATATCGCCAGGCACGCGACGCCTCAAAGCATCCAGCCTCAGCCCCAAACTACCAAAAGTCAGACGCGACTGACTCACCATGCACAACGAAACCCAGGTCTGTGAAATTGATGACCGCATCGAGGCTGTCCCATAGGAAATACCCACACGCAATGGCATGTACATACCCGACCTGCTCGTCCCATCCGAACGCGCGGTCTGCGCCGCGCGCGGGGCTCTCGTGCCATAGCACCCACGCCGCATACGGCACGATGATGAGCGTGTGGATCTGCGACACCACATGTATCGACCTGGACCGACATGGACATGGACATGGGGTGAGCCATATGATACGGTGACACGGGGGGACGTGTGACGCACCAGCTGTTCTGCACACGCGCGTTTTTGCTTCCGTAGGCGGCGGGAAACCACCGGCGGCTGCCCCACGGCGCGAGAATCTGGTGCACGAGGGAGAAACCGAGAAAGGCGTAAAGGAAGACGGGGAGGTATGGGGGGAGCGTGGTGAGGCCGAGGGAGTCGATGATGAAGGACTCGAGGGCGCGCATTGGATTAGTGGGGGGGGGCGAGGGGAGGAGGGCGGGAAGGGAATGGGTCTCAGGGCTCTCAGGCTCATTACCTCGGCACTGATTTCGGCGGGTGTGTCCCGGCTTGCGTAACGTACGATTTGTGAATATCTCGCAACTAAATACAAGACAGGGAGCTAGCTAGGTATAACCAACGAACCAAACTCAGTCTCCCTCCATATCCTCCTCATCTTCATCCTCTAATACCGCTTCACTCATTCTCTGATAAGTAGTACGCAAGAATAGCGGAAGCTGATTCCGTCCAAACGAGAATGCTGCTTTCAAGAAGTCCAACTTTTCCACGAACTCTGGCGGTTCCTTGTCGAGCTCGAGCGGCGTGAAATGTACTGTTGGGACGAGCTGTTCTTTTGAAGTCACTCGCTCAGGAGCAAGAGCATCCGGCGGCTCATGACAAAACCTGAGTGTAAAATTAAGGCCTGGTGCACTCGACATCAACATAAAGTATCCGAAGACGGTCTGTACCAGACGTACTTTTCTTGGCCGCATTAGCTTGGTCCGGCGCGTCGTCATCGTTGAAGGTGTATATACACGACAGAACCCAATCCTCTAAACCAAAATATTCGCCAGGTTGTGTTTTCATGTGGGGGACCAGGAGATTTGTCAAGTCCTCGTAGAAGCGTAGGACCTCTGCATGTCGAGGATCTTCAACTCCTCCTGGACGCCCGCTACGCATCATCGAAGGCGCGCGTGTAGATTTGGCAAGTGCGGCAGACCTATCGATTTCGGCCTTTAGCTCGAAGCGCAGATCTTTCTCTGGCCACATATTCTCGATCATGTCGTTCATAATAAGAGCTTGTTCAACACTTACCCGCTTGTTCCAGTTGAGCTATTCGCTCGTCTCGCTGCGTCATCGCACGCTGCTTCTCGTTCGCTAGCTCTTTCCATCGGGCCACCTCCTCCTGAATGGCACGCATCTCCTCGTCGGCAGCTTCGCGTGTCAGAAGATTGAGCACAGCGATATTTCCAGAACGCATCAATGGCTCTTTCATCATAAGTTGGGTCTGATACTCTCTGATTAGCTGCTCCTGGGCTATCGGCAAACGTCTTGAGCCTGCTTTTCCCGTGCAAAGGATATAGACGCGTCGCACCTCGCAGTCGATCCTCGTAATGGGCCTCCTGCTGCTTCATCAGTCGCTCCGGTTCCGTTTCCCGTATCTGAAACACCTCTTGTAGTTGTGCCTCCAACGTCTTTATACGTTCTTCTGCCTGAAGCCCACGTCAATCCAAATATCACACGTAGGATCAAGTGGGGGGACATAAACGCACTCGACGAAGTTTCTCGGCCATTCTCGAGACCTCATCACCCTTCCCCGGACGCGCCTTCGTTGAATTCGTCTGTCTGCTTCGACCTGCAGCATTGATCGCATCCGCCAACTCTGGAGTCGCGCCCCGCTCCTCGTTCGGCTCATCTATTATCTCGATGGGGACGACGTCCATTGGCTCAGGCGCAAGTTTCCGCGAGCCTTTCATTTGAGGGGCCTTCGCCTTGCCTTTCCCTTTCGCGTTGGGCTTTCCATTTGCCACCGGCGCTTCTGTACGCGTGGCCTGTGCTTTCCGCGTGGGTTGCAGTGGTGTGGCGGGGTGTTCCTCATCCTCCTCATCATCGTCTTGTTTCGTAAAATCAAAATACGGGACAACTTCTATTTCGGAGTTGTCTGATAAGGGTACTGGTGCGTTCTTTCGACCTCCCTTGGGCTTTGAAGACGGACCAGCCTGGGTGCGGCTGTTGGGTTTTGCGGCTCGCGGGGCCGGTTTCTTGATATGGAGCGCAGGGGTTGTGGGACCAAAGCCTCCTGGAGGTGAATGTGAGTATTTTGCATTTGAACGAAAGATGGGGAGCGCACCGAAATCGTCGTCGTCGGACATGAGGGCGAGTGACAATGATGTGACAACAACCAACGCGCTGGCACGTGAGTAACGCGCCTTGTTTGGGAACCTTTTGTTTGTTCAGTCGCGTCGCTTGTCAAGTTC
Source organism: Tricholomella constricta (assembly GCA_013368375.1). Lineage (NCBI taxonomy): Eukaryota > Fungi > Basidiomycota > Agaricomycetes > Agaricales > Lyophyllaceae > Tricholomella > Tricholomella constricta. The sequence continues at coordinate 820,847 of JAACJP010000012.1, read as the reverse complement.
GTGCTTCACTAAGTCAAATAAAATAAAAATATTGTATTTGGCCATGCTATTGGTAGAGGAGGTGACAGGTAATGATACAAATGCGTTGGGTACGTTGCGTTATGTGTGTGAAATGGAATACAAGGTGAAGTAAAACGAGAGTGGGTCGACTGCGCACGCACAGGACGTAGTTAAGAGACCGTAGGCGAAGGATCCAAGACCGAATATCGAAGAGGAAACAAGGCGAAAAGCTATAAGTTATTACAATGATTATCGGATTCAGGAAGAGGTCTATTCATCAAGTCGATAGGAGGGGTTCTGTTTCGTCGCCATCGACATTGAGATTGGCGGTGGACGAAGAGGCACTCCCCGAAGATCTAGGCGTGTAAAGTGGAAGTGGAACGGTGTAGTCAATTTTGCGATCACCATTGCAGTCGAAAAGTTGCGAATAGGCGGGGAGGTTCGGCGCATACGGCATTGGTGCCGGAAGAGAAGGTTTGGGAGAGCCCGATTGCGTTGTCTCTTCAGTGGAATGCACGGGTGGGGGTGTTATGCACCGGTTGGTGTCAGGTGCGAAAAACGCAAAGCTAAGTGGGATCGCAAAGGCCAGGCGTTCGGTAGCGACCTGACTCCCTCCTGGAATGTCGTAGGTGCATGTCAGTTCGATTCGAACCTCATGTGCCACGTTGACAAGTGGAGAGCTGATGGTAGGTAGCAGTAAAGAAGGTCCTGCCCAGTCCAGTTCCTTGCCATCGGGAGCCTGGTGCACAAAAGGCACAGAGCTCTCCAGGGTGTACCATGTCGCTGCTTCAGCAGAAGTATCGGCATCGTTTTCAAAAGGGTAAGTATTTCCGGGGAGGGTGTACACTCCGGATTCATTGGGTGGGAGAAGGGAAAAAGAGCGGGAGGCGTTTTCCTCCATTGCACAAAAGACTCCAAGGCCAGAGTCATACATAAAGCTGATCGGATGGGGATCTCGCAGTGGTTCATGGGGTGGCTGCCTTGGACGAGGTGGAAGCGGATAACGTCTCATGTATTCAGAAGGAACACGCGTCCTGACCAATTCTATCGTTAGCCGCCACGTGAAGTGCGAGGATGACTGTTCGGACACACCTGTATCTTTCTTTCTGAACAACATTGGCAGAAACAGAAGACACTTGTATCCTCTTGCACTCTTCTGCCGCCAAGTCCTTAGTTCGCATACGAATGACGAGAGGGAAACCATGAGACTCCATGTCAGCGTGTTCTGGGACAGTTGCAAGGACATGAATTTTTGACAGAACGTCGTTGGGGAACCGCAGTCGTTTGCTTTCGCCATCTGGGGCGACATTGGTGTTCACAAGGTAAGTGATTGTTGACTGGAGAGGCGCGGTGCCTGTCTCGTCCTCTGGGTGGCACATTAAGCGTCTCAAACGTATTTGTCTATGAGCCTTCTCGTTCTTTGCACGCGAACGAAATGACGAGCATAGCGTTGCAAGTGACCAGGGGTTGCTCTGGCTATCATCGATAACGCTAAATTTTGCTTCTGCAAACAGCCCGTATCGCACGCCGACCTCCTCTACGCCGTAGGATGCCGACTGCGGGAGCCAGCCAGGTATAGGGAGATCGAACACCACATTCCAAATACCTATGCGATAGATCAGACTTGAGTAAATGGAATGCGGTAGTGGAGAGAAAACTACCAACAAGGTACATCGGAATCTTCATGTCCTTCATTGCTCATCTCGACGGGCTCACATGGTGCGATCTCACGCGTCACTGAGCACAGGCGCACGGCGCAATATCCAGTCTGTGGCGTATGAATCTCGGTCTGGCCTTCAAAGGTAAGGGTGATTGAATGTAGCATAATGCGAGCCGTCCGCCGACGCTCGAATATAGAGTAAGGCGACGACACAGAGATGGATACATGGCCGGACAGTGAGTACGCAGACCTAAGGAGGGATGAGCGGCGCGGTGAGGGAGAGTGATGGTGAAGACTTACGATATGTCGGCATCCCCGTACATGTCGAGCGTGTCCGCGATAGGGACGATGTCTATTGAGACGGACATGATGTCTGGGATTGAGGACTACTGGAAAGGAGGAGACAATGTGAGGAAAACAATGCGGGGAGGGGCTCGCATCGCAGGCGTATATATAAGGCTTCTTGAAAGCGGAACAAAAGACATATCGGATGGACAAAGCGTTTATTCCACGCCTTGCTGGGTGATCGTGGCGGGTAGGACGAGGCCAGGACACAATGCTTGTTAAAGCCGGAGTGCTTCAGCGTGTATGTTCTCGCTTTAGGTTTCCTTTTGTCCCCTGCTGACTAAGCCACTTCAGTAGAGTGCATCAGGCGGCGGCATCAGTTTTAACGCGATCTCCGAAGCGCCTGTCAGGCCCATTCGGCTGTTCTTGTCAAGCTTTGCCATTGTTCTCTGTTTGACACAAAATAGGAATGCGACGGTAGATCTAAGGGTAGTGTCACCTTAGCGTCGCCCACAAAGATATTACCGGACCGCACTGGCAAAAGGGATGCAGGTCACATCACGCAAACACCTTGTGGACGGCTAGATCGTCTTCGCTCCGTTTCCGCATGTCCTTTCTCTTCCGAGTCCCTTCCTCCGCGTCTTTACGGTGACCATATTTGCCACCCTGTTCTCTCCTCAGTGCTGAGCGCACTGCCGTAGGCGAAATAAATTCTTTGTAATATTATAAGCTACGTGCGATTGATTTAAACAATGACAAAAATATGGCTCACCAGGGTTGGAGAATACTGTCGCACCACCAAAGGCCCCTTCGAAGATGCGAATCGGAGTAAGCACGAAGCGTGGACCGATTTCCACAAGTGTAGTCTGGGGCGGCCCGTTAGGCTGGAGAGGATCCTTCTCGATAATCTAGGTGAACAATGGGACCAGGAGTAAACATCCCGATATATTACACAGAAATAAATGACGCGAACCTGGAAATTACGGAACCAAATCTTAGAATCCAGGATCGAGAAGGTGAGTATATGGTCTATGAAGGGCTTCGCTTTTCTTGATGTGGACGGCACACCGAAGATCTGAGAACAATGGGATAAATTTCGTCATTTCAAGGCGCGTATTGGGAGGACGGGAAACTCGCCTGTGTAAATAGCTCCTTCGTCAAGCGACCCCATTCTGTATCTTCGAACCCCTTGTCGAAGCTCAGGAGTCCCCGGCTTCCCTTTAGGCAGTTCCCTGTCATCTTCAATTCGTCCATTGTGTGCACGTTTTGGACGTGCATTTTTATACTAGGTCCGTTCGGAGTTTTGGCTGCCCAGAGATAAAGGTCTTCATGACGGCGCGCTTCGAAGTATAGCGTATTATTGCAGTTGTTCAGGTCTGCGAGCTCTGGGAGGAGATGAAGCTGGGACTTTGAGTCGAGTTTCGAATCTGGAGATTCGCGGTTAGCTGGTACAATTATTTCGCAAAGCCAGAGCGACGCACCCTTTTTAACGTGGGGTAGCAGCGCTTCGAGATCATTCACGAGATGTCTCATACGATGCGTGATACCACGAGAGGAGAGCAACAGTACGCGTTGCTTGTTTTTCTTCTTTTTGGGTGCAACGACCTCAGTGTCCTGATCGACGTCCATGTCGTCAGCCTTTCTCTTTCCCTTTCCTGCAGCGTCTGCCTTCGAAGCATTCGCCTTTTGCGCCTTGAGTACTGAAGCCATGGCCGATGTAAAATTCTGAGTTGAGTTGACAAAAAAGTAGGGATAACGTTTATTTTTATTTTCCACGATCTAGCCAATTACTGATTTCTCACGCTAAGTAGTACAGCAGGCATTGAAACAAGCAAGGATCATATTGGACTCTGACAACGGACAATAAGAACGTTACTGAAACGAAGAGCTATGAGTACAAGCAAACCAGAGCACGCTCCTATGCGCCTGGCGTATGACGAGGATTACGAGATATGCAAGAGTTCATCTGTTCAAGCGGAGCCAGACTGTGCACGAAGCTGCTTCTGTTTCTCCTGTTCCAATCGCTATTGTCCAACTGAATTAGTTTCTGACCTGAGAGATGAAAGGTGACCTACATGGTACAACAATTGGACTGCCATCTGGATGTTGGCAGGCTGGCCTGTGATCACGACCAATCGTTCTCCTTCGCCTCCGGTTGGCGCCGGTGCCCCATTCATTCCCACACCCACAGCACCAGGTTCCATGATCTTGATCTGACTCGCGCTCATGTGTCGAATTTCGTTGATCTTGCTCCCGCCCTTCCCGATGATACATCCGACCAGGTCGTTCGGAATGTAGATCTGCTGTGTCTGGAGCTGTTGCGGCGGGTTGTGTTGAGGTGGCGGTGCTGAACCATAGGGGGCGGGATTATTATATCCTGGCACGTACGAAGAACCACCATGAGTGGGTCGGCGCGAGTTGCTTGATGGGCGGTAGCTGGAATTCGACGACGATGGCATTCTTTCCTGCGCCTCGATTAGGATGTTGCCGATATAATACGTCGCGATATGAATTGCATCGGCAACTCCTGCCACACTGAGTACGCGCTTGGTGAAGTCCACACATGTGAGCTTGGTGAGGGGACAAAATGCTATGTTTTTACCTCCGTGGAACCTGGAAGCATCCCTTCGCTCGCGTTTAACCTTGCACCACTTGCATCCTGGATTTCCTTGATCTTCGAGCCCTGTTTTCCGATTACGGAGCCCATGCGTGAGTTGGGTATCATGAATTTTATGGTCACTGCACGACTGCCAGGTACGGAAGGTACGTCGAAGGGTTCGTCGTTGATGCGACGAACAATGAGACCAAATGCCTATAGAAGAGGAGTCAAGGTCCTTCTTTACAGTGAAGATAACGTGGAAATGCAAACCTTGGAGACAGCATCGAGAGGACCGCTCACGTTCAAAATTCGCTCGGGATTCCCGGGTATACTCTCAGACACCATGACGCGCGCTCCGCTCTTTTCGCGGATTTCGTTGACGTGAGAACCACCTTTGCCAATTATGATGGAGGCATCCTGTGTCACAATCAGGCATCGCATGTGAATCATTGCCGATGGTGCGGGCGGTGCTCCTGAAGTCGATGAAGAAGGCTCTCCCGAGGTCGTTGCTGTCTCTGACTTTCCGTCGCGAGAGGGGCTCTTTACATCGCCTGATTTGTCGTCCTTAATTTTACCGTTGTTGGAACCGGGGGTTGATCCGGGATTGTCGTCGATGCCAGCTCCAGGCGCGTCGACCATGGTTACGTCCGTGGAAGCTGTATGAGAGGCAAGACCTGCGCTAGCCGTAGCGTCATCCGAGCCTGTTGCGGTGCCAGTGTTGGCACGCTTGTGCTGCTTGGGGGGGTCGCTGTCGGAAGGGGAGCGAGACCGCTTACGGTTCGAGTCAGCGTCTGGCATGGCCAATTCAGTTCAAAGTATCAATGTCAGCGAATTGGGGTAGGGCCAGCTATGGAGCGATGGATGATGGGCTTGGGTGGTTTGGAGGTGGTGAGGTGAGTCTGATAGATATGGTAGGGACGGAAGTGAGGGGGATGCGAGGATGGAGGATACATGGAATAGCCACCAAAATACACACACCTTGGTCGACAACAGAGCACAGGAAACCGGTGAGACGCTCGTCGCTTACAACCAAGTCGCCCAAGTCGTCAGTCAATTCCAAGCCAAACACATGTACATACAACATTCGCACACTCATAAATAAATCAGTGCTCCTCCTCCAAAATTCCAGCAATGAATCTATTCCATTGGCTCTCCCATAAAGCAAGTGCGCGTCGTTTCTCCTCTCCTTCCAATGTAGAATACTGTTCAAGTCTCAATATCAGGTCAAATGATAACCTAAAAAAGGAGCCCACCTCTAGACTGTCTCGCGCCAACTGGCCGAGTGTACTGAGGCCCGTCACTTCACTTGCTACAAGAACCTGTAAACAACAAGTCAGAACATGTACTGTTATGAACAAAATTACGCCTGCCTGGAAAAAGTCGAATGTAAGGCCCATGTTCCCAAATACAGCGGGGTCATCCGAGCACAGAGCGACAGGAACCCCATAGTTCAAGAGGATGGGTAGGGGATGCATCGGCATCGAAGACGTTAATCGCTATATAAAACATCAGGAGCCGCCAGGTGGACGACATTGCCTCTCACAAGAATCTCATTCCTAGAAGACCACGGTAAGATCAGAGTTGTAAAACTCGCAAAAGAATGACGTACGATATCGGACAGACTTCAAGGGCAATCCCTTTCTGTCTGCATGTCTCGATGAGTTTGGGGTGCTTCACGAGCGAGAATCTATTATAACGAAGAGATCAGCTTTCGGCAATTCAATTGCAGTACGACCCACCCATGACCAATACGCTTGGTTCCCAAAAGGATAGCGTCGTATAGATTGTTGTCCGCTGGCGAACCGTCCCCAAGCGTCTCTCCTGCATGGAAAATAAAAGGAATGTCGACGCCCTCTTCCTTCTGACGTTGGCGGAACCAAAGAAGAGGTTCGATATAGTCAATGAGAGGCTTCAACTGGTTTTCATCCCCAACTAGATCGAAACCTGAGGAAACAGTGAGGCGCAGTCCAAGGTGGCGTAAAAAACGACAAGCACCTGCGATCAGGTGAGGAAACTCTTTCTTCAACGCGATGCAGTCCTCAAGGTACCATTTCAGTTCCTCTGGCGTGATAAAGCGGATAGTTGAATATATGATCTGGCGGCGCAAATGGGTCATTAGGATCACTTAAGGCTTCAGGACGCCTACCCTTGCACCGATGAATTCGCCTACTCGACCTTGCTCTTTCATTTCGGCCTTGACCTCATTGAGGACGCGGTCGAACATAACGAGCCATTCACGATGAGGAACGTTCTCTTTCCCGTCTTCCCCGATCATGTGCCTGGGCGGTCAATGAGCACTGCCAACGCGATACGGCATCAAGATAAGGAGAAATACAAACTTGTATAAAAAGTTAATCCGCGCTTCAATGTAGGATATGCCATCCTCTATGGAAGATTTGAGGAATTCCCGGATATAATCAGGAAAAATAGGGGCGAAACGAATTAGGCCCTAGAAAACCGCGAGGGTCAGAAAAAATCTTGGTAGAACGCTATACAAATTACCATTGACACTAAGAAAGTACTAGTGAACTTCTGCCATATCTGTGGAAACGGAAAGAGGGAGTAAGCGATGTAGAAGGGTCCACCATCCGAGCGCAGTGTAGGGTACCTTCTTGATGGTATTGTGCGTCTTATACGCCTCTGTGGGATTAATCATCATAGCTCCAATGACCCATTCATCAAATCTTTCCGGGCCACCGAGACTAGAATTAAAGTTCTTCCTTGCGTTCGTAAGGGAGACCCAGCTACTGGGTTCATAAGAGTCATCGGTCAGCCCTAGGGCATCGGAATATTCATTTCGGGGCAGAGCCCTGAACTCAGGCAACACTGATCCCACATTCGAGGATGTAACCCTCTCAGTGACACGGACATGGAGAGCAGGCTGCTTTAGCGCGAGCTTCAAAAGAACAGACGCATTAACGGTCGCGTCCAGATGACAATGAAGCAGGGCGCCTTTCGGCATCTGCGCACGGAATGCATTAGTACTCATCCGTCCAAAGGCGAATTTACTCCGGGGATCCTCACTTTGCGTAGGATCGCAAAAAGCCTCGTCTTAACAATGATCTCCCGCCCTTCAAGCACACGCGTATCATCAGCACAGCGACCAAAACGCGATCGTTCAGCAGCCATGACGTACCAGTCAGAAACTCCATCCCGGGAAAGGGATGTGGGATCGAGGGATGCTCCTGCTGCCAAATCGTCGCGGCTTCTGCAGCGCGAATTTCCCTGACGAGATGATCAGCCTTCACTTCCGCATCGGATGCACGCTCCAGGCGGTCGCGCCGAAGGGACCGATCCTCGTCAATGAGTGTGGCTCTGGCCTGCCTGTGCACTTCCAGGTCGGAGGAGATGGTCATCGCAGCAAAATAAGGGGCGGACCCTCGTGAAGGACGCGCGTTCGCAATTCAAATATTTAACGACGGATCTTTGATACGTCCACGCGCACGGGTGTTTTTATCCCATATGGTGAATCAATGGGTGGGTGAGGTAGCCCAGGTAGGTTTTTCTAGCCCCGCATGTGACTCTAGGTTCAAGAAGCCAAGAAAATCCCAGGTTGTCATTGAACAGCTCCGTGTAGAAGGAGGAGAGGTAAAAACAAAGATATTGAGGATGAAGCCAAGATGGAGATTCTGCCAAGCCAAAGTTTGGTCCTTACCAAACACCCACCATGATGGGTTAATCCACTTGTATGGCTGCCTCGAGCGCTAACGGAGTAAATAGAGTGCGAAAAGGATGGTAAAAGCACATATGTATATGATATATTGCAAAACAAGTACAAGATAGCGAAGTAGCGGAGCGTCCACGTCCATTCACTGTCCCGTGTCCGTAATGTGCATGCAACATAACTCAAGAGAAAGAAGGAAGATTGGAGAATGGATAACGGGAGACGGGGAACTGAATAGGGATGGGTAGGGGATCAGACGGGGCTGTGTGTGGAGAGGGAAAGGAAGCCGAAGGGATAAAGGAGAGGCAGTAATAGTACTGAGTGTGACAACAAACCGCCGTATATAACGGTCGGCATAACAAGGGTGGATGGTACAAATCGCAACTGAACCAAGAAGTTATCAGATTTAAATAAAAGTGAAAAGAAAGGAATCGCGTGCAAGGCAGGGGTTGAAGTGAAGCAGGCGAGGGAAAAGAAGAAGGAAGAGAGGGAGAGGGAGCGCTACATATTCAACAGATACTTTTCAACTGCGGGCAGTGGCGAGACCAACTCGCGCCTCGTTCACCGCGCACGTGCGACGTGCGATCGTTCATTACCTGTTGTGGGTGGAAGTTCGTGCAGTGCAAATCAGAACCCCATGAAGCCCTGCCCGCCAAGGTTGGGCGGGCCAGGAGACGGGTGGCGCATGACGCTCTGGTGCATCGCCTGAGTCTGAGGCATGCCATACTGGTTGGCGCCCATGCCCATACCCATGCCCATGTGCATCTGCATCTGCATCATGGGCGACATCTGTGGCATGGCGTACCCGAGAGCGTTCGGGTTGGGCGAGAGGCCGTACATGTTTTGCTGGTGTTGATGTTGTTGCTGGGGCTGAGGCTGGTGCTGGTGCTGCTGGTGTTGAGGTTGCTGGGGCTGTTGCTGGTGCTGGTGCTGAGGACTGTGGGTGCCGGAGTCGGGCGAATGGCCGGGCGACGATGCGCCCTGTTGTCCTTGCATCTTCTGCATCGCTTGTAACTAATGAAGGATGTCAGACTGGAAGGAAGACAATACGTTAAACAATCATCCCTACCTCGTAGAAAGCAAAGTCTTGCAGAAGGGACGTCCTGGCGGGATGAGTATGGAAAATCCTGAGCATCTCCTGTCCTGCATCAGGAAGAAGCTCCTGAGTGTCTCTGGAGTTAGTGACCGGCTTGCGCTCTTGAGTGTTGCTGTACGGAGGCGCAATGTCAGAGTTCCATAACATGAGGTCATCAACCAAATCTTACTTCAATTTGATGTGCCTTAAATTGACGTTGGGGATATCCCGCACAAATATCCATCGCACAGTGAAGACACCCTTCCACTTGTCAGATGCCCAGACGGTGCTACTCCTTGTGTAGTCAACCTGTCAAGTCATTCTTAGCCTACAGTGCGTGTCACAACCTTGAGATGCTCATACCGGCGTCAACATCTCCGCCATTCCACAGAAGTGTCCACTGAGATAAGCAGCGAGGTGAGCATCCGAACAGCCCGCACAGAAGCTCAATCACAAACCTAGCATTGACACTGAAGAACAAATAGATCGGCCCACGCCCCGCAGTCTCCTTGAATGCCTTATCCAGGCGTTTGTTACCTGGGTCAGTTGAGCTCCAGATCTCGTACTTCAATGACTTGTGCACGTCGTCCTCTGTGTACGATTTGATGACAAAGTAACGCGCCTAAAGAATCACAACGTAAGCCATCAGTCTCCCAGCGCAACAGCTCCGCTGACGTACAAGCTGCGGCCTTGTATCAAAGTTTGTGGGGTTATAGCCTTTGGTCGCAATAAGAGAAGGCACATCAATCGGCGTGTTGACGAAGCCCTGCCCCTGCCCCGCGCCGCCCCCAGCCTGCTGCTGCTGCCCCTGGCCACCACTCTGGTTGAACGACGCGCCGCCGCCCATCCGTGGCTGCTGCTGCTGCAGATACTGTTGTGGAATGGCAGGAACGTTAGGTACGCCTGCACCGCTCCCTCTCCCACCCTGTTGGTAGCCGTGTTGCAAGTTGGGGTTGGACGAGCGCGAGTTGAGCATGCGGTCCTTGTTGTCCCACGACCCACCAGACGACTGCGCGCGGTTATCCTGCTGGTGCTGATACTGCTGGTAGCCGCCCCCCTGTGACTGAGGAGTCTTGCGCCCTTCGAGATCTGTCACGAGTTGAAGCGGGCGTCCGTTGCCACCATTATTATTGTTGCTGTTGTTGTTGTTGCTGTTTCGCATGCCGGGCGCGAGTGCAGGCGGAGGATGGGTAGGGTTGAATCGGGGTGGATGCGCACTCTGTCCTGCCTGATAGTTACCCACGTTCTGGTGAGTCTGGTACATCTGGTTGCCCTGGCTGCTCGCCAGCTCGAGGGCGGAGAGCGCGCGCTGCACGTCGTCGATGGCCACATTCTGGGCACCGGCGGTAAAGCTAGAGCCTCCAGCGGTGCGCCACTCGTTGCCTGGTGTCCAAGGCGAGTGCCGGCCGATGGGGCTGCTTGCGTACTGCTGGCCTTGGCTGGGCTGCTGCTGGTGCTGCCCCCTTGCATACTCGTCGTCGTAGGCATTGGATTCTTCGACGTCATATCCGTACTCGTCCTCTTCGACCCTCTCGGATGTGTCCGGAGGGGTGGTATTGTTTTGGGCGTTGACTGGCATCGGAGCTTGGAGAGTTCCCGAGCGTTTAAGGCCAGATGCGTTCATCTTTCGCGGGCCAGCGACACCAGAACCATAGGTGAGCGAAACGTGTCTACGCACATTAGATGCAGCCGGAGGCGGGGAGGGCACATGGGGGACGCCTGCAAAGTGAGGAGAGAGTGGGGAGCTTTTTGACTGGGCTTCATGCACTTGTTGGTGTTGGGCTGGCTCGGGAGCAGGGTGCTTTGTAGATGATTGAGTTGGAATTTGGCGATAATATATGAGAAAGCACTGACTTCATCCTCAACCGAATAACCTCCCGCGATATTCCATGGTTCCTCATCGCCCTCATGGCCGGCGATAGCAGCAAGGCTATTGACAGTTTTGTTGGGAGTTAGATTGCCGGTCTTGGGGGCACCTTGGAAACCTGGAGAAGGATTAGGATATGGACAGAGTGCGAAACGTAAAGCGAGCATTACAGAAATGCGTCCATGATCAGTGATCGGAGTGGCACATTACAGCAATGATAAAGGATTGGAAGGTTTAAGAGCAAAACTAACCGCGATGGTATCTAGTGGGTAGGGAGCTTTGGCGATGCAAAGAGGTTTTCTCGCCCACGGCGCCTACGCCGCCAACCCAGTCTTCGTCGACAACCTCATCATCGTTCCAGAGAGCCTGATCCTGGGCATCTTCAGAAATGGCCTCACGTGCAGCTGTTCGAGCAGTACGAGACGAGGCAGAGATGGTGTGATGGCGCCTAACACCGCCCGAGTTTGGCGGGGAAGCAGGGACTGGCGGGGGTGGAGGAGTAGCCTGGGAAGCCATGACAGCTCGTTTGTGCTGAATATACAGCGTTCGGGGCCTGATATGTTCAGTTGAAGGCGATTGTCAGCGCTAGAGATGGATGGAAAGATGTTGCCTTGTGGACTAAAAGTTGTGGTCATGCAATTATTGAGAGATCAAAAAACAGACCGGACCCATTTCGGCGCGGGAAAACCGAATGTTGAGAATGCCTGCAAGTCTTTTTCTTATCGCTTTTGTGCTGTCTGTCTACTGCAGAAGATGCATTGGTTTTACGCTAGGAGTCCTATTCTGAGTAGCTCCTTTATAGAGAGGAATTGCTCCCCGGATCCTCCTATTGAATGTGTACGCCCCAACTCCTGGAGACCCAGTCACGCCACGTGATGCAATGATTCAAGAATGACGAGAAACCCACTCGCCCAACGTCCTGCGACTATGTCGACTTTGCGCCCCGTGGCTGGCCTGGCTGGCCGGCTCTCGTCCTCAGTCATAAAACCCCCATTATTCCCTAGATATCCCCGTTTTCCCCATTTCTCATCGACTCTCTCCACGCCTCCCCGCAGACCATTTCATCGCACGAGGCTCGTTGCTCGCTATGCCGCATACGCTTGTCTCTCTACGGCGTTCGGTGTCTTCGTCATTGGCACCGGGATTCTTCTACACGACGCCTTTACCTACACGGAAAAACACGCGAATCGGGTCCCGATTTCACCCCTTGCCCTCCATCCCGAATCAGGAGGACCCAAAAATCTCCCCATTGTCCGTGTCCTGGTCGACGACGAGGAAGACGAGGAAAATGCGCGTCTGGCTGACAAGCCGAAGCTTGTTATCATCGGCGGAGGCTGGGGCGTACGTCTCTTCGTTGACTCCGCCTGGCTGACGCGCTCAATATAACTCAAGGCCATGGGTGTCCTGGATACCCTCCATGTAGGAGACTATCATGTCACGGTCGTTTCGTCTGAAACTTTTACTACTTTCACTCCTCTTCTTCCCTGTAAGTCTCATGTCATCTTTCCTCGTCATGATATATTTAAAAAAATTATTCCAGCCGCGGCTGTTGGTACAGTCCAAGTCCGGTCTCTGGTAGAACCGATACGCAAGATCATCGCCCGTCTCCACGGCCATTTTGTTCAAGGAAAGGCTGTCGATCTCGTCATGTCCGAGCGTCTGCTCGAAGTTGAAACTAAAACTTACGATGGCGGAACCACGAATGTTTATATACCGTACGTTCGTTGGACACTCCATATTGCGCCTCTGTGATGTATCTCTCAAGATATGACAAACTTGTCATTGCTGTTGGATCGACTTCGAGTACTCATGGCGTGCCTGGCTTGGAAAACTGCTTCCAGCTCAAGACGATCGCAGACGCACAGGCAATACGTCGCAGGATAATGGGTATGTACTTTGGAACCCATGCGTTATTCGTCACTCATTGTCGTCGATTCTAGACAATTTCGAAATGGCTAGTCTACCCACAATTTCTCCCGAAGAGCGCAAACGGCTCCTTAGCTTTGTCATTTGTGGAGGAGGCCCCACTGGTGTCGAAACTGCCGCTGTACGTGCCTCCATTTCTTTGTTTCCGCCATGTCTGATATTCCGGCGTTCAACAGGAAATAGACGACTTCTGCCAGGAAGATATCATGAGATATGTCAGTTTAGTTCACCGATTGCATCTACCAATGTTAAAATCCTTCTCAGTTCCCAAAGATCTGTCGAGAAGAGGTCTCAATTCATGTCATTCAGTCACGCGAACATATTTTAAACACAGTTCGTATCGCATACTGTCTAGTCAGATGGTGCACTGATGACCATCTCTAGTACTCTGAGGCCATTTCAAAATACGCTGAGGTTAGGCGATCCCTCCACCTTCCCTACATCAATTCCGTCTCAAATATTTCATATCTCAGAGAAAATTCAAACGCGATGGCGTGAACCTCGTAACATCTGCGAGGTCAGCCCTTCCGTCCTTTGCTGTTGTCAGTAACTTACCATCCGATTCCAGGGTTTCCGCAGTGGACAAGGAAACAGTGACCTACACCACGAAGGACAGGGACGGCAAGACGGTCAAGCACGTTATACCCACGAATTTCGTTCTGTGGTCCACGGGAATCGCGATGAACCCGTTTACGAAGCGGGTGACGGACATACTGCCGAATCAGGTACACAAGAAAGCTATCGTCGTCGATGCGCACCTGCGCGTTAAGGGTGCGCCACTTGGGGACATATATGCTCTTGGAGACAGTGCAACGGTACAGTCGCCTCGCTTAATGTCTTCTGGGTTCCCGCTGACGAGATATTGTGCAGGTGGAGACATCAGTGGTCAGCCATTTCATGGATCTCGTCGAAGAAGCGGACAAGGATAACAACGGCAAGATCAATTTCGAGGAATGGAAAATTATGGGTAAACTCGTTTCTCTTTGTACTACTTAACCTTGACGCATGTCTCTTCCGTTTTACCAGTCAAACGAATTAAAGCTCGCATTCCGATGGCGGAGGATCATCTCATCGAGGTCCGGGCGCTCTTTGATATGTACGATAAGGACATGGACAACAATCTCTCTTTAAACGAGCTTGTTCCCCTCCTCCAGGACCTCGAGAAGCGGCTGACTGCTCTCCCTGCTGTACGTTCCACCGGCGCTGCCCCGCCGTACCGTTTCACTCACACTACATTCATCAAACCTGCGACAGACCGCGCAAGTCGCGTCCCAGCAAGGCAAATACATCGGCAAGAAGCTGCACAAGCTCGCACGGCGCTCGCAGGCCGCGCAGCTGAACAACATGCGCCCACCAAATGACGAAGAGGTCTGCAAGCCCTTCCGCTACCTGCATCTGGGCAGCCTGGCGTACATTGGCAACGCTGCGGTCTTCGATCTCGGCGGGTACTCGCTCATGGGTGGGCTCGCAGCAATGTATGCGTGGCGCAGTATCTATTGGAATGAGCAGGTGTCGGCACGCACACGCGGCTTGTTGATGACGGATTGGATCATTAGGTGCGTTTGGGTCTTTGTTTTTCTTTCTACATGAGGAATGTTGATTGCGTTTGCGCGTGATCAGGGGGGTATGGGGTAGAGACCTATCGAGACTTTAGTCATGAGCCTGCACGGAATTTTTGCACAAAATAAGCACTGTGCATAGTAATCGGACTGGTAGACCTAGTTTTTGCCAAACCACAATCCTTATCATCTCCCTTTGTTCTATTGCTATCATAGCTAGTTGTTCGTGCTGTCCATAGTTGCTTCCCAGTTGAATATACACGCTTTTTTCGCTGCATACATATAGTATGCTGCATCATGACAGAACAAAAAATGATATTCGCCCCTCATCCAGAAGAGGATAGGACCTCTTAGCGGTTGGTCCGCCCACGCAGTCGCTAATATGCGGCACAGTATCATTGCCCGAAGGCTCAAGACAACAGAGGCTTGCGCAGTCGATCTGCTCTTCCAGAAGTAACCCCCTTCTTCCCGCCAAGCGCGTTGTCGGAATGTACTAACAGCGCAGAGGAGCTTCTTGTCTGGGCGGCCCATTGGACGAGCACTGTCCATCCTCTCAAATAACACAGGTGAAGTATCTTCGCATTGTTGTAGCCCGCTCATGATGGAAGGCAGGGGTGTATGGCGTTGAATTGGATATTTACAAATGAGCCTCATCATCATCCTCTCCACTTCCACACCCTCACGCCACCCTTCCTCAGTCCCTCGCCCTCCCATGATCTCCCCTTTCTCCATACCTCCCCGTATCCCTTCGCCTCAAGCAGATTCTGTACCCCTTCCTCCTCGAGCAATGTACCAAAGAACACAAGGTACCGCGGCCACTCGTGTGCCCATGGGTATCCGTCAGGCGCCGGGGCGCCTGAAATGGATGATGGGAAAGGCGACAGCGGAAAGGATAGGTTCACATGCGCGGGGAAGCGGGATTGCAGATACTCGACGGGCGAGTGAAAGAAGACGTCGGTCTGGTCGCGGTATGTCGGCAAGTTCTGGTTCCTGTGATTGTTGGGTTCATCACGAGGGGAAACAAGAACGGAAGGGCACGAAGCTACGTACTGAAGAGGGGGCTCGCACCCAAGCGTCCACATCTTACCGGAGGCGAGATCTTTGCGATGGATATAGGCGTGGCCGGGCGTGGAATGACATGGCATCAGGAATCCGATGCCCCCGTTGCGCAGGTCATTGACAGGAAGAGAACGCACGTACGAAAGCACGCTGATTGGCGCGCTGCAGTAGAATAAAACGACGTATAATGAGGCTGGGATTGTAAGTGACAGGAAGATCAAGAAGCCTTTGCGTATCGGGGGCAGACTATAGATGAAACGTTGGATGAAGGGACGAGGTTCAACAGCTCGTTTGTTTGCAATTTTCCTTTCCTTCGTTGAGCCGCGATCGGACAAGTCGACGAGGGATTTGGCCGCAAATATATGGAGCAGAGGTAAGATAGGATGAATGAAACGCCACTCCTTGTGGCCAGCCATAGAATAACAACCGATGCACCAGACAACCGCCGTAAACATGTTCCGTAGCGCCGCTGCATGTCGATCGAAGACAACAGACCACATGCCATGCAGAACGAATGGGAGGGCAGTCGTGCAAAGGATGGGTAACGCTTGGGTAAGGTAGTAATGCCACGAATTGGACCCGTAGAAAAGCGAGACGGACGAGAGGTTCGTTAGCAGGAAGTTCAAGGGCGTTAGTGTCGGTTTTTGATAATAGAGAGAGTCCAGCGCAAATAACGATAGAACCGCGATTAACCTAAAGAGATGGATCAATTTGGCTCGATTAGTGAGTCACCTTCCCTTACCCGATCGTGACCACCTGCAAGAACAGTGCTCTGACTGTGCGCCGGCTAGATCTGAGAAACCAAAAAAGTTTCCCATACAGATAGAACCAAATTACTGCGTTAGTGGGGCGAGCCGCGCAGGCGAGCGCGCTGAAGATTAAGGTCGTCTTCATGCGCGAACTGGAAATCATTTAGCTCCCTCCCACAATCCGTGCTATGACACATACCTGTTGTAGATAAGCTGCGGGCTGAGATGTGAGCTTGCATCCCACGGGTAATGCGCGAAGGCGATGGTGGTCAAAGACGTCTCTAAAGAGTTGGATAGTGAACGAGAAAGCGAAAGTGAGTGGAAGAAGGAAGTAAGAGATAGAAACAGCTGCTTTTCGATCTCAGAAGCAGAACAGGGAGAGAAAGAGAGGCAATACGTACCGCTGTCGAGACATATTGACTACCGAGCCATCGACGGGCGATTTCACACAGCCAAATATCTGTAGCTGCTGCCAGAGTGCCGTGCAGCATCCTAGGAATGTAGATCTGCCTCTTGTCAATGTCACTCGAGTTATCGTGATAGAACACATAGCCACCAGGAGCCAGGCGCCAATCCAGGTCTCTGAAAGCGCTAAGGCTTTCAGCGTCCAGAATATTGGAATGTTTAGAGCGGGATAAATGATGCTACGAATAGGTTTTGGAGCGAGCCATTCCCAGGTCAAGTGAGCATATCCAAAGACGGCATGATGTGCAGGCTCAAGAGACTGGAAATATTCGTCAGGCTGGAAGAATGTGCGAGTGCAAAGGGCGATAAGAACGCGAACAGCTAGAGCAAGTCGCGTCGTGGTTGACATGAACAAGTTGAAATTGACCGGCCCCGGGCCGGTACCGGTTTTCCCTACCTTCCACCTCCATGAGTGTTCGCTCTTTGCCCATTGGCAACGAGGAGTTCGCTCGTATGTTTCAGAAATGCATCCCCCCAGTAGGATGGATGAAGGAAATTGGTACGTCGACGCGAAAAACGCGCTCCCCACATACACTCACTCAACGCAGGCGTCGCCAACTCGGGCGGTCCAGATTCGACATGCTTACTGTTTCTTATTCACAGATATTTATCGGACGTTAAACACGTTTCGAGTCAGGACTCTCCTCGGAATGTAGTATCCCTTACTGTTGATCATGACCTGCAACCGACATCTTCTGCAATGGCAGAGCACTGTTCCGAATTCGCCCAATCTCTGGGAGTGCAGCATATTACTTCCAAAGTACCATGGTCTCAATCGCCATTTCCTCCCCGACCCGTCGAGGGCGAACCTTTTGAGTCTATTGCGCGTACCGCGCGTTATCGTTCCCTATTCCAATCAATGACTCGAAAAAATCTCCGTGTACTTGCGTTTGGACACCACGCCGATGACCAAGTCGAAACCTCCTTAATTCGACTCAGCTGGGGAAGCACTGCTGCTGGTGCCGGTGGGATGCGGCCTTGTCGGAGATGGGGAATGGGGATGGACCAGGGTGATTCGATAACGTCATATGGATACGAAGGGATGGATCGGTGGATTGTACGTCCACTGTTGGACGTTGTTAAGGTGATTCATTTTCCTATGTCAATCAAAGTGGTACTCATCTTGTAATTCACTCACAGGAGCGTATTCTCGCAACATGTGAGGCAAACAACCTTCAGTACGTCACGGATCCGACAAATTTTAACCCTTCTGCCACCCTTCGGAATGCGATACGTCATGAACTTCGTCACGACAGCCCTGAGGGGATGACTGAGGTGTGTACCACCACAGCCTTTCGGATTACTTTGTATAGTTCATGCCGCGTCAGGCCGACCGACCGCTACTACCGCTTGGAATTGTGGAACGACTGAAGCTGCTGGAGAAAACCGCGGGCTCGCTGAGGGACGTATCTTTATCCCTCGATTCCTCCCCCGATGAACTCAGAAGCGCTGTCAGCATTCTTACATCGAACGTAAAAGATACTGACGAACGAGGTGAGCTCTGATCATTGCATAAACCACCGCGGATTGCTCAACTCTCGAATAGTCGACAGCATACTCAAACGATGTAGCCTTCCCACCCTGCCGGGAACTTTCATGATGTCAGCCCTTGCAATCAGGCGGGTCGACGATCCGACGATACGAAGGGCTCTTGTCCTGCGCATAATGCGTTACGCCTCATATCATCCTTGGGGGTCGATGCGTGCCGACGCCGGTCGACGCAAGGGCAGCATCAGCCAAGTAGTCGACCAGCTATGGAAACCGTTTCATACAAAGTCAATTCTTCGGCCCTTTACCGCTGGTGGAGGGGTGCTGTGGACACCAGTCGTAGTGAGGGGCAACTCGATCAAATTTCCCAAATCAACTGCCTTCGCTGGCATACGAGAAGATGAGACGGTCGGATGGCTCGTGTCGAGGCAACCGCCTATGAATCGACTTAGACAGCAAGAGCGAGGTCTACCGAACAGACTGGAAATCAACGCTACCAACCCAATCACGGAAGGATGGCATCGCTGGAAATCGGGCGGCGCTCCAGTAGCTTCCGTCTTATACGACTGCCGTTTTCTTGTGCAATTTAACTTGGAAAAGATGCCCCGAGAGATAGCATCGCGACTGTTGGATCCCGACAGCCAGGAGAAAATGATGGTTTACTCAAAAACTCGCTGGTATTGGCCAAGCGTGGCCCTCGAAGGGAATGGTAATTTGGAGGTTTTTCACGACAAGATTTCCGAAAAGGCCACGAACCCTTTCCTTGGCGACGCAGACGCACGGGCAGAGACCAGGTTGTATCCTCATGGTCAAAGCGAATCCCTGGATTCGGGGTGGATCAGTATAGAGTGGATACGGCCATTGACAGCATTGTAGCATTTGTCAAGTAGTTATAAATATCTGCTGCTTAGGCTGGGTCTAAAGGCGAGCAGGTTGGCTAGTATTCTTCGAGTCTCCCAGGAACCTCTCCACGACCTCATGCCACACTCGTATATCGAAGTACTCGAACCAATGGTGCCCGAAGGCATAACTCTCCACTTGTCCAGGAGCCTCGCCAATTTTCACCATTTTCGCCCAAGGAATGCGCTGCAAGATCTCCTGACCGCAATAAAACGGCACAACTTCATCTAACTTTCCGTGGATAACCAAAAATTGAATGTCTCTTGATAATCTGTCGTGGTATCCGTCGAAGTCGATCCTGTTTAACTGCGTATCGAGATTACCGCGTGGTTAGCAGTTCATCACTGTCGAACCAACTCGAAGAAATTTACCGCACGACCTTGGCTTACTGTGGGGAGAAAAAATATTGTAAATGGCGGCACCAATCGACAAAGCATGACTTACAGATGACGCTGGTGGGCCTAGCATACGTTGACGGACAATTATAATGAGAAAGGATGTGAATGATCACGGGATTTCCCTCACCTGCCACCAGTGATCATACGGTTGAGCCACCACTCGAAACGTTCTGAGTTGGCAGAATTTGCTATCCACGTTGGGTCAAATGTGGACGCGAGGGTTGGTCGTGCAATTTCTCGTTTCTGTTCCAGAGTGAGCTGCCCAGAGGGCGCGTCCTTATTGACGCGCAAACCAAAGCGTTTATCTCTCAGAACGGAGCAGAGTGTCCCAGCTAGGATTCCGTGGGTTACGCGGAACGGCAGAGGTGTAGGCTTCGTGCGGTGGAAGGGGAGGAACAGCAGTTGCTGCGCGACCACACCTATCAAAGAAATTCGTACCAATAAGTTGTGGCGATGATGGATATCCACACGCCTCTTGCACCCACCTCCCATTGAGAATCCGCAAAGGGAAAGCTCGTTCCATTGTAAATGCTCCAGGAGGAACAGTAAATCGCGAGCCAGTAGCTCTATACTGATAGTCTCGTCATTTCCAGGTGACAACTTCGAGTCTCCCATACCCCTGTGCGAAAGCAACGGGGATAGTAAATCTCATTTATGAATATTAAGATTTGATGCTCACCTATGGTCAAACAACAGAACTTGAAGGCTCTCAGGAAAGTTGACCTAGCGCGAAAAGGATAAATAATAACTTACCTGGGCGCACATCTGCAATACTAGTCGCCAGTCGTTCCCAGTCAATTCTGCGGGAGCTCATGCCTCCGATCAGCACCAGAGGCTGACGTACTCCAAGGTATTGTGACCCCAGGATTTCGTATGCCATTTTGGCACCATCTGCGAGGTCAATAGTCGAATGGGTAGCGCTGGGCATTTCTGTGTGTGCTCAAGCTTGCTCCGGATCGAAAAATTGGGATTTCACCCTAGAGGTTCCTAGGGGTGATAAGGTTATAGCAATGTCAAATCGGCTTCGAGGCTCTGTAAGTACAAGTATGCTGAGCGCATGGATCTCGTGTTAGAGCTCCGAACAACAAAAGGAATGTGGGGACCCAGGACCCTCACGTAACCTTCACGGCCCGGGGATCGATCTCCGTGGTATGGGTTCCTGACACAACTGACAGCTCCCGGTATCGTCTTGCCTGGACATGAAAGGTTTAGATAGGGATGCAGCGCGCAAGACGGGAGCAGTACCGTTAGCCCTCAACGTCACTTGTACATGTAACGTATTTATTTGGATAGGCTCAACTGCAAGCATTGTGTGGCAATAAGTGTACATGGGGAATGGTCGGAGGTTAGGAGGAGGATAGCTCCGAGGAGTTTCATACGAAAGTTTAACAATGGTATGGGTCGTAGGCTCCCTGTAGGTAGGTTGATCAGGAAACATGACTACATACATGTCGTGGCATAGAGACCATATAGTCAACGTAGTATTGAAGGCGGTGCATCGTCAATGAACACATTTACGACGTCCTGCCACACCTTGATATCAAAGTACTCGTACCAATAATGGCCAAACTCGAGGGTCGGGACCTGGCCAGGTTGGATTCCCTTCTGGACAGATTTCGCCCCGCGAATCCGCCTGAGGATATCCTTTAAAAAGAAATGAAGAGTCATTAGACAGCTGCTGGAATATTTTTGGATGTAACCGACCTCGCCACAGCGGAGCGGAATTACTTGATCACTTGTGCCATGGATTACCATGACCTTCATTTCTGCAGGGAGATTCGGAAGGAGATCTGCAAACTGGAATTTTTGGAGCTGCAGAGAAGACAAGTCTCATCAGTTTATCATCTTGGACAGTGATGCTAATGGAGACCAACAGCGACTCCTTGTTTTGCTGGATGTCTCGATACGTTAGTCACTATAACTGAGCGTACTGTGCATGCGTTGTGTTACCTATGACTTCGCCAGGTCTATGACTGAAAATAAATGGGGTCAGGGCACGCCCGTTTTACTGCACTAAACTCATGTACCTGATTCCACTAAAGACCCTGTCGCAGATGAAATTTAGACGCGAACCATTTTCTTCTATCCATTTGGAGTCGAAAGTCATCTCTATGACTCTCCGCGCCACAGCTTTCCTCTCCGCAACCGACCTTGGTTTACTTGGCGGCGCAGCTTGATATTTGATGCCAACATCCTGAACAACCGACCTCGTTCCTATGAGGAAGAGATGTGTGGTCTGGAACGGCAAAGGCGTGGGCTGGATTGGATGATGCGGCAGAACAAGAAGCTGTTGAGCGACGACACCTGAAATTCGGAAACACGCGTAAGTTATTGGATGGCAGCAAGGCGGGTGTTGTATTATCACAGACCGCCCATCGAATATCCACATATTGATATCCCCTTCCAACCGAGGGCTTGAAGAAGGAATAACAAATCACGAGCGAGCATTTCAATGGTGATATCTTCGTCGCCGGCCAGCATGGAATTCCCCATACCCCTGTGAAACACCAGTCATAAGCTGTCGAGACAGTGGCGGAGTTGGTAGTACCTATGGTCATAGATTAGGACTAAAACGGAATATGTTATAGTAAGCGTCGCAACGATGTCAACATGAAATAAAAAGAAATGACCAGTCCTCACCTGGACGCGTTTGTGCGAGACTTCGAGTCAGGCGCTCGAAGTCGCCGCGCAGCGCGCTCATGCCGCAAATAAGTACGATGGGCGTTCTAACGCCGAGATGGAAAGAGCCATACACCTCATACGCGAGCGTCGCGCCGTCAGGGAGCTTGACCGTCGAGTATCCTGAAGCCATTTAATCCTTCAAATTTAAGTTATGACGGGGAGCGGCGAGTGTGACTTTTGGTTACAGGCAGTCATCCTTTTAACGGGCAATTACTCTTAATTTACACAAGCATGTCAAACACCGCTGGGGATGGGGTTTTCGGGTGCTCTCGTGCATTGCATCCGTGAGCGTTCAAGCCAGTCCGACGGCTGCATTGAGCAACCGGGTGCAATCCGAACGATGATCAAGGACACGTGGCTGCGGCTGTAGAAACTTAAAAAAGCTGCCAGAGACTCAAAGTCACGGTCGCGTGAATGTCAGGCAGATAGCAAGGCGAACTTGTTTTGAGCGGATCGCACATGTCCAGGGATGTATGTTAACTCGTCCATGCGAGATCTAAATCAAGTGAACTTGAAACTATGACTTTCCATCTGGAGCATGATGAGCCAGGGGCAAGGACGAGGGGAAGTCGGCGTGAGCACTCACTGTAATTTCTCCACCCTTGTAGCTGCCTCTCTTTTTCTTATTTTTCTCTTTCCTAAAACCCGCACCGCGAGTGACAATGAGATCTTCATGTGCGCGCGCACCGTAATCATTCGTTGGGGCTGCCTGTGAAAAGAAAACTCAGGTTGTAATCGACATGGCGAGAACGACGAAAACGAAATGGAGTCGCCGCGGGTATATACATACCTTCGCAGTGTACCCGTTGTCCTGGATGATTTGTTTATCCACCTTTTCAGGGTTGACGCGCTGGAAGGGCGCGTTGACCTTGCGCGCGGGTTTGCCGTTTGCTTTGATACGGCCGGTAGACTGAGGGCCAGGTTGGACAGATTCCACAATGTCTGTCGTCGCCGTGATGATCGCTGCACCACCCTCGGACGTACGGCGCTTCTTCGTAGGTCGAGCTTCGTCGCTATCACTAGCGTCATGCTTTGCGGCCGTTTTTCCTTTATCCGCATGTTTATCCTCGTCCATCGCCGAGTCCGAGTCAGAATCTACACTGGACGAACTGGACGACGCCTCTATCCGGACCTTCTTGGTTTTAGCTGCCCTGACTGGTTTGGATGCCGGCTTGTCGTCGTCTGAGTCTGAGTCAGATGACGAGGAGCTTGACGCGTCCTTTTTGTTCTTTTTGGCCTCAG
Source organism: Tricholomella constricta (assembly GCA_013368375.1). Classification (NCBI taxonomy): domain Eukaryota; kingdom Fungi; phylum Basidiomycota; class Agaricomycetes; order Agaricales; family Lyophyllaceae; genus Tricholomella; species Tricholomella constricta. Next base: position 797,229 of record JAACJP010000012.1, on the reverse strand, counting down.
CATCGGTGCTAGCGTCTGACGAAGAAGAGGAGTCAGATTCTGAACTTGAGCTATCGCTGCTGTCAGATTTTTCCGCCTTCTTCGCCTTTGTCTTCACTCGCTTCTCCTTTTCGTCAGATTGGGACTCTGATCTGGAACTGGAGGAAGGCCCTGAACTGCTTCCGGACGTCAAGGTCTGACTGGAGTCTCGCACGACCTTGGTCATTCCGTCAGCTTTCGTCTTGACAAGCTTCTTTTTTTGACATTTGACCGTTTTTGAACCGGAGTCACTAGATTCGTCGTCTTCAAAGGATGTGAGTTGAATACCCTAAGATAAAGCTTCTAGAAAGACGTACCTGATTCGGACCCAGAGCTTGAAGACGAAGACGAAGACGAAGAGGACGAATCATCGGAATCTATTTTGATAAAATAATCAGATGTCTGCATTCCATAAAGCAGACAAAACGAGCTACTACCAGAGGACGCGCTTCGCGACGGGAGGGTGTCTTTTGATTTTGTCTCCTGCGAGACTATGCTTTTTTTCTTTTTCTTGTTCACTGATTTCGAGCTGGAGCTAGTGTCGCTTGAACTAGGTCCGCTTGAGCTAGATTCGCTTGAGCTAGATTCGCTTGAGCTAGAGTCGCTCGAGTCCGAATCACTTGAATCCGAATCGCTAGAGTCCGACGAATCTGAACAAGGAGTAAAATTATGGGGAGCTTGTCCGAGAGCAAAATTGAACTCACCGTCAGAGTCAGAGTCGGAACTGGAGTCGCTGGCTCCGCTGTTAGTTACCCAAGATAAAAGTGGAGAGGATCGCGTACGAGGAGTCTGCCTTAGATTGAGACGCCTTCCACTCCTTGATGATGATATCTAATGATGGTCCATCTAGTTCTATGTCGTCCTTGAGAATGACGGTGTCTTTTGCGGCCTTCTTTACGGCCTGGGCGGCTTTGATATGAGCGTGTTTGTGGAGAAATGAATGAATTAGGGTATAAATTGCTATGGAGGATATGGTTAGCATTATAAGTACCAATTTATGTATGGTTGCAACATACTGGCCAAGTTGGCGTCCATCGTTGAAGAGGACACAAGCGGTCAGGAGGGAGGGCAACTTCAAAAAAAAGTTGCCGATCGGAAATCTATAAACGGAGGCTCACACGGTCGTCTCCTCACTGACGATGAGCACAATCAAAGGAATCTCACAATCGCCCGTCCACTACGACGGCTCTGACCTCCGCGTTGCTATCATTCACGCGAGATGGAACAAGACGGTCATCGAGGCATTAGTTACGGGTGCGATCGCAAAACTCAAGGAGCGAGGAGTGAAGGAGAGCAACATCGTCGTTGAATCTGTGCCCGGAAGCTACGAGCTTCCCTGGGCTTGTTCCAAGTGCGTTTTACTGTGATATTGATTTTCCACTCTCTTGAATATGCATAGAGTCATCGCCGGCGCCCATGTCCAAGCTAACTCAAACGTCAATGATCTACTCGGCGGACTCAACTTCGGCGGCGGCGGCTCATCCCCGAAGCCAGCCTCGACTCCGGTGCCTGCAGGCGTTGTGACGATGCCGAACGAACCATTTGACGCAGTGATCGCGATCGGCGTGCTCATCAAGGGGTCTACGATGCACTTCGAGTATATTTGTGACAGCGTCTCGCATGCATTGATGAAGGTGCAGCTGGACACGGGTGTTCCTGTCATCTTCGGTGTCTTGACGGCACTCACGGATGATCAGGCATTGGAGCGAGCAGGTCTCGGACGAGGAGAGGACAAGGGGCACAATCACGGCGAAGATTGGGGTCTGGCTGCAGTGGAGATGGGATCGCATGCCCGTCGTTGGGGCCAGGGGAAATTCAACTAGAAGGAGAACACAGCGGTTGTACAGTTTGTAAATCAAAAGATTAAATTGGCTGAGAGTGGTGAAGGACCCGTTACCATCGCAGGTGCGGGCCCGTCTAAGCCTTCTCTAATTTTCGCGTCCGCACTCTGCGCCGCTGATCGATGGTCACCTTGGTCCTTCATCCACTGTCCATTGGCAGTAGAACCAAGACTCCTATCATGTTGACTGGAGCCTGTCATTTTTGTATGTCGTACGTTGGTCGTAAGGGGTTCCGCTGGCGAGTACTAGGATGTCGGCGGGGGGTTACAAGGGAAATGGTTGATCCATGTGAATGACTGGGTTCAGATTGTATAGCAGCGGTAGCAGATGGTCACAGCCGCCCTGACTTGTTACTAACATCATCAACCGCGAGTAAATGTCCGTTGGCATCTCTGCCAGCAACCATACTCATCGCGCGTCTTTTTCCTCATCCAAGTCTGCCAAGTTGGCCCTCTGAATCATGAAGAAAAAGGTGAATAGCGTGCGCCACCGCCGCAGCCAGCAAGCATCGAAGTGACTGACGTCTAGGTTCTCCTCATGGGTGCCTCGGGAAGCGGGAAGACATCAATGCGCTCATTGATCTTGTAGGTTTTCGCCCTTTTCTTCCTCGCCATTGCCCCTCATCTGCTTCAGCTCGAACAACCCAGCATCGTTGACGGCTCGCCTCGGCGCTACCATTGATGTGGAGCAGAACCATGTCCGCTTCCTCGGCGACCTCATCCTCAACCTTTGGGACTGCGGCGGCCAAGATGCCTTCATGGACTCCTATCTCACCTAAGGCTCCAACCGTTTAGTTTGTTTACCGTTTTTAAACAGTACCACCGTTTAGTTTTTTTGTTTAGTTTAGGGCATCAGCAAAATGGTAAACAAACGGTTTGTAAATGGTAAATGGATGACATAAGGTGACCACCATCCAAGCGTTCAATGTTCAACGTCCAGTGTTCATTGTTCACGAAGGCTTCCCTAGCACGATATGCTCCAAATACATCCTTCACAATGGTTCATCTCAGACATACTCGTTTTACCTTCAAAAGGCTCCCATGCGAAGCGTTATAGTTTCCCAGTCTGCAACGATGACTTCTGTGAGTGAGATCCTTGGTCTAATCACGAACCTCTCTACGCTTTCTGCAACTCTTCCTTCAAATGTTCCTATATGCACCAAGGAGGACAAGATGTACCGAGTCCTCAACCTTCCGGAAGGCGAGACAGCCTATTTTACCCTCAACCGATGCTTTGATCTTCTGTTCAAGGAGGACCTCGAATGCCGCAAAGATGGACGGCTGCACTACTTGCGGCGTGGCAAGGACGGCATTGATAAGTTCTGTCTGTATCTCCGCAGCATTGACTGGGCAAAGGACGACATGCCGTTGGACATTGTCAAATTGAGACTGGATCGGCTCGTCGAAGAGGTGATACACTTGATGTGAGTTCTTTTGCCTTTTGTTTCTTCCTGAAGCATTCTCATAAAGTCCGGCAGTGCCAACGCTCCTGAAGATGATGACACATCGACTGCTCAAGCTGCTCCAAGGCCTAAGTTCAGACTTAATCCTCCAAGGCCCAATGTCGACTCCTCCAAGGACAAATATCAATCGAACAGCGTGCGCGGTCAGAACAGTGAGTTTCGAGCCTACCGTCATTCATCATTAGATAGACCAACTCATTCTTCTGAATAGATTCCACTACAAAGCCCACCAAAGCACCAGCCAAGGCCGATAAGCCCGACACCGACTATGTTCCTCCTCGACGTCGACGGGTTTCTGAGGACTCCATTGACTCGTTTACGGTAGATACCGATGGGTTCGAAGTTGTACCCGGCCATGATGAACCACTGAAGCGGAAGAAAGTAGTCCGTGATAGCCTTTCCTCGGAGGACGCTGATATGCCTTCGGTAATTTTTTCATAATCGACGAGTCGTTTGTCAAATTCTGACTATATGCCTAGAAACCAGCAAAGAAGAGGAAGACGGTCAAACAGTTCCGAGTGGGGACTTCCACCAAGCGCACTCAGACTACGGTAAGCACGTTTTCGGCTATTTGATCGGCGCTCATCATTTTTTTAGACTGCAAAAAAGAATTCACCCGAGATCATTGTTACAGATGTCGACACTGATGACGATGAAGGTGACAACATAACTACAGGCTCATTCAGCAAGAAAGGACCCGCAAACAATAGTCGCCAACACTTCGAGGATCCTGTTCCCAGTGTAAGAAATGGAGACCGACGCTGGCTTTTTCGGTGCAAGCACTGTTCAAGGTACGTAATGATTGTTTTCTCAAAAGGTATGCTAGATGACAAGTCGTTCTTTAGCTCCTTCACATTTCCCCGAACCGTTGCTAAGGGAAAAGCTTTCACCGACGAGCCTAAACAGCCACCACTTGGAAATCTCGCAACTCACGTCAAAGGCTCCCACCCCAATGTTGCGGTTCCGAAGACAATCACCGACATCCCTGGGGCGTCTCGAGGCATCAGCGCGGCGTCACTCAAGATCATGGGCGAATTTTTGAAGGAAGGTGTCCTCAATCCAGAGCTTGTTCGTACGCAGGGTGGCTTCCACAAAGTCTTCGCTGCATGGATTCTCGAAGACGACCTTCCCTTCACCACTGGCGAGACCCCCGGAATTCATCGCTTGTTTCTGTACATGGAGTCTCGTTTTCTGCTTCCGACGGATACCACAGTGCGAAACACCTTGGCCAAGCTCTTCGCGGAGCTATACAATATTGTAAGTGCGGAACTCAAGGCAAGTGGTCATATATATTTCACTTCTATGTCCGTTAACCTTTAATATAGAATGTGAAATCAAAAATTGCGCTGTCTACTGATACCTGGACGACGAAATCAATGATGTTCTCATTTGCAGGAACCATCGCCTCATGGATAACCGATGACTGGGAACTTATCGAGCGTGTAATCGACTTTCACCCGCTGGAGGATAAGGAGCACGAGGGTGAATACGCCGCCAAAGGACTGGCAAAATTATTATCAGATCTCGGAATCTTGGAAAAGATAAGTTTTTGTTTACTCTTCTTTTCAGACATTTATTTATCTCTTTCTACCTCATAGCCGTCTCTCTAGATAACGCTGCACCTAACAATGTTCTTTTAGCAACTCTTTCTCGTCTGCTCATCGAGAAATTTGACATACAATTCGTCCCCGAAAATAGTCAAATCCGATGCCTGGCCCACGTCGTCAACCTCGTTGTGCAGAAGATTCTTTCGGTGCTCGAGGAAGCTGATGATCCAGATGTTATCGACTATTACGACAAGGCCCTTCCTTTCCATTATGAACCAGAGGATGACGACTATGGTGATGACGATGATCTTGATGGAGATGGAGCGGATGATGACGAGGACTGGGAGGAAGACTTCATGCGAGACTTGATCAGTAGGAAGGTGGGCGAAGATGGTGAAGAAGGACTAAGTGCTTTGCAGAAGGTATGCCTCTTTGCCCAATGTTGACACCTTACTTATTGGTGTGATGATAGTTGCGCGCGATTTGTACAAAAATTGCCTCATCACCGCAGCGACGCCAGCGCTTCCGCAGAACCGCCAGGCGATGCCACCCAGATGATCTTTCGGAAGTCGGCACTCCTATCGCCAAGCTCATGGTTGTCCGTGACGTGCGAACACGATGGAACTACACACATGCCATGATCAAACGGGCACTGATGCTCCGGAAGGTATGTTGTGATTTACATCAGATCCACGCGAATATTCTAATCGGCCTATTAGGCTATCGATGCCTGGGTCAAAGATCGTCTCGAGCTCCGTCCACTCCACATCAAAGCATCGGAGTGGGATCTTCTGCGAGACCTTGGTTCATTGCTTGAGGTGATTGCCCTTTTTTGTCTATTCCAACCATGCTGACTTCTTTCAGATTTTCACCCAGGTTACTCTTCAGATGTCGCGCACGGGGACCCCTACGCTATCGTGGGTGTTACCCATGTACGAACACATGATCAAGCACTTGAACAGCTTCATCAACAATGCCGGCGTACTTCCGGCACTTGCAACGGCAGCTCGCGCGGGCTTAGAGAAGCTGAACACATATTACACGAAAGCCCGCGGCTGCCAGTACAATGTGATTGCGACAGGTACATTTTTTTTCGTTGCAATACCCTCAATGCTCATGTTTAATTGTTCCTTAGTGCTTCATCCTTGCCTCGGAATATCCTGGTTCCGCAAACTTGGCGGTGACCGTGCTGAGAAAGCAGAAATTCTTTTCAAGCACGTTTACGAACAGTACTGTAAGGCGCGCCCAGCTTCGAGTCAAGCTCCGGTCCAAAAAACGAATTCCTCCTCAAGTTTTCTCGACGACGTCTGTATGTTTGGGGTTGCAGATCCAGAACCAACTTCGAACACTCAGGTCGGAGAGGTCGAACGCTTCTTTGCCTCGGCTAAAACTTTCGGTGTGGGTGAACCAAATACACCGTTGCTATGGTGGAAGGTACGGTTTTTCACGGTGATGCAGCAATGATGACATTTGATCATTGACATCACCTCTTCAGCACAACGAGCGCGAGTTTCCTATCATTGCGAAGATGGCGCGCGACTTTCTGGCAATACCCGGCACAAGTGTCTCCGTCGAGCGACTTTTTTCGAAGTCTCGTCATATCTGTACTGACCTACGGTCATCTCTGAAGGCTCGAACTATCATGCAGTCGCTACTTACAAAGGTTTGGATTAAGAGTGGACTTCTTAAATTCGGACCTCCCAAGCCTGTGAGACAGAAAAACTAAATTATGTTTCAATGTAATGCCCTTATCAACAAGTAGAAAATTGCCAATGTAAACAGTTTATAAACGGTTTGTAACCATTTGTATACTGACTACTGTTTTGTTTACCTGAGATTGTAAACGAAAACTAAACGGTTGGAGCCTTAATCTCACCACTCAGCGCTCTACCATATTCCAACACGTTGGCGTCATGATCTACGTATTTGACATCGAATCCCAAGGCATAAACAAAGACTTGGAGTACTATCGCGATTGCATGGAGGGTCTCAAACAGTTCAGCCCTGATGCCGCTGTATTTTTGCTCGTGCACAAAATGGATCTTGCAAGGGAGCCAAAGAGTGCTGTGTTTGACAAGAAAAAGAAGGAGCTGGAAGGGGCGAGCGGTGACGGCCTCGTCACCGTGTTTGGGACGAGTATCTATGACGAGAGTCTTTACAAGGTGCCCCTGATCCTCCAAATGACTTGGTTCGCTACCTTATATTCCTCAACCATTAGGCATGGTCGAGCATCGTACACACCCTCATACCCAACGCAACAGTCCTCTCAAGGCATCTCACCACATTCGCCGCTGCATGCAGTGCCACTGAGGTCATCCTCTTTGAACGCACAACGTTTCTCGTCATTGCGACGTCCTCTCCCATCGACCCGCCTTCACTGTCGCCAACCACTACCGCAGAACAAGACAACCTCGACCGACATCAGCTGAACCCAACGCGCTACGAGCGGACGTCAGAGCTAATAAAAGCGTTCAAACATTCATGTTCCCGTGTCCGGGAAGATTTCCACTCACTCGAGATGGAGCTGTATGATTTTACCGCAGTCCTCGATGAGATGACTCGGAATACCTATGTCCTAGTTATCGTGCACGACCCAACAATAGGTGACGTCCATGCCATTTCTAGACCTACTTTATGCGCGCCTACTAACCGACAGTCATCTATAGAAACTGCTGCCATTAAGCTAAACATACGCATGGCCCGCCGAAAGTTCGAAGAGTTGCAGGGGGACAGTCTTTTATCTTAACCTTGAAGTATAGATCTATGAACATTTTCGCTCTCTGATTGACACTCGTTAGTTTAACAGCTTCAATTATATGTACTTACGTTATTGGGATATTCTACTTAGCCTAGCATTAATTCAGCTTCGGACTCTCCATACATACTTGCTTGCAATTTACAGTATAATTCTCTGGTCGCTCGCATGACGGATGTGAACCATCGATTTAATGTTTACTGCTAAGTTGATAAAAAGGACGGCAAGCCCAATGAAATCAGCGTGATTAAAAGGAAAAAGGTCAACTAGAGGCGTTATCTGCGAACTGCTGCCCTCGTCCCAGTAGGTGGTCTGTATGGCGTCCTTTTCTCCTCCGCCTCAATCCTCTTTTTCACAGCACTGGCCTTCGTCCCAGCAACAGGAAACATCTCCTCGCTCAACACTGAGCTATCGCGGGAGGCCTGAAACTGCACATTCACAGGCGTACGTGGCTGAGACGGGGGCGCTTCGAAAGAGCGGCGACGAGGCCCCGGGGCGCTGTGTCTCGGTCGTCGCGAAGCCTCGTTCCTGAGTTGCGTAAAGGCCATGGGGCGAACGCTCGAGCGCCGCGAGGAGCGAGCGGTGCTTGGTCCAGGCAGAGTCGCCTGGAACCGCCGCAGCATAGTTTCTGGGTCTGCATCGAAGATAGACGTGGGGCGTTGAGAGATGGACTTGGGGGGCGGCTGTCGTAGCATTTGGTGGGTCTGAACGTCGTCGGAATCCATTGATTCATCGACAGCCTTAGTAAGTGGGCTCGCAACTTGTAAAGGTGCCTCCTGGCTGTCCTGGGTCGAATCTTCCGTGGCATGAGACTGTCCACTGACGTTGTTGACAAGGAAGTGCTCAACGTCCAATTCCTCGTCCAGCGTCTCTCCAATGGGGCCGGACACACTAGGAATTTCTTCCACCGGAATCTCATCCTCTTCCAACTCCTCAAGCGGAGCCAAAACTGGGGACCCTTCTACTAATTCCTCCTTTCCCTTAACCCGTGATTTAGTGCCGAAAGGCCCGACGGAGGGCTCGACTGATTGAGCCCTCGACCGGGTGTTACGATATGGAGGTTCATAAGGTGTCGCGACGGGTACCACAGGCTGCACTTTCTTAATGGCCACTTGGCGCCGTTGCCGTGAAGCAGCAGTGAAAGCGTTTCGGACACCTGTCGTGGTGCTTTCAGTGAGAATAAAGGGAGTCGGAGCAGGGAGGAATCTATCGCTGAGAATATTGAATTCGTTGGCGCTGAAGATCTGGGGCACGGGAGATAAGCCGTCTCGTACTTCGTTCTCGAAGATGAGTGGAGGTTCAGGGGTAAAAGTGGGTGTCCTCTGCTCAAACTGCTGATGTGAAAAGTGCGAAGTACGTTCGATCAGTATAGGACCACTGCGGCGGATTTGAGGGGAAGATGCTATGAGAGTTGCTTGTGAGGTCTGCGGCTGTGTAGGAAATGGTGGTGGGCTGGCAGGCGGTATCTGACGTTTCCTTTTCGCATAGGTAATAGGTGGTGCTCGCTGTTTTGCGGATGGATGGGCTTCAACGGACTCAGGTTCACTGAACAAGGAACTGTATGGAGTCCGCCAATTAGAACTGGATCGTTGGCATAGTGCATATGCATACCTTTGTTTCGGAAGCTCATCGTCAGTCTCATGTGGGGACTCTGATGCTCGTTCTTTGCCCTTGGGAGAGCGAAGGATCCCATGCCTTGGTGCTTCATTCGGGCGACGCCTCTTAGCGGGGGGTGGAGAAGGGTGTTGCCCATACTCTTCGTACTCTTCCTCTTCTACGGAAACGTCGTCCTGATAAATTTGCTTCGACTTTCTTTGGCTCATTCTTCGGTCACGGGCATAGAGTTGTTTCGCCGTTGGTTTCTCCAACTTCACGTAGTAGTCGATAATGGGGTCGAACCATTGTGTATTCTTGTTGTAACGGTTCCTCCAGCTCTGTCCTGTATGGCGCTTGGCCCAAGAGAAACGCGCGCTCGAACAGCCCTTGATACACGTTGGGTCAGCTTGTGGATGTTTCGAAGCAGATGAACAAACCAAGGCTTCTAACTCTTGATAAAGGCCTTCTCCTCTCCGACCACCCGCTTCTTTGTCGGGAATCCTAAGGGCAATGTACCTGGCAAGATGCTCGTCATCTTTAGGGGTGTATTCTTTATGGCGGCTATCGTTTCAACATTGAGCGAAGAATGCACGACGATTACGAAAGCGAGGCGTACCGCAGCGAGCCCCCCATTGCTTTTTTTACGGGTAGAGAATGTCTAACCATCCCTTCCAATATACAACGCTGGACAAACGACTTCGGTTCAACCCAAGTACGTCTCCGCGACCGGTCGTACAAGTCGACGTCATAGGAGAGTTGAAGCAACGTCTTCGGCCCTTTGATAGAGGATTCGTCGATAATGACGGTATCAACTTCTTTATCATTGGGCTGAACGATCCCACCAAACTTCTGGGCGAATCTTCAGCATGTTGGAAGAAGAGTTATTGAAGTTTGACCCTAACCTCGATATCGGCGGTTAGATTACCCCTGATCCAACTTTCCTTGACGCTTTCGTGTATGAAGAAGCATATAGGATTGCCTGCTTCGTCTTTGAAGACCTGCCGAACTATTTCTTCGTTCTCTGGCCCACTTTCCTCGTCTTCTTCCTTGTTATACGACGGCATGTTAAACGTACCGGGAGTGGTCGAGCCCACCGATCGAAAGAATAATGAACCAAAATCGGGCAATATCAATGCTCCCCTTCATGAACACGAGTCACGTGTTCACACGTGCTTTCTTTATCTTGTCTAAATTCTTACCAAGCAAGTTGAACCTCAGAACTCGAATCAAATTAGCAATCTCCGCTTCTCTCGATATGTATTATGACCTTCTTCGGAAATTATCTTATCTCACCGCGTCTCATAACGGTAAGTCAATAAGTGAATCTTGTACGATTGCGTTTACAATGAACGAGTCTCATTAGGGTGTGAGAAATGACGTAGAAAGCCACCTCTGTATACTAAGTTTGCCTCTTCTCTTCTTCCCCCCTTTCCCTCTCGATATGTTGACGACCTATATACCTGAATTACTTACGTCACGTATTCAACTAAACTTTTTTTCTCCATTCCATTGTATGACGCCACACAGACACATGGAAGGTCTAATCGCGCCACACTCTGAACAGAATCATTTTGAATGCTCCTCGCGAGCGCCTGCTTTCTGATGCCTATGGCCATATGCGCAATTCTCTAGAAAAACAACTACGTACTATACATGAGGGTTGCATCCGAAAAGCTATACACTGCAGTATGATCATACATGCCGCGTGATGATATTGCAGACACATCACCGTCCGGCGGCCAATGGGTTACTTTTATGATCCACGTCGTCGTCGTCGTCGCTCCATAGTAAATCAAAATCATCGTCATCGTCGCTTGGAAGGCCGAGATTGTCATTACTCAAGCCGAGTATTGACTTGGACCGAGGAAGAATGCCATGCCTGTACTCGCATTAGCATTGGGCGGAAAGTATTAACACTCGGTGTTCACTCACTGATCCAACAACTCCTCAATACCCACCTGACCGGCTTCCCAGTCTACTCGGACCCAATTATGAACAAGTTCGCCGTCACGATAGACCAGCATGGTTGGAAGCATGTCAAGGTCTACATTGTCGTCGTCAGCATCCTCTTCCTCCTTGTCCCCCTCTCCGTACGGGTCTTCCTCATCATCGTCGTATCGAGTTAGACGTCGAGTGCGGGACGGTGCGGCAGTCTTTGAAGCAAATCCTAGAGCAGCTGCCCGTGCACGGAGAAATTTTGTATCAGGATAGAGACGGGCCAGACGGGCCAGAATTTCGTCGACAAGGTAGCACCGTTCCAGAGACTAAGGTCGCAGCGGTCAGCTGTATATCGAAATTTCAAAATGAGACGTACCGAATCGTAGAGATGCACGACAACCCAAACACCTCTCTCCTCTTTTTCGACGCCGTTCAAGAAGCCCTTGGCGCCTACCTCTCTCAAATGGCCAAATCGACCTTCTCTTGCACGCCCAAAGACATTCTTCCGTCTTTCAGCTGCAGCTTCCCTCTCTTTCAACACTAGGTCATCCACTTTCTCGTCTAGACCCTTTTCCCGCTCCTCCTCCAAGAAAGTCTTACCCCCTAGATTACTCTTCTCCATCCTCTTCCGCACCTCGTCAACCTCGTGAGCTTTCTTCTCCATCTCTAGCCTTTCTGACTCGTTGCGATCCCGAATCACTCCCTTCACTCCTGTCCGCCCAGGTCCCATACCAATCGACTCGCCATAGCTCTCCTGTGCCTTCTGGAGGTCTCGCCGCTCCTCATCAGAATCGTAGTCGAGCCCTTGTGCTGCTCGTCTTTTAGCCTCTTCGCTTATTTCCTCGTCGTGCCAGCCAGCGTCAGGTGAAGGAGATCGTGCGGGAGAGGAAGATCGCTCAGGACCATTGAAGAGTTCCCCTGAGAGCACCAGTGCTTCAATATCAGCGTTCTATTCGAGTAAGTCTGGGCGATGCCATGTGGATTAGGTACGGGACGATTCACCATTTCTATCGTGATTTATTGCGAGAGTGGATAGCAAGGATGGTGCGATGCAGACTTTTCGGAGTTGAGTTGAGAATTGATCTAAATTTAGATGACGATGAGTGCGAAATAATAAAAGCTTGTGATCGATTATAGCCTGGTGGCTGCGCAATATATCTACTTGCTCCGCTATGTCCGATGTCAATGCCATGATATTAAATATGTCATAAATCATGAAACTCGTCAGATGCAGAACAATACTAGATGTATAGATTATGTCCGAGTTCGGGGTGATACCTTGCTACCGTGCAAGTCCTTAACATCAAAGAATGTACTTAAGCCAAATGCGATGCACAACAAGCACGCAGCAGCGGATGACACATTATACGCGTTGCACCTGTTCTACAGTGAGTGGTTGTGTAAGACGGGAGATTGATATTCGGACGCACCATCCGTCGAAGCCGCCACTGGGACACCGTTTCCCTATAAGGACAAATACAAACGCCGCACCCCATAGAATTAGCCCAACGACGTCGAAAACGGCTAGTTTCTTCGCCCATCCTCGTGCCCTCTTCCAACTCTCCTCCATCGCGAGACCCGCGAACACACTTCTGCGCCGTGGCTTCCGTTTCTTCCTCCCGGAGCCATAACTTCCAGGTATACTCTCACCCCACTCTCCGTCGTCTTCTTCGTCGCTCTCCTCTTCTCGCCTTCCGAAAACCTCGGGGTCCACAATGAGGTTCACCTGCACGTCGCCCTGCCCACTCCCATTCGGCCCTTTGCCCTTCTTCCCTCCCTGCTTCTTTCCTTTCTTCCCACCAGGGAGCCCTTGAACAGGCAAAACCATCATTCCATTTGCGAGGGGATTGTTAGGACCTTTCGGTCGCTTGACCGTGCAGCAGCATGGTCGAAAGACGAACAGATACAGTAAAAGTAGGAGAGTGATGACCGAAAGGATATAGAGGACGAAGGCTGGCGGTTTCCCTGCTGGTGGTGGGGGTACTTTGGGTTTAATGACCTGGTGAAGATGACTTAGCCCTTGACCAGTTGTACCGTACAGTAATAGACTCACCAGAGCGGCGTAGATTGAAGGTATACCGGCTGTCAATGACAATAGGATCTGCAGGACCCTCACCGCCATTCGCTTTTTTGGCCCCTGTGTTACTAGATTTCCCTTTTCATCGACCGTGCCGACTAAAGGCTTCCCATTCTCGTCGAGAAATTCGCCATCTTCGGAATCTTTGCCTTTGCCTTTTGGGCCAAACTCGCGTTCCAGCATACGCATGCGTTCCTCTTTGAGCGTAGAGTCAATGGGTGGATCATCGAGGGGATCATTACTCCAAGGAAGCAAATTCCGCGTAGAATCATGGCCGAGGGAAGATGTTGGAGCATAGCTATAAGGATCTGAGAAGTCGTCAGATTCCCTGTGAATGTATCCGGGGTCAAATGGTGATCGCTTAGTCGCAGAATTAAAATGCGACATCGGGAGGGCAGTATAAATGTCTGGTGGAGATGCAGGAGCCGTGCCGGTATTGCGGGAATTGTACCAATTGCGGGACCATGCTGGAAAATGAGCAACGTCGATCTCGGAGCCTTGTGATTGTATCCGAGGCTCGGCTCGAAACGGTGAATGACTAGCGCGGTTCGAGGCGGCACTGGTGTGTCGCGATGGAGGAGGCAGTGAGAATGGACGATGTCTGGAGCGTGAAGGGGATGAGTGAGAAGTAGACGAACGAGTTCCTCCTCGTGAAACAAGAGACGGTGGTTGTAAAGAGTCATAGCTTGACAGTGGACGCAGGGGAGAGGGAGGGTATGCTGGGTATGCTGGATGCGGTGGGTATGGGTCTTCGTGTTGATATGCACGGAGAGTTCTGGCGTAGTCTGCCAGGTCTAATGCCTCGACGGAAACATCAGATCCCTCTCGACGTTGTCGCTGGGGGGGAGCCCTCGGGTACTCAGAATAAGGATCGAATTCGAGCGCCTGAGTGAGGGAAGTCGAAGCCATCGGCTCAAAGGGTTCCGGAGACCATGGCCGACGAAATTGGGAGGTTTGTGGAACAGAATACATAGAGCGAAATCGTGAGCGGTCAATCAGTCGTTAACTTCGTAAGGATTTGCAGTGAGTTGAGATCCGAGGTATAGTGCAGCAGGCCTAATTTCGGTGTCGTCTTGATGCTCGCTGGGCACGCTGGACTCGCTTCCGGTCACCGTCCTAGCACCGAAGGAGAGACGTTGCTTGGAGGTCACCAAGCTAAGTGCCGTGGGAATCCTGAGCGGGGGTGGCAGTGCTGTCAATGTAACTCACTGCACGTGGTTACGCGTCAAGCGTGACTCTCAGGAGACCCGCAACACAATCTCTACTATGATATGAAGCGCGCAGCCCCAGCTCACGAATACCCCTCGAAGCAAATAAAGCTAAGCGAACATCCTCTTTTCGAGAAACCCAGTCCCGAACGCGATCCAAACACCATCCTTGAACATGGCCTGTCGGACAATCCAGGTTATATACCCTGCATATGCTTCATGACTTGGAGGCCAACGAAGAAACATCGAGCTATAGTAGAGACGACCGGAACGGCATTACCGAAGTGTCGCTTTGAAGTCGAGTTTACCGGTGCCTGCACGGAATTTTTCCATGAAATCGAACTCAAGGCCCGCGACGAGTTCCTGTTGTCTCTCAGAGGCGCCAGAATAGTGAAACTGGAGAAATGCTCTCTGCCCTGTAGCCTACCCATGAAGCTAATCTACGAGGAAGGCGTCGTCATCAAGTTTCTGAAACGCCGAGGCCCATGTCAAACGGTTGATACATGGAAGCGTGAGTCCTTTGACTTCTATCGTGTATTTCCATTTATGTGGTTCCATATGCCAATCTTATAGTGAAAGAAATCGCGAATAGGGATGAAGACACCTGGTTTCTAACTCCACGGGAACGCACTGGACAAGCTGATGTTATCGAGGAGTGGGTGACGGAACTCGCAACCGCCTCAAGGCCAAGTACAAAGACGACGCCCGTCCTTGATAGTTCTATCTCAACACCAGGACGAGGCCATCAGACAAGACCATTGCTGGCCACATCCCACTCAGGATCCAGTGTAACCGCGGTGCAGGAGGAAGTCAATCCGGGCACACTATCGCGCCCCCCAGTCATACCGACTACAGTGGGACAACCTACAGTCAAATTGAGCAAGAAAAAAATGAGGGAGCTCAAGAAGCAAGAAAGGGCGGCCCTTCGATCAGGTGTTGGCATCCTTCCTGAATCCATGTCCGCATCTACAAATACCCATCCTTCGCCCGCCGCCCTTTCGACGACGGTTCATCGTATTTCGCAAGCTATACCCTCCGCCCGGGTGCCCGAAGATGGTCAACAAGTTCCGATCAGGGCTCAAGTAGCCGCGCCCGCCTTCGCCACAGGGCTCAAAACAAGTTCGGTAAGCTTCATGGTTAATTCAATTTAACCTGTGCCTTTTCCAATTTTTAATTCGTCTAGGGTCGATATGACCCGTTGAAAAATGCCCTCCCTGTTGGTGCTTTATGTAACCTGATCGGGGTAGTTGTACATGCATCGTCGCCTTCCAGGACCAGGACGGGAGGTATGGGTAAAATACGGTAACGCCAAAGGTTCCTTTGCTGAATCTGAGGTAGATCTATCATGCAACGTCAAACTCATTGATCCCAGCAATACTGTTGTCGATAACTTGAACAATTTTGGAAGCTTCCAGATAAATTGTTTTACGAAACAACATCCGCAGTGGTTACCACAGCCCAAATTCGGCGAGGTCCTTATTATGCGGGACGTCAAGGTCTGTTGTCGTCAATCCGTATCTTAAACTGGCTCACCCATTTACTGCAAGATTTCAAACCACCAAGGAAACACGATGGGTATTGGCTATAAAGATAAGATGCAATGGGCTATATATTGCCCCACTACGGGAAAAGTACGACGCAGCGATTTGGGAGACGTTCCAGAATCGGAGGGTGCCGATCAAGGCTTTGGATACCAATTTTCACCGTTCTTCCAGCCGGATGAAGCGGTGATTAGGTATTGTCTGAAATTGGCTGACTGGTGGCTGGATGTGGAGAAACAAAGGAAAGCTATCGGCGAAGTGCATCAGGTCGGCGGAACAAACGAAGGGCTTTCTGTGCACGACCAGTCTCAGAGAAAGCACAAGCTCATCTCGGAAGCAGGTCCCCACGTTCCACCATCAGGATATTTCGATTGCACTGTAGAGGTGTGTTCAATAATCAATGTCTTGATTCTGCCATTGACACGACCGTATCATAGGTGCTTCATGGGCATATGAATGACAATGGCGTGTATAGTCTCTATGTCACTGATTACACCGTGAACGAGGCTATCACACCGGTACAAGCAGAATGGTGCCCTGCAGGACTTGCTGATCATGTTTTAAAGATTGAGGCATGGGATGCCGCCGTTGAAGTGGTCCAAACCATGTTCGTTGGCGAATACTATTCCATCAAAAACGCTCGAATGAAGTTTTCTCAAGGTGGTTATCTAGAGGGTAAACTTAATGAGCAGAAGGTTCGGAAATTGGATGTAGAGGAGGATAGCGATGTCGACCGCCATTTCAAAGCCTTACTAGAGTGGGATTTTCTTCTCTGTCATCTTTATCATGTACTAATGTCTTTTGGAATGTAGGCGGAAGAGCGCTTGGCGGGAAACCAATGTTGTCAAAGATGAGGGCGACGATGTCTTTGAGTATTCCACGATTGATTTGGCAAGTGAAGGGAAGCATTTCAACTGTGTCGTCGAGGTATGATTTATGCCAGCTAGTCACAACAATTTTGTTTATTGATGTTGAAATTAGGTTTTACATGCAGTGTACGATGGGGATGGTACATCTTGCATCTACGTCACGGATTATACTTCCCGCGACGAACTTGCTACCACGAATGCGCATGGAAGCTGGGGAGACGGACTTCAAGGTCGCATACTCCGGATTGCCCTTTTCAACAACCAAGCCGAAATGACGAAATCTGTTCAAGCCGGATCGTTTTACACGATAAAAAAGCTGAGAATGAAAAAGAGCACTACTGCTCTCCAATTCCAGGGACAACTCGGAGGGATGGAACGCCTTATATTTTTGCTCAACCCGAGAAGCGATGATGACAAGCTCAACGACTTGAAGCAGTGAGTCAGTTCGAGATTGCCCCATGATTTAAGCTGATTAGATCATGGCAGGCGCAAGGAAGAGTGGAAGTATAGCCGCGAAACTCCTAAAGCAATTACGAAAGTTCAATCACCTCAAAGTGGCTCTGAACCGGCCCTCCGCGGGAAGACCATCGCAGAATTGGAGGCCGACCTGAAATGTCCCAACAAGAGCCGCATTACCGCCAGGATCGTCGACTTTCGTCCGTGGAATTTGCGTGACGCTGTTGTTATTCATTGTACCAAATGCAACCAAGAGTGAATTTTGAATTATCCACCCTCGTTTTATATCCCTGATTCCCTTCCTGCAGCCTACCAGATTTCCAGAAAGCCTGCTTTAAATGCCACGATACTGACCACGAATATGTTCGTTACTTGTACCAAATGTACCTTTTGCTACAAGACGAGGACGGAAAACAGCTTTATGTCTCTCTCCACGATGAAGTACGTCCTATGTTCGTTCGTCCTCTCCATATACGTAACTTAATACGATGCTTGGGAAGTCTTCTGTTTTCAATGATCTTAAACGAACGGATATTAATGAAGACAGGAGCGGGTTTCAAGCTTTTTCGAATCGTCTTTCCAAGATGCTTGGAAACTTACCGGAAATTCACAATGGCCCGTTCCCTAAGGAGAAACCTCCCACCATTGCACCTGACACCCCGATGCTATCGCTCATCGTAGACAGCTGGGAGGTGGAGGGGAAACGTGCCTATTGCCTCGCCGAATGTGAGGATTTGCTAGCTAGATGACTTGCTTTGTTCATACTCGATGATGTCCCTCGTATTACTGTAGCCTTTCTCTACATGCCATTTGCTAATAGATGAGACAAAACCAACCGATTGCTTTGACAGGAATAACGAGAGGTGGCGCACATGATCAGAACAGCTGATGCGCAAATGTGACCGCCGGCAATTTGTACCCTGTGTTCCTCCTAGATCTTCACTCAGAATCCCATACATATGACCTTTCCCGCTTATTTCTCACCAAAGTACCCCCAACGTTTGGGCCCGTATGCATATGTCGACTTACACTTGGTGATGGTGATGGCATGCGATTCACGTTTCATGACCATCGCTGTTTGATGCAATGACACAGCCGCATTTGATTGCACCCTGATTAGGATGGCGTTAAAAGCCCATCTGGGCTCCCACCCGACTCTCCCCTGACATTGTAGGACAATGCTACTCTTCTGGACGCTGGCCGTAACATTCCTCGCACCCAAGTTTGCCCTTGGTGCAACCCGCACATACGACACCCACAACTACTACGTAGTGGAGCACGACCCAACGGCAAACGCAGGTGCATCGCTGGACGATGTTATGCATTCGATAGGAGTGGAACCGGTTGAGGAACTTAGGGAGCTCAAGAACCACTGGTTGGTGCGTGCCGAGAAGCCTCCTACTTCCGAGTTGGTTGCCCGTGGAGGAGGTCATCAGGATTTTGATCCTGTCATTGAAACCCTCCAAAGGCTTCGTGGCAGAGCTTCCTCACATCTGTCAGCCCGCTCTGAAGATGGCCTCCGCGCTCGCGAGGTTGTCGCTTCGATCAGACATCTCTCGAGACAGGTGCTGCGCCAACGAAACAAGCGCGCACCTCCGGCTGTACGGCCACCTGCGACCTTAGAGGATGTAACGCAACGATTTGGCATTAAGGACCCCATCTTCCCGCAACAGTGGCACTTGATCAACGACGCCCACCCCGAGCATATGATGAACGTTGTGCCTGTCTGGGAGATGGGATTCACGGGAAAAGGTGTCATCTCTGCTGTTGTCGATGATGGCCTAGATTATACCAGCGATGATCTAGCACCGAACTTTGTGCGTATATATTGCTTTGCGATACTCAGCGCGAGACCTTGACGAATTTTAGGACGCCGTGAACTCTTACGACTTCAACGACCACGAAGATCTCCCTTACCCCAAGAAATGGAATGACCGACATGGAACGCGTTGCGCAGGCCAGATTGCTGCAGCGAAGAACGATGCCTGCGGTATCGGCATCGCGCATGACTCGAAAGTCGCAGGCATCCGTATCCTATCGGCGCCCATCAGTGACGTGGACGAAGCCGTCGCTCTGAACCATGGCTTCCAGAACGTCTCCGTGTACAGCTGCAGTTGGGGTCCCCCGGACAATGGGAAGGCTTTGGGCGCTCCTTCGTATCTTATCAAGAAATCTGTTGTCAACGGCATCAACAATGGTCGCGGTGGAAAGGGCTCCATCTTTGTGTTTGCTAGCGGAAACGGTGGAGGACATGAAGATCAGTGCAACTATGATGGATACACCAATAGCATATACTCTGTGACTGTGTCGTCCCTCGACTACAAAGGCCAACATCCATACTACTCGGAGGCCTGCGCAGCCAACATGATTGTCGCTTACAGCTCTGGAGATGGCCGGCACATCGTTCGTCGAACATGCAATCTCTGTCTGAATATCGCTGAACACTCTCCAACAGGTTACCACTGACCGAGGCAAGAATGAGTGTGCCACAAACCACGGTGGAACCTCTGCCGCTGCCCCCAATGCGGCTGGGGTGTTTGTCCTTGCTGTTCAGGCTCGGTAAGCTTGGAGTCCCCCCTCACCGTTGGAATTTATTTCAACTGACTAACAATCAATCTAGTCCTGAGTTGACATGGCGCGATATCCAATACCTATGCATCGAAACCGCAAAGATGGTCAACCGCGAGGATCCTGACTGGGAGACGATTGCGACTGGCCGGAAATACAGCTACAAATATGGGTATGGTGTGCTCGACGCCTATAAATTCGTCACCGCAGCACAAAAATGGACATTAGTCAAGCCCCAGGCGTGGTTTGATTCTCCGACCATACAATTAGAAGACGGCAAGATGGATCAAGCCAAAATGTTCTCTGGTGGTACCCGAATCGGTCCCGACGGTGTGACGAGCAAGATTTCTGTCACTAAGGACATGCTGAAGGCCAATAACTTTGAGTCACTCGAGCATGTGAACTTCCAGGTTTGGATTGAACACACTCGTCGCGGAGATGTAGAGGTCGAGGTCATCAGCCCAAAGGGTATCAAGAGTATCTTAGGCAAGAAGCGCAGCGGCGACGAGTCGAAGAGCGGTTTCCCAGGTTGGGTGTTCATGTCCATCAAGCACTGGTTGGTTATTTTCTGGCCTTTTAAACAATTTCTGCAACTCAATTGATTCTAGGGGCGAAGATCCTATCGGTGACTGGACAATCAAAGTATCGGACCAGAACTCTACCGTCGAAAGTGGTAAATTCCTCGGTTGGAAGATGAAATTCTGGGGTACCACAATCGACCCAGCCAAAGCCGAGAAATTTGAGGTTCCTGTTGTCGACAATATCCTTCCCCCCATCAACGACCCGCACAGACCTGTGGTCGATACACCGACTATTACTGAACAGCACGCCAAACCCACGGCTTTCCTGCCCACTGAAGACGAGGTGAAGACGTCCACATCGTCAACAACATCCTCTCGGACACAGGAGCCTACGAAGACTCCTTCGACTCCCGCAGGCAATACTGAGCAGGAGAAGGATGAGAGTTTCTTCGCAGACATGACACGCGTCGTCTCCTCGCATAAAGCCCTGTTCGGTGGAATTGGAGCTATCTCAATGATGGGATTGGTAGCGGGTGCTTTCTTTTTCAGGCGGCGCCAAGGACGCTTGAAGAACTATGCGTCTCTTCCAGGCGACGCCCATGCAATGACATCGATTGATGGCGCATATGGCCCCGAACCTGCGGGCCTCGGAGTGCCCTCAGCTGGCCGGCACCCCCAGGACCGGGTATCTGTGGGACTGGGGTTCCATTCCAGCTTCCTTGACGATGACGACTTGTCAACAGCGGGAACGGGGCCCACGCCCAAATACCGGGATGAGCCTGATGAGACGACGCCGGTCACAGCGGTGTCAAGTAAACCTGTCCCAGAGGCGCTGCGCCGCGTTAGTGGCGATGGCAGTTGGGAAGATGCACGGGGACGATAAAGCAACCATCCATATACCTTTGATTTATACCCTATTTAAAAGCGGAATAATAATAGAAATGCATAAATGAGGATAGAGGTGGACGATCGACTGTTGCCGAGCTGCCGTGCTTACAGGCGCCGAGTGCTTCACTTGGTACTTACAGAAAACCGCAACACCCATCTCTATCTCTACACTCCTTTCCTCCCAGCTTCCTCGATGAAGCTGCCGTGGCCACTCGTTCTCGCCGTCCTAGTCCATCAATCTGCGCTTGCATTCACGCCTACAAAACGCTCATATTCCACGCACAATTACTATGTCATCGAGCACGATCCCCGGGCAGGGGCTTCCTTGGATGTTATCGCAAGGGCATTGGGAGTAGAGGTGGTGGAACAGGCTGGGCAGCTGCTTAATCACTGGCTCGTCCGAGCAGTAAAACCAAACCTGACTTCACGGAGTAATGATCCTGATCCCGTCATCGACACGTTTAACGTCCTCCGTGTCATGGCCAGCTCTGCAGACCACGCCCATCTCGTACCACGCTCTGAAGATCAAATCCGCGCTCAGGAGGTTGTTTCTTCGCTTCCCTATCTTTCACGACAGACCCTTCGTCAACGCACGAAACGCGCACCACCGCCTCTCACACCGCCAAGCAATTTTTCCTCTCAAGCAGTCGCAGAACGCTTTGGGATAAAAGACCCCATGTTCTCGAAGCAGTGGCATCTAGTAAACGACGAATTTCCGGACCACATGATGAACGTAACGCCCGTTTGGGAAATGGGACTGACAGGCAAAGGCGTTATCTCCTCTCTCGTGGACGACGGTTTGGACTATACAAGTGAGGATCTAAAAGATAACTTTGTGAGTACAATATAGTCACTTCGCGGCCTCATTATAAGTATACTAAGCGCTACCATACAGGACGCTGACAGTTCATACGACTTCAACGACCACGAGCCTTTGCCAACTCCCAAGAAATTCGACGACCTTCACGGGACAAGGTGTGCCGGACAAATCGCAGCGGTGAAGAACAGAGCCTGTGGTATCGGTATCGCATACCGTTCGAAGATCGCAGGTGTCCGTATACTTTCGGGCCCCATATCAGATGTGGACGAGGCCGCCGCCCTTAACTATGGCTACCAGAATGTTTCTATATACAGCTGTAGCTGGGGACCTCCTGATAACGGCCAATCTATGGAAGGCCCGGGATATCTCATCAAGAAAGCTGTCGTCAATGGTATCAACAACGGCAGGGGCGGAAAGGGCTCTATCTTTGTGTTTGCCAGCGGCAATGGCGCTGCAAACGGGGACCAGTGCAATTTCGATGGGTACACGAATAGTATTTACTCCGTTACCGTGTCGGCGGTGGATTACAAGGGGCTTCATCCATATTACTCAGAACCTTGCGCGGCCAATATGATTGTTGCATACAGTTCAGGAAGTGGCAAGCAAATCGTTCGTCTAACACGCCTTGTCTCGACGTTGTATTCAACTAACGCTCTTCAATCAGGTAACTACTGACAAGGGAAAGAACGAATGTACACAAGCCCATGGCGGGACTTCCGCTGCGGCCCCGAATGCAGTCGGTGTATTCGCCCTTGCGTTGGAGGCTCGGTGTGTCCTATCTGTTATCTCGTCTGACTTATCCTAATATGTCTTCATGTGGTAGCCCTGATTTGACGTGGCGTGATGTCCAATACCTTTGTGTAGAGAACGGTCGCATGATCAACCCAGAAGATTCAGACTGGGAGCCTACAGCAAGCGGTAGACTATACAGCTACAAGTACGGTTACGGCGTTCTGGATGCTGCCAAATACGTCACAGCAGCTCAGTCATGGAAACTCGTGAAGCCTCAAGCATGGTTTGAAACTCCTGCCATTCAACTTGGAAACGGTACCATGGACGCGGAAGAGCACTACTCAGGCGGTCAGTTCATCGGCACAGGCGGTATAACTAGCACTATCTTGATCACAAAGGAGATGTTGGCCCAGAACAACTTCGAGTCTCTGGAGCATATCAACGTCAAAGTCTGGATCAACCATATGGCGCGCGGTGACGTCGAGATCGAGATAACGAGTCCAAATAACATTACAAGTGTTCTGGCGAAGAAACGGGGTGGTGACCGAGCTAACACCGGATACCCTGGATGGATGTTCATGTCTGTGAAGCACTGGTGAGCAAGCTTCCTTGCAACCAACCCGAAATCACACTGAGGATACATTGTTAGGGGCGAAAGTCCTGTCGGCGACTGGACCATTAAAGTCAACGATCAAAATACACCCCACACGAACAACGGTACTTTTTTAGGATGGAACATGAAATTCTGGGGATCAACCATCGACCCCTCGAAAGCCAGAAAATATGAAGTCCCGCTCATTGAAAATGTCCTTCCTGTTCACATTAAGGCTCCCGTCTACGCGACTCCAACTTCCTCTACGTTCCGTAGCAAACCCACATCCCATCTTCCCGGAGACCACGGTGACGCGCCCGGCGAAAATACCAGCCCCGCATTCCCGAGCGACACACCGCATCCCACACCTGATGTCGGCTGGTTCCCAAGTCTTTCGAACCTCGTGTCGAGCCAGAAATGGTTCTTTGGCGCCATCGGAGCAGTTGCGCTCTTCGGCATCGGCATGGGTGTCTTCTTCTGGCGTAGACGCAAGGCTCGTCTCGCGAACTACACTACCTTGCCCGCTGGCGACGACATGTCAATGAGCGCGCTCGCCGGGAACCGCAGCGGTGTTGTTTCAGGCAGTTCTCGCCCCACTAGAGAGCTATATGATGCCTTCGGAGAGGTGTCGGACGACGACGAAGACAACGATGAGGGGACTGCTCTAAGGGGGTCACATCCGCAGGACCGGGACTCAACAGGGCTGAGGTTCCATTCTGGGTTCTTGGACGACGATGAGCCGTCGACGGCTGGAGCAGGTCCGACACCCATTTATCGTGACGAGCCGGGTCCGTCCCATGAGCCGAGACCTAGCCCGGGTCGGGCAATCAGCCCAGGCGGCAGTAGTGGCGATAGCTGGGAGCATGCTTCGTAACGCACTTGGTCAAGATGGGGGACTTCTGGTGTTTTGGGATCTCATATCCTTTGTATAGATAGATACTGCTCGGTGTTAATGATCAACGCAGTGGACAAACCCCTTTAGAGCTCATGTCGTTGGCAAGAGGGTCGAACGAAAACACGACACATTATATCCATCTACATATGTAATATTACAGAAGAAAACAGACAAGAATAAACTTATAGCAGTATATAACAGCAGAAGAGTCAATGTTCTACGGGGCAATCAGACATTGAAACGCAATTTTGAGCCATTAGAGACACGCATACAGAGGTCAAGTTCCTCGTACTGGCAAGCAGAGCCATGTTCAGTAATAAACCAAGGCCACGATGACCACGAAAACATACCTCAACGATCGTCTCCATCAGCTGAGCTTCTGTGAAACCAGCATTCATGACCCGAGCACGGATATCTACCATAGACAACGCATCCTCGTCGTCCTCGTCGGAGTCTACATCCATATCACGTTCCCTCCCTGGCCCCCTGCCGAACCTCTTCTGCTGCCTGTGGGGCTTCCGTTTCGGTGTCCGGTCGGCATTCACCATTGCCTTGATGAGGCGGAAGATCTGGGAAATAACGGATCTGTCGGGCTCGAAATCCTTCTCTGCGTCCTCTTGCAAACTCTCTTTACTGCACGCCATTAATCGCAGCGCCTCGTCCACGTCCTGGTGCATGACTTCGTCTGCACATCGAAGGCGCGCAAGGGCTTGGGAGAGACGCAAGATACCTAGGAGTGTTCGCGCGGAGGTATACGAGTGTGACCTATTCTGTTCTTCTTCTTCTTTGGACACTTTGCGAAGGCGGACGTATGAGTCGACGACATAACCAGAGACTTGCGGCGGAACTGTTGGTCGTTTGCTGCGGGCGATGGCGATGTAGTGCCTTGTGATAGTAATGAGTGGCTGAAAGATTGAACTCAAATAAGGGAGCTTACCTCATAACAAGAGGATCTACGACTTCATGTTCCAGTTCTGGGTGATGGTTGTGCATGTGCACGTACGTTACGTGTTGTGCAAGCCGCTCGTCATCGTCTCGCGAGGGCTTGTCGAGTATCAAGAACAACAAGTCGAATCTCGACAACAGCGCCGCAGGAAGGTTGATGTTTTCCACAGGGGAGACTTTAGGGTTATAACGGCCATACAAAGGATTGGCAGCAGCGAGGATGGAGGTGCGAGCGTTCAGCGTGGTGGAAATTCCAGCCTTGGATATTGAGATGGTTTGTTGTTCCATCACCTCGTGAATGGCAGTTCGATCAGCCTCCTCCATTTTGTCGAACTCATCGATACAACATATGCCATTGTCTGCGAGGACGAGAGCTCCACCCTCTGAAAGCTATATGTGAACAAAGCTGCTGGCGCGATCGATTGAATACGCTTACCCAGTACCAT
Organism: Tricholomella constricta; assembly: GCA_013368375.1. Classification (NCBI taxonomy): domain Eukaryota; kingdom Fungi; phylum Basidiomycota; class Agaricomycetes; order Agaricales; family Lyophyllaceae; genus Tricholomella; species Tricholomella constricta. The sequence goes on along the minus strand of JAACJP010000012.1, from coordinate 771,514 downwards.
TTCGTCAGTTACAGGGTCCCGCATGACCGCAGCGGTCAAACCAACTCCAGAGGATCCCTTTCCAGTGGTATAGACGCCCCGGGGCGCGATTTTCGAGATGTACTTTAACAACTGTGACTTCGCGACTCCAGGATCACCCATCAAGCATACGTTCAAGTCCCCCCTAATTTTCATTCCATCCCCGGTAACTTTCGTCACTCCTCCAACGAGCAATAAAAGTAGCGCCTTCTTGACGTCCTCATGTCCGTAGATTTCGGGGGCAATACTTTGGGCAAGTTTGTTGTACAAGGCGGGATCGCGTTTAAGTCCCTCAACAGCCCTATCGATGTCAGGAGTCATCTCCATCTCGCTGTACTGTTTCTTGAGTTGATGAATGTGGTGCACTTCCAGATACGTGTCGGTCAGAAGGCCCGCACGGATCGCCTGAAAGCCGGTATAAGGGATTGGGAGGAATATTCCCCCAAGATGGACCACGTCTCCGGGGTTCATTTGCCTCGTCAGGCCACCGTTGACATGAATTGTCATTGAACGAGGAATATGTCCAACCGGGACCTGATCGGCCTATGGAATGGGTTAGCATATAGAGTTGGTTTTACTAGCTAACTGCTTACCATCTCCTGGATTTTAACTTCCTGGAAGGGGCTAAAACGACACGCACGCGTCTGCATGTGTAACGACCCCGAAATGCCGTTCTTTTTGCATTCACTTTCGTTTTGACAGTCCAGGATCGGCGCGAATGATTTGCTGGAGATGTCCTGGAACGTCTCGGAACCGCAGACGTCACAAGTATAGGCGTTGACCTGAAGGAGAGGCTTGACTTCAGATACACGGGTGACGATACCGCGAACTGTAATCAAATGTCCAAGATGTACGCCTTTAACGTCCCGAACGGCCATCGCAACGTCGCTCTTGAGTGGCTGAAAGTAAAGATTACTAGCGAGAGGATCAGATGGTACGTCTCAACTACAATCGCATTGAACTCACTATCTCCTCAGCAGATGGTCTGGAAACCCAGCGGAAACTCCTTCTAATTGCTCATTCCGCTCCCTGCGTTGATGAAGAATCACGTCAATGACTTCGTCGTGTTCACTGATGTCTTTTGTGGGCAATGGCATGAGTTTGTCGACAACCTCGCTGAACAGGCTGACATATCGACGCGTGTTGTTGCGAATACGGGAGACCAGTTCAGACAGGGTGTTCTCGTGCTATGTAGAAAGTTAGATCAGCTAAAAAGACGCGTCAAACGACGCGTACCGTGTAGATATCCTCAAGATCAACGACGAGCATCTGCTGATCACGGTTGGCGATCCTTTGCTGGAAATCACGGTCATTTCGAGTGTTACGCGGCACCTGACCAGAGAATGACGCGCACCAGTTGAGCCATATACTTCGGGGACAGTGCTTCTGCTCTTGCATCTCCGTCTGCACCGATGTCGATATTCGCAAAGTCTTGGGCCAAGTCTTTTTCCTGCGCCTTGAACTTGGACAAAAAATCCGTGATTTTGTCTATAAGCGTAATCGTTAGACTGGTGAATATCCAATAAAAGTTTAGTACATACCCTTCTCGTCCTCATACGAGATGGAATTGTCGAAGGTATTAAGAGACATGGTGGGATGAAGAGAGACGCGACGTCGGGGTTTGAAAGTCGTCTCTCTTTGTTGAATGTTCTGCACAGCGTGCAACTAGAGCTTCTCATGAAGCGTCGTTTGGTCCCCGTGGTCGAGATTGCCACTCGCCCCTTGAAATCAAGAGCAAGGCAGCCTTCACCATCCACGGCTGCCGAGCCAGCACCGTCCAGTCCGAGAAAGCGGAGAAAGGGAGATGGGGACGATGGCACGATGAAACAGGTGAGTAGTACCAAGAGATACCCTCCAAATCGTGATACTAAGACCATTTTTATAAGGTTTTATCAGGCATTCCCATATCGCCCACTGTATCGGATTACGAGGATGTAAGCTTGACAATATCCGAGATTCGCGTTTCTCGACCTTATTCTCGTCACCAGGCCACTATGGATTGTTCGACCAATGGACTGCTTGCTTCTCCCACTGTGTCAGACTTCTCTGCGCAAGGTACTTCAGTGACTGGCGTGACTCTCTCGCCCTCGGAGGAGGATGAGGAAGTAACTCCATATCGGACTTGCTTGCCTCGACACCGGCTTCCCGACAGTCTGCCGACGCCTCTTGCCTCTGGCTCCAGTGTCACCCTGGAAGCCATGCCGACTTCCTTCGAAGAAATTAATGGTAGGATAGTTACATGCATATCACTCTTTTGGAACAAATTCAAGCGGGCCGTCTAGGTTCGCAGTTTTATAAGGTCAAGGACGATGAAATCCTTGAGGACGATGATTTAATCATACCTGGAGAAAATCGTCTGGATGCTTTTGAGAGCCTCGAAATACCTGTTCGCGTCCTGTGCGAATTCACGATCTACAACGCCTCAACGAACATGCTCATTCCCCTTGCGGAATTATTGGCACTCAAGCACTCGAAACAGAATTTCAGCGCATCTGGATTGGGAAAGCCGTGGATTGAGGATGATGAAAACGACATTGAAAAACAAAACAGTGAAGACGATGATGACGATGACGGCGACAACGACGACGAGGATGGGAATGACGCCCAGAGAGTCAAGCTTTCGACCATTCTTGAGCTTGATATACACAGTTTTTCAAATCTGACTGATTCAATGGACAGGTTTGTTTTTCTGCTAGTACAATTAAGCAACAGACCATTTTTGACTTTATTTCCTGCAGCAAGATTTATATACGCACAAAATTCGCATGGTATATTTTAGACATGCCATCCGATCAGTATAGGCCATTTTTCAGTCCCTTTTGGATACAGCACCGTATCCTCCATTGGATGATCAACGCAGCCATTATTACCCCGAAGATAACTTATGACGAATTCCTTGAATCTCTTCAAGACACAGATTCAGAGAGTGACAGCGAAATGATCTGTGCTGTGGCGAGCGATGATGTGTTGGCATGTCTCAATATGCTTGGGAGGACACTCACTGAGGCTGATGTTCAATCGGATGATGTCGTAAGTATTTTCTCTATGATAGTTTCAAAAGCATACTGAACATTCTCAGAAATCATACATTACTGCGTCTCTGCAAGATATTTGCAAGATGCATGGGATACCCTTCAAATCCGTCCCATTGCTCCAAACCTACTTGGGTCCGGAAGATTTAGATTCATACGATGACAACTACACGAAATCCAAAGCCATATCTCGAAGGAAAGTAGCCGACAAGGAGCAGGAAGTACTCAGGCACCGTAATATGACGGTCGTCACACCTATCGTATCACGTATCGCGCGACACCTCTTCAAGGGATCACTAGAAGTTGCTGGCACATCCGCCTTCGATGACGCTGACGTTGCAGCCGAAATTGACAATGTTCAGGCCCACCATAATGACCCAGCAAGCATGAAATGGGGTTCAAATGATCTTGAAGGCCAATCTTATGCGAGTGTCATTATGGACGGCGTGGAGTATTGTGTATGTCTTTACAAAATGAGCATGTCATTAAAAACTGACGTTGTCACGCATTAGGTCGGTGACGATGTCATGGTCAATCCAGGTGATGATGAAGATACAAGAAGGGCTCAGAATGCAAAGGCTGATGCATCTCAGTCTCCCAACTCATACGCAAATCGGCTCTGGTGAGTCTTACTTTTTGGTTGAAAGTTTATATAACCATGACATGCTTTAGGTTTTGCCGAATTTGTTATTTCTTTGAAACGATTGTGGACGGTCAATTCGTCAAAATGTTCCATGGCCAATGGTTTGTCCATGGATCGAAGACCATCTTGCAAGAAACTGCACACTCGAAGTCACTTTTTTTGCTGTATAAATGTGAAGATAACCCAATTGCAAGCATTTTCAAGAAATGCAAAGTCACAATGATGGGTTCAGAGGATCTTGAGAGTATAGATGATGGACAGCCCGATGCCAATGACTTCCATTGCTCGTAAGCCTCAAGTCTGATTGGCACCTGACCTTTCTTTGATTTTCTTCTTAGGCTGGCATATAATGAAAAGGACGCTGAATTTCTGGACATTCCTGGAGAGGACGAACTCGCCCAGGTACTCGAATTCTCTCCTCCCAGTAAACCATGTCTATCCTGCGGGATGCAAAGGCGACAAGATGACCTTGCGGACTACATGAGTATATTTAATGGTTTCTCACATTTTGGCATCGACTACCATCTCTACGACTTCATCTACATTCGGCCTAAGGCGACTGCCGGACTCCTCGACGTTGCACAGATTGTGAAGATCTCCAGTTCTCTTCAAGTCACTGTCCAGTACTTTGGAAGATACAATAAATTGAATGAGAAGGAAAAGAATTTCTTGCGATCCGACGAGGTAAGTTTGCCGATCTTTTCAGCGTCCTCCCAAAAATCCTATTTGCTTTTTTTGCAGCGTCACCTCTATCTCAGGACAAAAAAATATATTCTTGATGACCTAGATCGAATTGAAGGGGTCTGCTTCATCCGCCATTTGACAGATTCTGCGGAGATTGATCGATGGGTAAAGCATGATGACCATTTCTATGTCAACCAACAGGGAGGGGATGGCGAGAATGGCCCAGGCCTCTGGGAAATGAAAGATAACGTGCTTCATAATTGTGGGATCTGCTATAAGAAGCGGGTCGAGAAACTCAGGCAGGAACAGAAACTTTTGGAGATAAATGGACCTATCACATGTTTGGAGTTGTTCAGTGGTATGAATACCTCAGGTGCATTTCTACCTTGCGCTTATCATGCTTTACAAGGTGCCGGTGGTCTTGGAACTGGCCTGGACATAAGTGGCTTTGTGAAGACAAAATATGCTGTTGAGTTCTCTCCATCTGCGGCAGCGACATATCAGTCAGTCTTTGTTCTATGATTCATGAAGCATTTATTAACCATTCATCAGAGTGAATCATCCGGAAGCCACAGTTTACTGCCAGGATTCAAGCCTTTTGCTGAAACATGCAATTGAAACTGATGCTGGGAACGATCCCAAGCCCCTAAAATCAAATAATGGCAAGACATATCTGCCCCATATGCCCAAGAAGACTGAAATTGACATGATTTCGGGTGGTGAGCAATAATGTAATGGCATCTACATAGTTCTATGACCTCACACACTCCTTACATAGGCCCTCCATGCCAGTCCTTCAGCCGGGCAAACCACAATCCAGTGGGTTTAGCAAATATTGGCTTGCAATGGGAACACTGATTTTTATCTTCCTCCTCTCCAGAAAGCAAACGATATCAGGTAAACATGTCATGGCCAAGTGGTGCCAACTACGGCTGATTTTTGACCTTTTTGCAGGTCCACTCTGCCTGTAAACATGCTTAGTTACGTCGAGCACTACGACCCGCGGTATTTCCTGCTCGAAAACGTAGCCGGCTTCATAAACTATCGCTTGATGAGCACCCATAGCAAGACCAAACGCTCGCTCCAAGGCGGAATTGAAGCTGGGATGGTAAAGTTTGTCATGCGCTCACTCATCGCGCTTGGGTAAGGCAATCTTCTCTCCTCTTCGTGTCCTTTCCTCATCAGTGTCGTGCATCTTCCCCGCTAGGTATCAGGTCCGCTGCAAACTCCTCCAAGCTGGGCAGTACGGTGCACCGCAAGGTCGTCGGCGCGTCATCTTCTGGGGCGCGAAGCGCGGTAACCCAATACCCGGATTCCCCATTCCGGTGTACGCTTTCCCGAGAAAAATGAACCGCTCGACGCTGCCGACTGGGTACCTTCACCCCGTCTCGAGAAGTCTGGATCCTGAAGTCAATCACCAATGTGCCCCACTGCCAGCCATCACGGTGGACGACGCCATTGGAGATCTGGTAAGTTTGGCTGCATTTCATAACACTGACGAAGATGCAAATAAATAATACATAAAAACAGCCTCCCTTTGAGTGGTGACGTTCTCATAAAATACTCTGGATTCGCCAGTCTTATCTTCGTTGGTTTCTAGGATCAACCCGCACGAGATCATCCCGATGAAAGATTTCAACAAGCGGGAAAACAAACGACGTCGCGAGGACGGCATCCAACAATTCCGCGCCGTACAAAGGGATCGGGAGGCCCCTTTCCTCACTGGATTCCCAAAGGGCGTAGAGTACGCCACTGCACCGACGAACCGCTATCAGATGTGGCTGCGATCAGAGATGGGAGACAAGAAAGTCGAAGGGCAATATACTCGAACATTTTCAGCTAGGCTTGTCGAGGCGTGCGTGTCTTACGTCTCTGTCTTCAGCATTGATTCACAGTTCGCCTTCAGAACTACGACCGTTCCTTTGAAGCCGTGGGCTGACCACAGAGGTAGTCCTTCAACATTCGTGTCTGTTGTGATACGGATTTACTAATGTACCGCCAGACCTTCCCCTCGTCCTCCAGCCAAATCATGCAAAGCCTGGCGCAAAACAAGCCGACAAGTGTATGCTCCTTTCTGTTTCACACCAGTGTCAACACTCAGTTGTACATAGCTTTCTACGGAAGAATGGACGGCGCGTCTCAATTCAAGTGTGCTATGACGAAACTCGCACCGAATGTAAAGCAGTCATGGGTGCTTCATCCATCCGTCAGTCTCCGAGGCTGTATTCCCTGTAAGGCATATTCGTTACTAATCCTTTGAATTCACAGCAAAAACGGATCGTGAGCGTACGTGAATGCGCACGTACTCAGGGATTCCCAGACCACTATATTTTCATGTCAGCGGACGACGCGCCCCAGAAGTTGGTAGAGAATGTCAGTGTTTATCCTCTGGGTTTCTTTCTTAGCGCCGCTAAAACTAGTGTCCTTCGCTCAATAGCAAATTCGGCAAATAGGAAATGCGGTCCCAGTTCCATTGGCGTTGCACCTCGGAAAGTCGCTCGGTGCAGCGTTACAGAGTGCGTGGGACAAGAATGAGCGAGAAGGAAGCCCTGTCGTGTAACCTGATTTAATTCAATGTTGTAGAGGACAATCTTGATCCCAGCGGATGGTATACACTGCCCCCTTATGTAAATTTCTGATATCGTTGAAACCAGGACATGTTTAGTATTTACCACAACTCTAGAGTGGTAAAGATCCTGCTGTAACATTCGGGTGGTAGGAAACGTTTCAGCTGCCATTGAAACTATACCCATTAACCTTTGCTGCTACTTTTGTTCACATTCGATATGTTCCGAACCTCTATGGATAAGGCGATGGTTTGTCGATGCATGTTGACATTTTGGTTGTACCCGCTAGCTTGTTCAGCATCTCGAGGAGTGATATACGCTTTACTTCTGATCACGAGCCAGTATCTCCTCTACGCGCTTGACCTTGCCGTCGTTGCCTTCGCCGGCAACAAGCTCGCGGTCTACGCGCGTGCCGATGCGGATGTCGGTGGCGATGCGTGGCGCACCTTTCGCGTGAACCGCGGCGTGACAGTCATGTATAGCTTGAGACACTTGCGACCATGGTCCTTCTAACGAGAGATTATGACATAAACGGCTTGTGTGGGACTGTACGCGTTCATACTTACCCAGGTTCGTTCCGTAACCGCTAGGGCAGGGGTTTCGTGTCAATATTTTAATAGATGTGCTCGTGCTTACTGTAGCTATATCACCCGTGCTCTCAGATCTCGACTTCGAATCCATGGTGGATGGATTTGGACATACCTTGTACTTTACTCCGGATTTTTCGAGGACTCGTTGGCATTCAGCTATATATTCTCCCACCGAGGGATCTCCAGTGCCCATTGGAATGAGACAAAAGTCTATAAGAGAGATAAGATGAATGAAGATAGAAGATCAATGACAGATACCTGCGACCGCGTATAGATCAGCCATGGGAGTATGAGGCAAAATGATCGGACTTTGCACTTGTATTTGTAGCTCTCCACACCATCCAGCGCGACGTCGACCGGGTCCTACACGATGCCATCCACTGCCATACAGTCCAGGATTTCCGCATTCGAGTCCATCGCAAACTCGTCCAAGTCCTCGCAGCTACGGAAACCTCAGCCAAACGGTCGTGTGTTTGAAACGCCTCTGTCGCCGCCATTCGCAGCACGCCAGCCGACACCTGCTTCGCCATCCCCCTCGCCTCCAAACCTCGGTAGAAAAACATCTCTTATCGACCTCAAAGACTGGATTGTAGACGATGGCCCCTCTTCACCCCACACGAACGGATTCAAGCACTATGGTAGTGGCATTGGGAATGGCGAAGACAATGGTCGGACACCAACGCATCAGGGGTTTGAGAGCAAGAAGAAGCTCATTGCGCCTCTTATAAACCTTGAATCGCCTCCGAGGCCCAAATACAAAGTCTCGCCAACTTTGGCCGCCAAAGCACCTCCTCTGCCGCCCCGCAAACCGTCCTATGCGTCCCTCAAATCAGTTGCCTCTATGCCATCCGCAGGCTCAAGTAATGGGCCCCATCGCTCCGATTCTCTCACCGTAGACCACACATACCCTCCTTTCAACCTTGACCCACTTTCCCGCTCCAGGAACAGCTCTGGTCATGCACCCGCCTCCTCCATATCCTCCTTTCACTCAGTTTCATTGTCCTCCGACACCGATCCAAGCACCCCCGGCTCCGCATCGTCTAATTTCATCGCTACTTTCCCCATAGACCGTGAACGCGAGCAGAGATATGGGAGTGAGGCTGATTCTGTCAGTCTGGATGAGTCGTACGAGGAGGTATCGACCCCATCGATCTCCAGCCCCGCAACAGAACGAATCATCACCCTCGACTGGGAAAAGGCCATGGCAAAACGGAAACCGGTCCCTCCTAAGCTCCCACAACGCCCATCGCTCACGTCAATCTCATCATCTAGCTCAATAAAGGCCGCCCTCAAATCACCTCCTCCAAAGCGCCAGTCATCATCTTCTTCGACATGCGGATCTCCAGGGTTTCGGGCATCGGTGTCTTCAGTATCCTCTTCGTCGACGGTGGCCAACGGAGCTATAGGACGATGCGCCCCGCCTCCCCCTCCCTCACGCAATTCTGACCGCTCCTCGATTCAAAGTCTCAGCTCCAGTTACTCGCATTCGAGCCAAGGACATAACGGGTACACTCGCCCTCTCAGCAACCTTCACCTGAAAACTAAGCGTCCTACGCCTGTGCCTGCTGCGGCGCGCGTGCGGTATGAATCTGTGTTCAACACCAACGTTATTCAGCAGCGGAATGCGGAAAAGGAGAAGGCAAAGGAAAGGCCTGCGCTGCTGAGCCCGACGGAGGCGCGGGGCACGCGCCGAGCGGCGGGGTGGAGAGGGCTGTCGGTGGATCTGATCACCGGTGGTGATGATGTTGCTGCGACCCCGTCGACCCATGACGATGGAGAGGTTCACGTGGTCGATAATTTAGACAAGTTGGAGGGGTATCTGATCAAGACTATCTGGCGTCGCTCGCGACTGGACCGGAGGAGACTGGCTGACATCTGGTACCAGAGCCAGTTATCATGTCCCTGGTCATATACTTATGTGCCCTTATTCTACAGGAATGAATGCGACCCAAGCGGCACGGGGTCACTTACGCGGGATGCATTCGTGAAGGGCATGTGGAGGATAGACGAGGAGCTTCGGCGTGTGCAAACACAAGCTCTCAAGTCTACAAGTGCGACGAGCTTGGGCTCACTTCGCGGCCGAGGGGCATTATTTAAGCCTCCCATTCTCAAGCCAAAGCCCATCTTACGATAGGCGTCCGTGAAATCTCCTCTCTCCCCCCCTGCTTTATGTTCTCCCCTGCTTTGCATCCCCGCGCACATATTTACAATACAAGCATAGACGATAATTTTATATACCCATAGACATTTTCCTTGACAAATCACTATGGTGTTTGTATGCGTGTAGCTCGCACTCATAGCATGTTCTAGGTAATAATTACAGAAGATTATGGTATCAAGTCCAACGACGCCAACGGGATTTAGGCTTAAAGAACAGCAGCAGCACCCTCCTTCCGTCCATAGATTTGGGCCAACAGTCCCAATACCCCTCCATCCTGTAGCTCCTCTTCTTCCTCGTCACCCTCGCCATACGTCCTAGACCGCTTCGCCCCATCAACATAGGACTCGCCCAAGCCACTCCCTACACCCCCGTCAAGGTCCAGATCCTCGGTCGATATATGAGCAGACTGCACCGCAGACGCCGGACCTACAGTATCCAGAAGCACACTACCCTGCGAATCCCCAAGTATCGTCGTCTGTACCGTCGCATACCCACCAAACACCGAGGATGCCGACGGCCCGACCGCAGAGCCAGCGCCCAATGCCGATGCACCCATGACGCTTCCACCGGGGCGCCGGCGCGCGGAAGCGGCGTACTGGCTCTGACGCAGGGCACGGTCGTATTCCTGTGCCTTGTCGGCGAGCGACCCTTCAGGTTTGGGGTCGGCTGTCGCGAAGTGCACAGTCCCCTCGACTCCGACTCCGTGTCTGCGTCGCCCGTAGGCGTGCATATGATGCGCTGCGCCGTAGTCAGCCATTCGGCTGAGATAGAGGGAGCCTGAAGGGTCTGAGGGGTTCCAATCTGGGTTTGTTGCCTGTACCACGGGTTAGCATTCAATTGTGGAACATGAATCTGCGAAAATACCTTGAAGTTCAGGAAGCTTTTCTCCATCTTGCCCTCATTAGAGATCATCCTCTTGTCCCGAGTCTGAGTTGGAGCACCGAACTGAACAGCAGGTGAGTATAAGTCTACAAACCACGATATTTAAGACCCACCTTAACGTTTCCGTGTCGCTCGAAATTGAATTCTGCGAAACTGCAGACATATCCTCGCCCATCCACATGCACCGAGAATTCACGGAAAAAGTCAATGATAGCCGGTGCGCAGGCAGGAAGCGAGAACCACAAGACGAATGGCGTAAGTACCACAGACACGACTTCTTGAACGAATATGAGAACTTTCATAGCGAACAGCTCTCCAAATTCCTGGTGGACCTTTTTGCTGTGAAGTTGGTCCTTCCATTCATCGGGCATGTAGTGCGTATAGGCGATGACCTCTGTCATGAGCATCTCCGGGTCGAACACCCTGTTGTCGTCCGGTATCATCCCCCTTGCCACTGCCAGTCCTGCAGTGAACACTCCCAGATAGAAGACAGCGGTGCGGTGAGGCGTTATCTCAAACTGAATGAAGATATCTGGGGCAATAACGGTTGCGAGAAGAAGCACGGCAGCGAAGGAGCCAGCAATGAAAGCCACGAAACTATCATAACGAAATAATTAGTACTGGAGCGTCCATAATGCAGCTTCAACCTACCGCATAACGAGGGTCATCTTCTCATTTGGAAATTGACCAATGTACATGCTGGCCAACGGATAACTCTCGTCAAGCCTTCGGACAAAGAAGTGAGAAAGTTCGTTGAACTCCCGGAATTTCCATCGCGCAAATGAGGTGTAGCGACGACCTCCAATAGATGACGGGTCCTTGTGATACTCCTATTAAAGAATGCGACGGTATGAGCATAAGTCAGACTATGCGTCTTCGAGAAACTAACCTCAAAATAGCGGAAGAAGGAATACATAAGCAGGTAAAGCACAATGAAAGGAGCAAATATTGCGTTGAGAATGCCCATGAAGATGAAGCGACGTTCCAACCTGAGAAAAAAGTTCGAGGTTATGGGTAGGGTTACCACTGAAGAGTATATAAACCTACCCTTCAATCAGAGCACCCCGGTTCTTCGACTTCAAAAACACCTTCCTCACTCTGCCGTGCTGATCAAATAAGTATTCCATGAGGCAAAATCTTAGATTCCATTCCAAAGCCTGCGTCAACATCTTTCCCTTGCCGTCCTCCTCCGTCACGAAACGCTTCAACGTTGAGGGCAACGGAACGCGCAGATCAAGGAGCTCTTTATTGAAAAGGGCTATCAGATAATTCTCCTGGCGCATGATCCTGTTAGCGATATCATGGGCGTCTAGTTTTGCGGTAGTGGTGTCATTGGTTTTCCGTGCGCTCTTCGAGGATATGGCAGTGATTGGGTTTTCCTCTCTTATGGCTCCTATGCGACGGACGACCTCCGGCCATGATATTGTTTGTATGTCAGCCTAAACAGGACATGTCAGAAATGAAACCATGACGCCTCAATGAACTCACATCAGGAATCTTCAAAAGATGTGTGTAGAAATTGTACATGTCGACCAATCTGAGGACTCCGAGAACGAAAGCAACAATTTGCCAGACATAAAATGCGGTGAAGAGAATGAAGAATATGAGGGTAAATCCTGAAAATCTGCGACGGTGCTTAGTCTTGGGGTGTCGCTGAAAATTGTTTCCTGACCTTGATACACAACGGTCTATCACGACATGCGAAAGCTGCGAAGGCTTTCCATGCCGAATTTGCGAGTAGTCAATGCAGCCTAGCAAAAATGTCGAGAAACCGATAACGAATCCCACTGTCCTATAAACGTGTCCCAAGGAGAGTCATTGGTGAAAGGGTTACGAGGAGGATGCACCCGACGCCACGTACAAGAGATTCAATCCCCTCGACAATGCAATACTATAGATCCCCTTGCCCTCATAGTAGTAATAAACTTCTTGGAGGAAGGCATCGAGGTTGTATACGTTGACCCAGTTCCACAAAGCCTTCTCGTAGTCGTCCAACCCACGCATTGGTTTCGGCTGCCGAGTGTATTGAGGTAGTGTGTTGTTGAAGCCTGACCTGGAATGCGTGCTCCGAGGCGTCTTCTCAGTATCCCCGACATCTACCTCTGAGGGTCGAGGAGGTATTGAAACGGTCGGACCACGGCTTGAGGTACTCGGTAATTTCGACGGTGGAAGCTGCCTTCCGGCGGCAGATTGCAGTGCATGTCTACGCCCCCCGGCAGGCGAACCGTCATCTCTGTTCTTCCCTTTCGATACCGCAGGCTTCCTCGAGGCAGCCTCGATCATGAAACTCTGGGGCACCTCATCGTCTGAAGATTCCTGCTCGTGCATCTTATCTTCCTTGTGGATATTCGGACGCAGAACATTCATTTCCGAGGCATTCCCATCATATGACACTTGCCGCTGGCCTTTCGATGTGAACGTTGCAAGGGGTGTTGTGGAGCCTATGGTGCTCCGAAATTTAGTGTCTCGACTTCGGCCAGCTTCCACGTCGTCTTCTGATCCCTCTCCATCATCTCCATTCCTATCCTCGTCTTCCTCCACCAGTGACTGGTTGGCTTGGGAGTACCCCTGGTGGTTTCGGCTCATGGGGTTGAGCATGTTGAGAAACGGACGTGAACTCGACGGCCCAGAGGCAAACAATGTCTGAGACGCCTGAAACGATCTCGATCCTGACATGGTTCGAGCAGAATGACCCGTTTTGTTGGGCATAGTAGTTGCAATGGCGGAGCGCCCTGCCACCTCAGAGCTTCAACCTGCCACTGAGCCTCGAGTGTCGCAGTTTGGAACGTGTTGAATCACGTGATGAGACGGCCCTTGCATCCTTGAACTTGTAAAATCCTTGCGCCACCTGCTGCAAAATCAACGTGGCATTCATGTAAGTGTGATGAGGACGTCTATTTTAAACTCTTTACAATGGCCATCGACTACGGCGCGTGAAACGCCAGAGAGAACGCGCCTACGAAGGAGATGATAGGAGAGAGAATTCAAAGAACGTGGGTCATGTGCCAGTCGCGGCCCAAAACGTGTTCCTCCCTCATCCCGTGCCTCCTTTCGGAGGACCTTCAACCTATAAAATCCTTGCGCCACCTGCTGCATGGCATTCATCTAAGTATGATGAGGACGTCTATTTTAAACTCTTTACAATGGCCGCCATCGACTACCTATCATTTGTGACGTACGAGATACATGGCTTACTTGGGATCATAGCAGTCCATTTGTCCTTCATTTCAAAACGACGTCCAGCCTGTTCACCGCGCTCAGGACGGCGTTAATGCCAGAGGTCGTGATATCAGCGTCCGTCACAACTCCCCACGCACTCTTCTTCTTCGCCCCCGCAACTTCGTAGATCAAATCAACATACGAAGCTGCCACAACCTCCGCGCCCTCACCAATGGAGTGTTCCGAATACTCGCGGATAGCCAGAGTGCCTTGTATTTGCGTGTGCAGGGCAGCAAGGACGGAGGACAGTGGTCCGTTGCCCTCTCCTGTAATTGTGCGGGGCTCGCCTGAGAACAGGAATTCTCCAATAAGCTGACGTCGTCCCTCGCCCAGCTGCTTGAGCTTGTGCGACTGCAATGCGATCTTTTTTGACGCGTCCGCTTGGTTAAAGCCATACGTCTTCTGGAACAAATCCGTGACAGCTTCGTACGTTATTTCACCGCCAGCGTTCCTCGCCTGCCTCTGAACAACCTCGAAGTAGGACGATTGGAGGCGTCTCGGTAGCTCCAGGCCCAGGGAATTGACGATGGCAGTTGAGACGTCTGCCTGCCCAGAACGTGCATTGAACCCGACGCTGAGTTTCAGCTCGGGAAGAACGCGATCGCCAATTGCGCGATTCACTGCGCTCAGAACGGCACGCAGACCGGATCCTGCAATATCTGAATCGACGCCAACGCCCCACCATGATTGGGCCGATTTACGGTCACCAGCGGGTACTAGCTCGACGTACGAGGCGGCTTTAGCGTCTGTGCCTTCATTGACAGAGTGCTCAGAGTATTCTCGGACAGCGAGGTCAATGTCCAGGTGGGTGCGGAGGGCGTCAAGGAGGGCGGACAGAGGTCCATTGCCGTCTCCGCGGATGACGCGATAAGTGCCGTCGACCGAAAGAGTACCGTCGAAGCGTCGGGTTTCATCGGCCGCTTCGTCGCCTGACAGTTCGGACGGATCGGCGGATGGTTCGGTCGAAATCTTGAAGTTTCGGAGAGCCAGCCTGCCCTTGTACTTGGCACCGCCGAAGTGGTACGTGGACCGGAAAGCACTCGTGATGTCGTCAACAGTCATTTCTCGTGCCTCGCGGTCTGAAATCGCCTGGATGACTTGGTAGAAAGCGATTTGAAGTTTGCGAGGAAGATCAAGCTGCAGGTGCTGCTTGATGAGATATGCAATACCACCCTTTCCAGATTGTGAGTTAACGCGAATGACGGCTTCGTAGTTCTGGCCCAGGTCTGCGGGGTCGATAGGTAGGTATGGGATATTCCAATATTGGGGCTCCCCCTTGGCGGCAGCAGCTGCATGTGCAATCTTCTGCGCTTCAAACCCTTTCTTGATAGCATCCTGATGTGATCCAGAGAAAGCTGTGAAAACGAGTTCACCGGCGTATGGGTGGCGAGGATGAACCGGGAGGTCGTTGCATTGCGTGACCACGTCGATGACACTCTGAATATCACTGAAATCCAGGCCAGGATGAATGCCCTGAGTGTAAAGATTCAGGGCGAGGTTGACTAAGTCAACATTTCCCGTGCGCTCGCCGTTGCCAAAAAGACAGCCCTCGACACGATCACCTCCAGCAAGCATACCAAGTTCAGCCGATGCAATTCCAGTACCTGACGACAATTTAGAGGAGGGCGGACGTAGACGGCGTTGAATCAACTTACCTCGGTCGTTGTGGGGATGTAGACTGACAATGATCTTCTCCCGCTCAGAGAATTGGTTGCAGAAGTTTTCGACCTGGAGTCAAGTCAGAACTGATGGCCAAGAAGTGCTTTTTTTTTCTTTCTGCCAACGCACCTGGTCAGCGTAGTGATTTGGGGGTGCGATCTCGACAGTGGAGGGCAGGTTGAATATAATTCGATCGTCGCCGGGTCCCGCCTTTCCCCATGCTTCCTTCACTGCCTCACAGATCTGCAGAGCGAACTCAGGCTCTGTCTGTGTAAATGTCTCCGGGCTGTACTCGTAAATGAACCGGGTGCCGTGTATAGCGGTACATTCCTCGGTCAGTTGCCTGACGAGTTTCGTGTGCCTGACTGCAAGCTCGATGGTTTCCTCCTTGGAATTGCGAAAGACGACATCACGGAAAGTCGGCGATGTCGCGTTGTACATGTGAAGGATTGCATTCTTGACGCCCGCTACGGCATCGATGGTACGCCTGATCAAATCTTCTCGGGCAGGAGTCAAGACCTAGGTCAACAGGTGTTCAAAGATATGCATGAGAGCAGGGGAGGATCGCGACTGACCTGGACCCATACATCGTCTGGCACTTCATTATTTTCGACCAAGCCACGAACAAATTGGAAGTCAGTGTCGCTTGCGGCCGGGTAGGCGACCTCGATTTGCTTCACACCGCACTTGACAAGCTGTCTGAAGAACACGGTCTTCTGTTCGATAGTCATTGGGTTAGCAAGCGCCTGGTTACCATCCCGTAGATCGGTAGACAGCCAGATGGGGGCCTTGGTGAAAGTTTTCGACGGCCATTGTCGATCTTTCAAGATCAGGGGGGTGTACGGCTTGTACTTTTGAGAGGGCTCAGCACTGGAAGCAAGTCAATACGCAGAACAAGCAGGACGGGACTCGAAGCTCACAGCATAGGTATGATTCGGAAAAAGGTGAAGAGAGGGGAAGAATACGATCAGCTCCATTTTTTGTTTTATGGGCGTTTAATGTGTGATCGTGACTCATTTGGGGAGTCAACGCTTTTTTACAATCTTATCTCGATCTAAGTCTATAGAAAAAAGTGCGATTTGCACTTTGCTCTTGAAAACACTCTCTCTTCACCATGCCAGGTACTCTGACCGTACCCTCCAAACTTACGCCCTTCCCCTTTGCTGCTGTCGGTATCGCAGCCCACACCAAGAAGGCTGAACTCGTTTTCGATGAGGCATCTCCTGGGACTGCCCTGGTATTAAACGGATCAACAATCACCGACGAGGAGGAGATCGTTCACGCCTTGGCTAAAGAAGGGAACCTCTCAGGAGATAGTACAAAGGTCGGCTTCATACCAGTCTGGATCATCCAACCATTTAACCACGACATTATAGACGCAGTCGTTGTTCGCTCTCGCCAAGAACCTGAGGACGATCACCGCGCACCCTGAGCTTGTCGCAGCCTTGGACTCTCTCGATGACTTTCTTGCATTCCGAACATTCCTCGTGGGACATACCATCTCGGCAGCAGACTGGATAGTCTGGGGATCCTTGAAAGGTAAGATCTTTCAATTTGTTTCTTTACCTTCAGGTCAAGTAATTACATTGCAGGGAGCATCAAGATTTTGGGCCTTCTGAAGAACAATCACCAACCCCACCTTCTACGATGGTTTACGCATCTCGATACTCTACAGGAGACCCAGGCTGCCCTTGCTGAACTCGCGGCGGCGAAGGCCAACAAATTGAGATCAAACAAAACAGCAGCTGGTTTCGCTCTTGGTTTGCAGGACGCAGTAGATGGCCAGGTCGTTACCCGTTTCCCACCTGAGCCCAGTGGTTATCTCCATATCGGCCATACCAAAGCTGCAATTCTGAATCAATATTTCGCCAAAATGTACCACGGTAAACTAATTATCCGGTTTGACGATACCAATCCCACTAAGGAGAGGGTAATTCATGGGCCTTCACCAGATGTGCGAACGTTATCTTATTGACTTGATTTTGCAGACCGAATTCGAGGATACAATTCTTGAGGATCTGCGCCTTCTTGATATTCACGGAGACGTCGTTACCCACACCTCAGACCACTTCCAACCACTGTATGATCTCGCAATCAAAGTTATTAAATCTGGTAAAGCCTACACCGATGATACGGAACAACAGCAGGTTGGTCTTTCACTGGTGCTGCTCTTTCAAATTAATCATTGGTCTCACAGATGCGCGACGAGCGATTCGCGGGTATTGCTTCAGCTCATCGAAATGACTCAGTGGAAGACAATCTCAAGCGCTTCGCGGAGATGACGGCGGGAACTGAAGAAGGTCTTCGATGGTGTCTCCGCGCCAAAATCAGCGTCGATGACCCCAACAAAGCCATGCGAGACCCGGTCATTTATAGATGTAATGTTTTACCCCATCACCGCACTGGGTATGTTTTTCTTCTCGTTGATATCGGACCGACCATTGACCCATATTTCAGTAAGAAATGGAAGGTATATCCTACTTACGACTTTGCCTGCCCGTTGGTCGACTCCATCGAGGGTGTGACGCATGCCCTAAGGACGAACGAGTATCGTGACCGTAATCCCCAGTACCAATGGATGATCGACGCCCTTGAGCTACGCAAGGTGAACATTTGGGACTTTAGGTAAAAATAAATCTTCCACTCAAAATTCAGTACTGACAATTCGCGATAGCCGTCTCAACTTCATCTACACTCTTCTTTCCAAGCGTAAACTTCATGAATTCGTCAACAAGGGACTCGTGCGCGGGTGGGATGACCCGCGCTTCCCTACTGTTCGTGGTGCGTTGTTCTTGAATACCATATCTTATTCTAGATCTAATACGGTGTTAGGCATACGCCGTCGCGGCATGACCGTCGAAGCCCTCACACAGTTTATGTTGTCGCAAGGCCCGTCACAGGCCGTTGTCTCCTTGGAATGGGACTCGATCTGGTCACTCAACAAGAAGATCATCGATCCTATTGCACCTCGCCATTGGGCCATTCTGAAGGACAAGAGGCACGATTCAAAGCTTTTCTATATCCTCTCAGTATTAAATTTTCGATTTAATTAGCGTCCCCGTCACCATCAAAGGAGGCCCGGCTAATCCTGAGGTAAAAATACTTCCGAAACACAAGAAGAATGCAGAGGTCGGAGAGAAGAAGACAGTTTACACGTCGTCCATCCTTGTCGAGGAGGATGATGCTAAATCCTTCGAGGACCAAGAGGAGGTAAGTGCTAATATCCACGTTCCTTTTTCTGCGATTAATTTGCTCGGCTAGATCACGCTTATGGACTGGGGTAACGCCATCGTGCGGTCCAAGACCATCGACGCCACAGGCCAGGTGGTCGCAATCGAGATGGATCTCAACCTCGAAGGCGACTTCCGCAAAACAAAGAAAAAGATCACTTGGCTTTCCCAATCCACCGACGCGCACCCCCTCGCCCCCGTAACGCTCATCGACTACGACTATCTCATAACCAAGAAAAAGCTTGAGGAGAACGATAACGTCGAGGATTTCATCACCCCGGTCACCGAGTTTAGAGAGGATGCCGTGGCGGACGCGAATGTCACCGACCTGAAGAAGGGCGACATCATCCAGTTCGAGAGGAAAGGATACTATGTCTACGATGGAGAGCTCGATGGCGCCAAGGAGTTCATCCTCATCCCAGACGGCAGGGCTGCGAGCATCGCAAGCAAAGCGGGTGGTGCCACAGCTGCAGCACAGGTTGTGAAACCTGCTGTCCCGGCAGCTAACGCGTCGAAGATGTACAATATGAATAGGATCTACGGGGAGGACACAAAGCATGACGGAAAAACGTCGATGTACAAGATGGATAGCGTGTATGATTCGTGAAATGTATGATAGAAGAAAACATCTTGTTGGGAGTCTCGACTCGGAGATTCGTTAATGATACTCACTACCACTTTTCGGTCGCTTTGGGATACGCTTTTAAATCTGTTTTGAAGACAGCTGATAATAAATAAAATCCATATCGATACTTACTACTAATTCACCCTGTACATTCGTCAACTCTATTTCCTCATTCTGGAACGGACTCTCATGTACCTCAACATTCAGCAAATATACTTTCGGAGATATGTTTGACGCCAAGAAATGAGTGGTACCAAGGAAGACCGGAACATGTCATTTCGTCAGGGACAGGGCTAATCGGCGAAGCCAGGCCAAGTAACCGCGCGGTTGAAAGACAATCGCAAGTTCAAAAATCTACGCGTCTTTCGTGTGCCGAGGACGTGTGGATGTCGCGTTGCTTCTTTCCTTCCGCCCGTCTGACCCAAATATTTGAAGCAACCTTCATCTCGTATTACATTCATATAAGAGGAACCTTATCCACAATCTTCCAGCCCTCCACCGGGCCATCGCAGTTGGCTACCCAGATCTCGGTCGCCTGAAACCCGTCCATCCAGTCTCCTGCGAGATCGCCGCAATTAAGACTGACGCCTGAACCATCATCGGCCTCCTTGATCTTCCCGCCGTCCTTCAGCTCCTGGAGAAACTTGTCCCTTTCTCCCAGGAGCGCATCTCTATCGTCGATATAACAGAGCGACATATGGGGAAAAAGAGGTGTCCGGGCTTCAATACCAAGCTTCGCATGCACCTCCTCGTGCAAAGCCGACAGGGCAGGCAAGGGCGCTATCGTAGTGTAGACAGATCGGAAGAAGTGGGTGCCGATCTCCACTGATTTGAACTTGACGAAGAGGCCATGTTCAAATTTTGGGATCGCAGCGCGAATCATTGATAGGGAGGGCGCGGATGAGGATGGGCAGGAGGCCAGGGTGATGTGAGGGTCGAAGGTAGGATATGAGAATGGGAAGTTTGGATATTCGTCCTGCCTTGCTCGCATTATGGTGCTTAGCCGCCGCGCGTCTTTTGCAGACGGGACTAGCCACAGTGAAATGCCTGCGAGTCTTAGATCACTTGCCTGAGAATAATGCTTGGGAGATGTGGTCGCTCACCCATGTTGAAAGGTTTGTGGTTGGGCTTACATTTCATCAGGTCGATTAAAATATGATTAAATAAGTGTTTCAAGGAGCGAACACTATGGAATTGAATACATTCTGTAAGGTTGTTAATTGTGATGGGGATGATGCTCGTCTTGTATCATACACTCAACAGTGGATAGTACATACAATATATCAAGCGTAATGAGGGGAGCTCGTATGCAAAGGGGCGCGTGTTGGATAAAGTTGGAGAGGTTGCAGCCTTTAGTGTTGGTCATCGGGACTTGGGTTACGGCGAAGTTTAGCCCCACGCGTTTGCAGGCTTATCCAGCTGCTGCCGATACCATCAGAGGCATTGCTCTCGACGTCTGCCTCGGAGCTGTTATCTGAAACGTCACGTTCGCTCTCGCTGTTAGCCTGACCGCTTTCTGCTGTGGCAGTCGCGGGCTTTGGTGGGACGGGAGGTGGCGTTGTCGCAAGAGGTGGGCGGATGAAGGGCTCGACAGGTAGAAGACGATTGCGGATCGAAATTAAGAAATGTGGAATGTTGAGCAGGATGTCAAGAATGCTCGATGGTAGATAAGAGGCGAATCTATATGTGCTGGCTAGTGAAGGGAGAGAAAATAATTAGCTGCTGAATCGCCCTGCGTATGATTTTTACCGATGAAACTCACCACCTGCACCAATAGAAAACCTCTCGCCACGAAGCCAGTTTCTGACCTGTCCAATTATGCGCCCGAATCCGAAGAGATACGCGTCGTGTCGCCCTCCGGTCACCACCGAAACAATTTGATCAACGAAGACACTGACATCGGTTGGTGTGCGCGCGATGCCATAACGGTGCCCATTCTTGACGACGGCCAGACATGTTTCCCAGCGTGTTAACGGAGGAATGTTGTGCGAGATTGAGGCGAAAGCAGGGCCATAAGTCAACTTTTCCGAAGGGCTCCACCCCTCCATGGCTTTATAGAGACTTTCCTGTGGGGGGGCATTAGAGTATACCCCAGCAGCATCAAGCACTCCGATTTCTGCGACGACGACTTTGATGTTCTTCATCGACTCGGATTTATCTGTCAGTGCAGCAAGGTTTATTTCTCTGCGGAGAACTTCTACGCCACGCAAGGTGCTCGCAGCGCTCATGGCCTGCATTGAAGCAAAAGGCAACCCGACGCGTGCTTCGATAGCAGGTAAGCATACAATGATGGTCTTCTTGCCCTTGTCTCGAGCACGGGCCGGGCCGGGCCGCAAAAGAGGCATGAGGGCTTGTAGGACCTGTAAAGGTGTAACGTGGGTAGCGCTGAGGAAAGGAAGGTAGGTGTTGCGGAGAGAGATATGTTCCAGGGGTGCATGAACGGATGGTATGGAAGTCGGCAAAGTCAGAAGGCAAATGACGGATTGAATGTATGGGTGGGAGGAAGGTGAGGCAAAGGGATCTCCAGAAGCTGTGATAGGAAATCTACGAGAGAGAGTTGACACCAAGGAGCGTAAGAACACAGATATCGTGGCAGGCTATATATCGATGAGGCGTGTAGATGAAATGTGAATGATGAAAACTCACCTCATGTGGATCAAGCACAAGTGCCCTTACATACCCATGGCATTTCTGCTCGAGGATTGAAATAGCCTCAAGCGTCGATACGCTCGCAATGACAATGTATCCATTGGCCTCCAAATCAAGAATTAGAGGAAGAGCGAGAGGGGTGTCACCGCCCAAGACGACTGTTCAGAATGGGTGAGTGTGTGGGTATGTATGTGGTAATTTCCATCTCAACTCACCGACAACCTGCCTCCTCTCGTGGTTTTGTGCTTTCACCCTATAGTGATTTCTTTTCCTCACATTGAAAGAACCATAACCCACAAGAAGACCCGCTCCCACGACACCCACAGCGATGCCAGAGACTGCCCAAGGATGCCTTTTCGTCCAAGTGACAGATTTGCTGAGCAACGATATGTCAACTGCAGGAGGAGGAGTTGGTGGCGGTGGTGGAACCTGAAAGTCACCCAGTGCTGGAAGATGCATTTCAGGAAACGAGGGTATCCCAGGGCCGTACCGGGAGATGTCGACCCAAAGCCTATTTACGGCCTCATGGACGTTGGGCAAATCGGTGGTTGCTGCGGCTAGGGAGGAAAAGAAATACTCTTCAAGAGACTCCAGATACTCTTCAATCTTCTCTACGGTGTCGGACATGATGAGCAGAGGTTGAGAGAGACAGTGAGCACGATGTGTCTGGAAGAGCTTCTATATTTGTATGCCGTTGATTCATAGCATCGGCAAACAGACGTATGCTGCCGGCACCGACTGCTAAAAATGCTAAAATGACAACAAAAAGTATATCAGAGCGACGCCAGCAGGATTTGAACCTGCGCCCTCAAAGAGGAACAGATTTCTAATCTGTCGCCGTAACCACTTGGCTATAGCGCCTTGAAAGCGGCTGTTGTATGAAAGTACATCTCTTTTCTGCTGAAGACGTTCATTACGTAATACATCTTGTACGGGTAAACATGATAATATCCATAAAGTCATTAGTTATGTAGGATCCAACGGATAGTGGTACACTTTCCGGAACATCTGCCATATTTTATCAATAGCTTGCATAGCTTTTTCCATTGTCAAATGGAGGTCATGTCCGAGCCAAGGAAACGTCAGGATATGTTGCATTGGAAGACTGAGGGCATATCGTTCCGTGATGGATGTCGTTGTTTGAGGTGGACGCGAGTTGTCCTCGGTTTGAGGAGCATCCAATTTGATCGGCATAATTGTAGTCGAAGCGGTCGGCTGAGATATTGTTGTGGCAATTGGGGAAGAAGTCGTAGTTGTCAAAAGTTCCGTGGAATATGGCGTAGATTCTTCGGCGAACCACCTCCTGGTATCAGAGCTGGTATAGACCGTAGTGGTGATCGTAACAGGTTCAGGTTCGTCATTCCATCCAGCCCCTATCACGGTGAAATAATTTTCCATGATGCGCTCCATTTTCAGCATTTCACTGCCGAGGCGGTGCATGGCGAGGAGGCTTATGACAACCAGGGCCCACGTTACCAAGATAAGTGGGTTTAATCTCATCCAAGATTTCCGCGCCCGTATGGTAGGACGGATCATCACGGACAAGCTTGGATAGAAAAATTCGTCCATGGAATAGTTAAGGAGCTTGCTGCCTGTGGCCATCGACTGCTGGTGGACGAAATTGGACGTGATGTCAACACCTGTAAGGGGCAATTTAGATATTTGCAGTTCATGCCTGGAGATGACGACTGACCCAACCCGTCGATGTCGACTTCCAACCTCCCAACAGGGATCGAGAAAGAGGGTAAAAGTACGTTGAGTAAAGCGCCATTTCTCAACCTTGCCTTCCCTTTCTCCTTATCCCCTCCGCGCTCACTGACGACGTAATCGACGACGACTGCGCCGCCACCCACAGCACCAACGTGCACCCTAACCCAGCTGATCCATTCCTTGCCACTCATCTCCTCAAATGCAACACCGAGACTGCTGGCCTCAGGCTTCGCCGTTGCAATGGTATCGTGTTTCACTGAGACACCCTCTACAGTGGCACTGACGATCACCACCCTTGGTGGCTGTCCGTCCTTCTCACCATGGAGGGGCGTCAAATCGCTAGATCCCGGTTGTGCCAAACCGAACTCCAACCATTCTGAGTCCGTATCTGCAGGGGCATTCAAGCATACCCTAACGGCGTATGCATTTGGGAGGCTGTCGCCTTCACGCAGGAGAGGCGTCACGGACGCCACAACCGACGAAATCATCAGTGGGCCATTTCGTTTTGGGCGTGACGGGTGCAACAAACGACCCAGCGAAGAAGTCGACGGAATGCGAGGGAACGCACTCGCATTCCCGGTTGGTGTTCTGGGTCGACTCGACGGCTGCACAGCCTTTCGTTTTCCATTTATGTGCCCGTTAGTCATGCCAATGGTCCGTAACGCGATCCTGCTTCCGTCTTCAGTGCACTTTGTGAATCCGCCCTTCTGCAACACCGTCTTCTTTGCTTGTGCGTCCATGTAGATGTCTCCAGTCGAGTTGTACACCTCAACGGTGGCAGGTGCACCGTCGACTTCATTGCGAATGATGGTGGAAGTGGACTCTGAGTCGGCGGCTAGGACAGTGAAGCGTGGAAGGACGATTGGTTCAGGATCAGGGTCGTCATTCTCACCCCCTGAATGGTTTGGGGAGGAAGCCTCTGATATGTAAGGATTTGACCGTGACATCGTAGGTCGGGCTACGACAAGAATGGTTCCAGCAATGGTGAAAGTGAAAACGGTTTTAGCAGGCGCAATGATTTCGTTCATATTGACGTGGAGCGTAATGGGCAGTCCGGGTGGCCTTACTTGTGGGGTAGTGGAATTTGGAGCAGAGGCGGGCATGAGAGACGACATAGAAGACATTGTTCCGAGAGGAGAGGATGTAGACGATGCTAGGGTTGCAGCAGATCCTTCAAAAGAATATTCTGCGACATTATGTACTGGCAGAGGTGCGCGGAGGAGCGAAGATGTCGATGACGATGAGTTGCTTCTCGAAGCTTGAGTCGACAAATCGTTCTGCGAGGAAGTTGTGATATGGATCTGAGGTGTGTTTGAGTCCATAGACTCCGTCCGAGACTGGAGCCCGGATTGCCTCGGGGATGCACCGATGTCAAAGCCTGTATAACCAACCCCACCATTTACGTCCCATTCGCTTGGAGACCCGTCGACCCAATAGACGTCAGAACCCTTAGTTTCAAGGCCCACGTCCATTCCGAGCAGGGTAGCGACGCCCGGGAACCAAATCCCCCTGCAGGTTCCCTTGTACTCCACATCCAGGAGTAACCCTTCAATACCGTTCCTTTCCTTGGCTTTTGATTTTCCACGGACGAAGCACGTCATCACGCCCTTGACCTCTTTCACGCCGACCCGCCTTCGGCCATCGCTTGTCCCCCCAGGAACATCGAAATTTTTCAGAGGTTTTGCCCATCTGACCCGGATGCGCTCAGCGCTTGGGAATGTCCCTTGGATGCCACAACCGTCAGAGAACCCTGCGGTAGATGAGTCACTCGATTCGCCGTCGGAAAAGTGAGTGTACGAATGGGAACGGGATGAACGTGTGGTTCGCGTAACATGGGGATCAGATGTGAGGTCCCAGGAAGTTCCGTCCTCCTCGATCGAGGACAGAGACGCAAATGACGCAGATGCTATAGTAGGCGGAAAAATACGAAGCTTGATGTTGTTATGCAAGCAGCGAGGGACAGGTATAGAGAGCTAGAAAGGATTCATGAATGAAGGTCGTGTGAGCATCTTAACAGAGGATCCTCACCAGGTAGGGAGATCTCGGCGGGCGTGAGACATAAGGAATCCACATATCGATGGCGGCCATGAACTGGGCTGAACCCCTCTCCCCAATAGACGGTCGCCTGTGCTTGTACGAGGATCCTGAAAATCCCTCACTTTCGCTTTCGCTTACGCCCTTTGGCCGGGTAGGAAATGCCCTGGGTAACACATACGAGATGTGATAACCGCTGACAAGGATATGCCCCGTGTACTGGCTGTCGATTGTTGCAATGTTTTCACTCCCACCAAGGGAGGAACCATTGGTAGACTTTGGAGTCCTACTGGTGGAAGCAGATGAGGCGGATGTCGGCGAGGAAAGGGAATATGCGCTATTGAACGTCTCTGTTGATCGCGCTGGAAGATGCAGAGCACGGGCAGCGTTGTGTAATAGAGGTGAAAGGGTAGAGGAAAAATTGAATGGGACTGAGTGGTTGTCGAGGGGATGGACCTGGGAAGTCAAGATTTTCACATTTTCCTCTAGGAATGCGAGATGAGGAACAACGAAACTAATTAGGGCGAGAACACCGCGCACCTGCAAATAATGGTATAGTAGTGCCCAATTGCACACTGTCTAACGGTAAAGAAATCTAAGGAGATAAGTGTCGACACCGAACGAATGCTCTTGCAGTGGAGCTCACCTTGAGATACATCCTTATGGAGGCTCCATCTCTGTCCTGTTTCGCCTTTCCCTCGATCGCGACGCGTGTAACAACATTGAGCTTTTGCTGCTGACCACTGGACGTGACTGTCGGTGAATAGCTCGTGTTCGTTGGGGCAGGGCTCGCGGAATATACATGTTTTATGCGTGCTGGAGTAGCTATAGATGAAATTGGAGGACTGAGCGCGTGAGTATGACGCGGGTATGTTGGTGCAGGCATTGCTCGTGAAGTTGGTACGTCGTCGATGAAGCTTTAGCTGTTCTTGTGAGGCTTTTGAGTATTGTAATCGCCTGCAGATCGCCTGAAACAGGGTAAGAGCTAAGAAAGATGG
The DNA here is from genome assembly GCA_013368375.1 of Tricholomella constricta. Lineage (NCBI taxonomy): Eukaryota > Fungi > Basidiomycota > Agaricomycetes > Agaricales > Lyophyllaceae > Tricholomella > Tricholomella constricta. The sequence goes on along the minus strand of JAACJP010000012.1, from coordinate 744,813 downwards.
AAAGGGGATGCAGGAGAGGAGCTGCCACCAAGCAGTTCGGTCGCGCCAGACGCGTCCACAATGGGAAACGTTCGGGCGAAGTAACAACGCACAACAATACACAAACTTTAATTCGTCGTCACGGATCCGGAATTCAGCAGGAGCATGCTAAATTTGACTTCACATTGGTACAGATTACAGGCATGGGAACAGACTAGAGGTAAAAGCTTGCAACGTCTCAACGCGCCCAAGCGGAGTGAAGCGAGTCACGCAATGCCATCGCCTCTTCCTTGTAGTTCAAAGGACTTATGGAGGAGATTCCGTATCGTGTGCGGGTCGTTCCCTGTAAAACACATACGTCAGAGGGCGACGGCGATGTGGGGATCAAGGCATACGTTGTACTCATCTTGCTTTGCACGGCATGCAAAATTGTATGTCGTACAATTAGCCTTGTGCAAGATGACGTTGAACTTGGCCTCGTTGTTATCCTGTTTAAATATGAGGGTGGAACAATATATACAAATGATATTTTCTACCCTGATTTCGACAAGATCATTAGCAGGCATACCGAAGACAGCGAGACCGACGTCGTTGAAGCCTTGCAGCCAAGCTTGGCCAGACCAATCGGCGACAGCGAGAGCCATGATATATCTGGGCAGACGGGAGGTCAAGTGTGATTACAAGCACCGTGTGAGGGGGAGACGCACCGATATTCCGGAGCATCGAAGCTCTTGTTACACTTTTCACATCGCCAACTCCCGTTGACCTCAATTACTTTCTTGCTGCATCCGGCAGTGGGACATGCTGGGTAGCATATGTTATCAGCTTTGATGTGCATGATTGTCCCCCTTGTGGAGAAGTAATCGACTTTGTCTTGCTGTCCAAGCTGAGCCTCCTTGACCTCGTTGATGCTACGCATCTCGGAACGCTTAAACCCGCTCATGGTTCCACCTCCTGTGTTGGAATGTGCCTGGAAGGATTGGCCGGCTCCAATTGAGTCATACCAGCCTCGAAGTGCAAAGCACTCTTCAATGTCGGGGTTGATCGCCATTGTACTCGAACTGTACATGGAGAGTGAACGACCTACAAGCAAAGGTTATTCCAAAATTTGAGTATAAAGAACAGACATTGACTTACCGCCGAAGTCTCCAACCTTGACACCTTTGAAAGCGATAACAGGGCTATCTTCTGATGTGTATTGCTCTGCTTGCTTTCCCCATAGTGTCAAGCGTACAGAGTATCCGGACTGGTCCACCAACGTGAGCTCTCGTTTTGGGATCTACAGAATAGGAAAGTCATCAGGAACAAATGAAGGCAGATCAAAAGCTAATGTATGACGCGCCGTTTTGTTTTGCTGCTTAGAAATAATTTCACTCAAAGGAGCGACGTCCTTGACGATCGCGATGACATCTAAACCCCCATATTGAAATCAGAAAGTATCAGGGGATGCATCAGAACGTACCACAGGTGGAGTCTTTGGGCAAGTCCTCTAGACCGCTAAGTTGAACGAAATGATATTTGATCATGGGCAGGTTCGTGGCCTCGTGACACTAGAGAGACAACATTTAGTCTGACGAGCGCGTTCCAATAAGTAAATCTCACCTCCTCCACCTCCGTGTTGCGCTCGAAACTTAATTCGTAATCGTTGGCTACATTGGAAAATTTCTTCTTCGCCAGATTGACACGAGCCTTGGAGATGTAATAAACCTTTCCTTCTTCGAGCTTGGGGTAAAGCTCATCGACGGCGAGATTGAAACCGGTGCCACGAATTTCTCCCGTCTCATCCATGAAAGTGACGTTGAACAGTTTCCCTTCCCCCCTTGCATTTGACCAGGTCTTGATGTCCGATTTTTGAGTGACACGGGCTTTGATCGTCCAATTGTTCTGATACGGGCTAAGGCCCTCGATGGGAAAGATCGAACCGCGTCCAGCTCTGGCAGCGGCAGCGGGTGCAGCGTTGTTGGTTTGATGACGTTGGATAGGTGGCTTTGAGGAGGATGCGGCAGCGGCAGGAATGGATGCGTGTGCCGGCCCTGGATTTTGAGGTGGATCTGCAACCTCTGTGAACGGTTTCGGGTCACCAATTTTATCGGCTGTGGTTTCGAGAACGCGTAACGCGAGAATGATAATCAAGCTAGGAGTAACGGTGCATGTAAGTGAGACAAGGTGGAAGATGTCAAAGTCGCGTCGCGTACCGCTTTTCTTGCACATAATTGCACGTCAACTTCTCAATCACAGCGATTGTATGCTTCCCAATGGTTTGGTCATTGACCATGCCGTTTAGCTGAGTCGCGAGCATAGCTTGGAGGAAATTGATACCGTCCGACATGATGATGCGGAATCTGTCGACGCCTCCTGGATTTCCGGCGTTGACCTTTTTGATGGAAAGAAACTGGACGGTGTGTGGGCCATTGAAGAGTTCGTCGTCGTCGGGGGAAGCATTGTGGAGACGATAGCAGCAGCCTGCAGTAAGCTGAACCATTATTAACTGTTGGTATCAAGAGAAAACGGTGTGACGACGGTGTGACTAGACGCGTAGGTGTGGCGTGAGAATGGTTGCCGGGATTACCCCTGAGTGAATTTATCATTTCTCTTGAATCGTTTTTACTAATTTACTTACGTGTGACTTGGAGCGAAATGAGCTTACCGACCGCCGTTCACACATCGCAACAGAAGCCAATCTCATGGTAATTAACAGTGATGATTATAGCAAGTCTCTAGTATGTACTAACCAAAGTAAGTAGGTTCGGAATAACGCAAAACATATCGTATCTTGGCGTCCATGGCATCCTGTGATGGCCTTGTATCTCAGTTCCTCTTCAATGTTGCGCGTGCCGTCGCATCTCGTCCAGCCTTCAGGAGTGCTGATAACTCGTTCCCACCCGTGCCTCGCACCGGTTCGCTTCCGGAAGCCCGACTTTCTTCCAACTTGGCCATCATCGCGCTCACGGGACACCCGCGTGCAGATGTCTGTCGTGACATCGTCACGACATACAGGCACGCTATCTTCATGTGCTGGTCCCTCAACCTCTTCAAGGCTAGCACGGCGTTGTCATATGGGTCCCGCAGCGTGGGGATACTCTGCGCCAATTGACGGACAGATTTAGGAGTGACAGCCAGGAAATTCAGGTACTCCCGATGCCTCCCCGGCATGTAGCGGCGCATTCTCTCCATGAACCCACGGTCAGCCCTCTTGTTGCTCTCCGAAGGGGAAGGAACCCGCTTTTCCCGCAGCTTGTGGTCGATGTCAAGGAAAATGTCGAGTGCGTGCATCACGCTGCTCTGGCCAGCTGAGGGACCGCTAAGGTCCAGCTTGCTCGAGTCCTCGATTCCCTCGTAAATCCACTTCGGCGCGTTCGGTCCCTTGGCTCCGCTCCCTTCGAACCATGGACGAATGTCGAAGTAAAATACGTGTGGATCGCATGTCGGTCGAACAGACCGGATAATCTCGCTGATTTCGCCTATAATACTGGCCAGCCTGTTAAGGTCGCGCGAGACTTTCGAAATTGTCGTCAAGTCTGTGAATGTGGGGAGGTTGTTGTAGTCATCGATGATTCGTAACATCTCTACTCCGCGGAGCTCGGCCCTGGCAGACGCGACATAAAAGTTTTCCTCGTCTTCCGTTCCGGAGAAGAGGTTTATAAATCGGATGTTACTGGCGGAGAGGGGTTGGCTTGGGTCGATGGGCTCGCAATTCCAGAGGACCGTGTCGGCGAAGGTCAGAACCGGGGCGATGCCGAGACAACGTGATACAGCGACGAGTGGAAGAGTGAGTGATTTCGGGACGATGATGTCGGCGCCGTTGCCTGTTGGCGGTTGAGAATGCACATAAAAGTTGACCAGCCATGCGAGGACGAAATGAGCGCGCTGTAGCAGACGGAGGTCATTCTGCAGTTGTTCCGTATCAAGAACCGGCCACTAAACAACGAAAAGTCAGTAAGAAACCTGTTTTAACGTTGAGGTCCAGGGCGCTACTCACCGCCCTAATGCTAGATCTCCAGGCTTCTCCTAGAGGTCGCTTTTCGATAGCTTCCTCACGATCGTCGTCTCCCAAACACAATTTGCCGTTCGCCTCAGCCAAAGCGCTCTCCCACATATCAAATGTATTTGGAAGCTGCGGGAGCTTGCGCGAAGGAAAGAAACCCGTCTCCGAGTCAATATCGAATTCGATATGTGAACGACGTTCAACGAGTGCTCGGCGATAATTAGCATGAAGGGTGGAGTTGAACAGCGACAACGCGAGGCGGAAGAACAGTCTGAAAAAGTGGGGCGGCGAGGGGAGGAGGTTGATAACGTCCATGTTGTCAAGAACAGGAGGAGTGTTGTAAGAATATTTGCTCGATTTGAAGATGGGATTCGACGCGTCTGCTCACTCTCCTTTATACCAAATCGTAGTGCGCATCTCCGCCACATCAGATTCAAGTGTATGAGCGCAGACAGGCATTCTGTGCAATATATTGGCCAGTTCTGTGGTTCATGCAGATACTGGTTTGGGCATCGCCCCTTTCGGATGAATCTGCCGTGCGGCTCCCGGGAATGCGAAGGGTCATCGATTTCTCGGAATACCTCCGTTGACTGAATCTTTCCATCTGGCCCCTCGATCACGATCAGGTATCTAATCTCAGTGCATTGAAATGCGTTTCTCACTAATTTTGATACCCCGGGGATACTAGTAGTCACGTCTCGGGCTGCTCTCGTGTCATTCAGTGGAGGCGCGGTGAGCTGGTAACATAGTCAATGGCCCACATCATCTCAGGCTGAGTGCAGCAATGCTACATGTCTGAGCGTTTTGATAATAACGATGCTTTTTTTCGTATCATTCTGCGCCCAGTTTCAGTGCGCCCTTGTATTCTGAGCGCCTAAGCCATCATCAATTTGTGATCCATAATACTTCATCCAGCGCCTTCCTATTTGGAACAAGTGTGGAACCCCGTGGGCGTTTTGAAATCGCCCACAGGTACATCGATGGGTCCACAAGACGATGCGGGCCTAGAAACTTTAAAGCTGTCTCCTGGTATTGAATTTGACCCTCAAATCGGGGTAATCGTAGCCGGTCATGTAAGCCCCCTTTGGCCAAGTGAAAGTTTGGATCCATTTGGATCTGTTGTGCAAGTTTAGTTACACAAGCCGCCGCGGCAGACCGCTCGCGCCGATTTAACAAAACCTACAGTTAACTGCATTTGCGGTGGGGCATAAACTTCGCATATGGACTTGCTCAGAAAGCGACAATTATTATTACGACGTTGGAGGCCGAACGCGATTCATATGATACTGAATACAAATTATTTATGGCTTGTTGAGCTGGTGCTTCCACTTTAGCCAAACAAAATTGCCATCCCCCCCATTATCCTGAATCTCGCATCTGCGTCGTGCAACTTCAAGAACCTTCTTCCTGACGCCGATTTTTCCGTTGCGAACATTATCAAAGCTCGAAACTAGTTCATCAAGGCTGAGACCGGTTCCTCCGCCGGCACTGTGAGAACCGCGGACCATCGCCCCGATTTCATCTTCGGTTGGCAACGCATACTTCATGGGTTTGTGAGTGCCTGCGTCCGACTTGAGATGTCGCGGAATCGATAGGCTGGGCGCCGAAGAAAGGTAAGTCGAATCAGGCGCGAAAAATCTGGCCACGATTTCGTCGGAGACGCCTTCTAATGTAGAAGGAGACCATTCGATAGGCGCATTTCGTTTTCCCTTCTCTGGGCCGAGAACTGCCCTGACGCCTGTGGCAAAATCAGGACTCGCACCGTTCTGGTGGTCGAGATAATGTTCTTCAGGTACGAATACAAAGACTATGAGCAAATTACTCACACAGTATGCGGTTGCGATCTTGAGCTCCATTTCCAGCGCCTGTAGAAGGGTCATCTTCTTACCCTGACGGATGGCCTTGAGGGCAACTTTCAGACTAGTGGGACTCCGCAAATGCAGGGCTCCTGATACTTGTTTCGCCCATTGAGAGATAGCTGGCGAGGGATGCTCCGCCAAGGTCCCCAGGTCTTGAATGATCTTTTCGACCATGTTGTGTCGGAATGCGTAGTCAAGAGCGTCGCGAACCTCGCCGACAAGAGTCAAAGGCGGCTCCTCAGGCAGTCTCTCGGCTGTGAATTCTTCGACAGTGCTGTTAATTACGCTGACGTGGGCGTTCTCTAGTCCAGCCAATCGATCCAGAAGAATAGGAATTCTTCGAGAGGGAATGTAATGGGTTGCAAAGCCACTCTCACTATCATAATTGGTCAGCACACGGTCGGATGAAGAAAGAACAGGCGTACAAGACATGTCTTCCTCTGAGAGTGTTACCAGTCAATGCCAAATATGTCCCCATTTCTCCATCTAACCTCGACATAAAATAACTACCACCCACATCGGGACAGTATCCAATTTTTGTTTCTGGCATCGCAAAAACTGTATTCTCGGTTGCAATCCTGAATGGGGCATGCGCTGCAAGTCCGACGCCACCTCCCACTAATAACAAGTTGAGATAGGAGCAGTGAGGGTTGCGAAGCATGACTCACTTGTGTGGCCATCAAGAATGGCGACATATGGCTTTGGTAGACTTGCCAAGATGTAATCCATTTCGAACCTGTCATTGCGTAGAATGAGCGTCAAGTCAAATCACAAAAATTGCTTCTCACTCTCGCTTGAAGAAATCCACTGCCTCAGCACGGGTTTCTGGATTCGAAGCCTTCTCTACGACACCTACATTGCTAAACCATTAGCGTGTTGGGATTTAGAAATAGTATAATGGGCTCACTTGCAACGTCGCCTCCGGCGCAGAATGCCCGCCCCACACCGGTTCCTACAATAGTGCCGCAAAGATCGGAAGCGCTCCATTCCTTGATTAATGCTCGTTAGATGGAATCAGAGAAAGTCGCAGACGCGGGTCACGCTCACTTCGATTTTGGGACGGAGGAGCGCTAGCATAGGTTCATCAAGGGCATTCAGTTTCAAGGGCCTGTTCAGAATGTATGTGCGCACTGCCAGGTTGGACTCAAAGATCACAGGGGGCTGATAAATCTGTTGGTTGAGTTGACATCCAACGATGTGCGGTACACGTACCTCTGAGGTGGCCGCAGAGCTCGCTGTCGACATCATTTGCTGAGCAATGGCTCGAGTCCTGTGCGACGCGCGGGCACCGCTACGAGACATGCCCTTGAGAAGGGTGGCGGTCAGCATCCAGAAACCCAAGGTAGCTGATGTGGTGGTGTCGGTGAGGTCCAAGTTGGAAAAACTCTCCCGTCAAGTCACATTCTAGGGTTAAGGTCCGGCTGTTCCCTGCTCTCATGGACCTACCACCGGAAGGAACTCGTATCAGGCTAGCTAGCCACCTTGGAACCGTCAGATTTGTTGGAAGTGTGGACAATATCTCCGGAACATGGCTGGGCATCGAATGGGACGAACCGCGACGCGGTAAGCACGATGGAGTCAAAGATGGCAAACGATATTTTACTTGTCGGTGAGTGAGGCCTGGCTCCGCACCTTCTGCGACTCCTATTGTGGACCGATTCCTTGACCTCAGTGTTCCCAATTCGGGATCATTTATTCGCCCATCGGCCAACATTTCATACGGCCAATCTTTTCTACAGGCTATGTCCTCCAAATACATCGAGACCCCTCATGGCTCTGGGTCCCAAGAAAAAGTGGTGCTAGGCTCTTCGCAAGGGACCATCATAGTCGAGGCCGTACGTCTAGACAAGGTCAGAGGGAAACTTGCCGACTTGGGCCGACTACGTGAAGTCAGCTTAGACGACCAATATGTCGCAAGATGCGACGCGGCAGGAACGATACGGGAAACTTGCCCAAGTGAGTGGTTCGCGCAGACCTGCATTGTCTTTTTATTATTCCCTGTTAGGCATTCGCGGCCTTGATCTGTCGACCAGCCTTTTACCAAGCTGGGATATCGTTGCATTGATTGCACGGGAACTGCCTGTTCTTCGTAGGCTCTGCTTAAAGTTAGCAACATGTCTTTTGTACCTTGGGTTTTTCTCAGGTCATTCAATAATTCAGCCGATGTCGGCTTCGATCTCCTACAAATTTCGCAGTTATGGAGACGGCGTTTCTACACCTGACTGAATTGCAACTAAATGGCACCATCTTAACTTGGCAAGAAATACAGACCGCTATCGCTGCAATGCCCAATCTTGAACTCGTTGAGATGGGCTACAACTCACTAACGCACTTGCAGACGGGGGGGAAATCTCCACCGCCAAATAATACTGTCCGGGTCATCAATCTTGATAGTAATGCATGCTCCGACTGGGTTCACATATGGAAATCCTTGGAACATTACACCTCGTATGTCATTTTTTCCGGACATGTGGAAGTGTTGCCAATTACGGTCATAAGTTTGCAGCGACTTATACTGACGTCGAATTGTATTGGCGCTATACCTTTTCCAGAGAATACCCAGCAAGGGTTACACACTGTGAAACATATCTCGCTATCATATAATAAGATTGACGCTTGGAGCGACGTGGACGCATTGTCGTCCTGGTGCCCAGGCTTGGAGACCCTGACGCTAAGCGGAAACCCATTGACGAGTTTGTGTTTCCAACGCCACCATCTCATTCACTGTTGCCTGAAGCCGAATTTCTCAGGTCAAGCGCAGGCGCGACATTCGCGACCCTTCACCATATCCAAAATTCCGTCCCTGTTAACTTTGGATGGAGCGGTGGTAGGTTTTCTCGGGCGTCACCGATGGACGTATTGGCCTGACTTACCCATTTATGTGTACAGATATCGCACAGAGAACGCGCCGATTCTGAAATTTTATACCTGTCCTATGTCATTACTGGGCCCGGATCAGAGGATGAGCGTGTCAAGGCACACCCGCAGTGGCTGGATCTGTGCAAGAGTACGTCAATTTATTTCTTGCGTTGGGCGATGGGTTCAACATTTATTCCCTGCCAGAGCACGGCAGACCGGACGAAACGGCAAAGCGCAATACCTCCCAAGACAAACTCAGCCAGCGTCTGATTGGTAGGTCTCGAGATTTTAGTTCGTGTCGTTTCTCACACCTCCCCAAGCGCTAAACCTATATCGGAGGCTCAGCCTAACCGCCAGCGAGTTGGATTTGGCCCCAATTGTGCTACGGGTTCTCCCCACGATGTCGCTACGCGGGCTCCGAATGAAGACTTGCAAGATGCTTAAAATAAAGGCTACCATCCTTTTTTGGTTACAACAAAGCGATGGGACGCTGGTGGAATTGGGCGTGGATCGTGATAAACAGGATATAGATTGGTTAGGTCTGGACGACGGTGCGAGTGTCTTGTTTCATGTCATACAAACCTAGAATGTACATACATACATGACATGCATTGCTGTTGTTCGCGACGGACAAAACTCGGGATGACGTCAGCGAAGGTATTTGTTTCCAGGGTGATTTCGAAGCATATGCACGTACTCACTGCCGGGCACTAGGCGGGTACTACCGTCAGTCCTACTTCCGATGTTCGGCGTAAAGATTCAATTCTTGGAACAAAAGGTTATAAGCCGATTAAGAAAAATTAGGACTTACGGAGATTCTTGAACGCAAGACGCGAGTCAGCTGGTAGATGTTGAAACTAGTCACGTAGGTTCCATCTGAATTCCACAAAGAGAAGCCACAGGAGCGATGATTCGTGCAAGGGCGCAGGCATATGGCCCTGAGGAGGAATACGAGAGATTGAGTTTCGACTGAACAGGAGAACAGTATACGGCCGTGATGGTGAATAAAGACAAGTGTGGAGGCGGAGTCGGTGGTTGCGGTTTCGGCACAAGTCGAGAATTGAACGAAAGCTATTCGACGGCAATTCAAGATGTCGTGAGGGCAAAAGTAAATCAGGAGGCGATACCTGGCGTTTGCTCTAAGCATAGAATATACATTCGGGAAATAATACGGTATACATTGAAGGAAGAGACAAATCGATGATTGAAGGTTATCTACAATTTGTGCGCTGCGTTCGGGATCCTAGGGTGGGTCCGAGGAGGTCAATCCGAGAAGAGGGGGTCTGGTCACCTTTGGGAACGTTGCCGTGCCTGGGTAGGTTGAGGATCCTCATGACTGCGTGTGCAATGAATCGAGACCATTGACCATCGAAAAAGTACACGTCCCACGTAAACGACAACCTGAGGGGAGAGGAGTCCAGACCATAGAACGCCTTCGTTTCCTGCCAGAGCCTAGCGTCCGGTAATACCAGAACCACTCAACGGGACCATCCACCATCCCCGTTCGCGTGCCTTGGAGGCCTCTCGTCGTAGCGTTCATCCTTCTCGTCGCGTCTTCTATCGTCCCGGCGTCTGTCAATATCATCCCTGCGACGGTCAACATAATAATCAGGGCCTCTGCGGTCATCATAGCCCCCTCGCCGGTAATCATCGTACCCTGCAGGCCTTCTATCATCAACCTCCCTCCTGGGAGGTGGAGACCTGGGACGACGATCGTCAAATTCGGCGGGTGGGCGACGAGGAGGCGACCTAGATCGATCACGGCGGTAACCTCTATCGTCTCTATAACGATCCTCGCGGTAGCGATCTTCACGAGGGCGGTCATCCCGACGATCATCGCGTCGATAGTTGTCTGGGCCGACGCGCTATGGCCGAAGTCAGTCAACGTCATTGTAATAGTTGAGAGGGCCTTACCGAATCATCCAGCGCGACTCGGACAGGCCTACCTCGGAGCTCTTTGCCATCGAGTTCTTTAACGGCGCGGTCCGCGTCATCACGGTTAAGGTATTCGAGAATCCTGGGTTTATATGATTAGAAATTAGATGAATGAAAAGACATGTTCGTGCTCACCCTTGACCTGGGACGTCGCGGTCAATATCAGCGAAGGAAACGCTGCCAGCATCACGGCCAAAGTCTTTCAGATCCTATGGATAGTTATGACAGGTCAGGACCCGTCCATCGACTACAGCACACTGCGAGAAGGGCTCCACGATCGAGACATAGCGACGCGGGAATCCAAAATACCAACGAAGGCTGCCCCGTTGAATCGCGAAAGTCGGCCGGAAGCCTAACCACCGGAATCGAAACGAAAGTAGGCATGTCCAGCGAAGGGCCGCGAAGAGAGGAATTGTTTGGAACAGGACCGCGAAACCCATGGTAGGAAGGAGGATTTGCATACCTGCCAGCTCGTGTCGCGGGAAACACCAGAAACGATGAGCCTAATTCCAGGCGGTCTGCGGGATCGTGGTGCCCTATACAAGGATATGTGTGGGTCAGCTTTTATTTCGACGTGGTTTTTTTTCATACCCATGGCCTCTGTCGTCATATGGATCGCGACGAGGGCGACTTTCTTTGGCAAACTCGACAACAATGCTGGACAATTGGGTGAGATGAAATGTTTGTCAAGTAAGTGTGAGACGTACGTTGTTCCCATGAAAGGTTTTCCGTTGAGGTTTTGGACAGCATCTTCAGCGTCCTTCGCAAGAAGTTTAAAAATGAACCATAAGTGGTGAAAAGAAAGCATGCCTTCGAGCTCTCGAATTCAACAAATCCAAATCCTGACGAAGGAGTATTGAGCCTGGGTTTGTTTGAAGGTCTTGTTTCGGACGAACCCGTCATAACGCGACAGTCAACAATGCGGCCATAGCCTTCAAAAAACTTGTTAACATCTTCGGAGCGAGCGTCAGTAGGCAGTCCTAAGTTGCAACCGTCATGTTAGCTGTAGTTCAGTACTGCAGGGACAGAACAAGTCGCACTTCCGAGGTACAATCGTCGGGCCATGGCGGTGAGAAGAGAAGAGAATGGTTGGTTGAAAACTTCACAACTGAGTTTCAAATGCGCTTTCACGTCAAACAAGCATCATTAATCAGCGTGGCGCACGGACCACTGTGGTGCATGTCCCGCCACGCAGCCCTTCCTTTATACGGGGAGACGCGCAACTTTCATAGACAGTCGTGAAGTTCGTAAACAGCAGTGAATACTTGGTGTATAACCCGTCCAGGTACACGATAGTAGTAATTAAGATAATACGAGAAATTAGTGCTGTGACCAGTCGATCGAGTTGATGTCGATGCCCTCCTGAACCATTTCCCAGAGGGGGCTAGAAAACATAGAATTCAACAACAATCTTGGAACAAGACAGATATATTCACCTCATTTCACGAAGCCTGTGAACAGTGCGGATGATATGGCTTACGACAAAGTCAACTTCGGCTTCGGTGGTAAAGCGGCCAATACCAAATCGCAACGACGAATGCGCCATGTCTTCAGCAGCACCTGCGAAAAAATGTCACTAAAAAGCCAAAACCATTGCTTCAGAGCTTACCGAGAGCTCTGAGGACATATGAAGGCTCCAGCGAAGCTGACGTGCAGGCGCTTCCCGATGAGAGCGCAATATCCTGTGAAAAACTAGATCAGGACAACTTTCCGCAGACAAGGACTGCGACAAACTTTCAAAGCCATTAACAAACTTTCGCCCTCGACGTAAGAGAAGCTCAAGTTGACACAACCCGGGTAACCGTTGACATCCCCATTCCGAACGACGTGCTCGACCTGAGCATTGATACTTTGGATGAGACGAGTTGAGAGCGCTTGGATTCGGTCGTGATCCCTCTGGTAGCGAAAAAAAAGGTTAGTGTCACCGAATCGGACATCCGGCACAAAAGGTTCAAATAAATCAGTACCCCTGCACAAAAGTCACTACCCAGCTGGCGAGTATTGGGAATCATCCACAACACTGCTAGCCACCGGGCTCATGCGCTAAGCGCAGTTTGGTGTGCTGGTTTCATCACCTGCGAAAGGATAGAGAAGTTGCTCACTTTCATCTCCAGTTTCGCAATCCGCGCAGCCTCGCCAATGCCAACAACCAACGAAGTCGGCAATGTCCCACTTCTCAGACCGCGCTCCTGACCCCCTCCACTCAAGATCGGTTCCAGTCGTACCCTTGGTCTCCTCCGCACATAGGCAGCTCCTATACCCTTCGGCCCATATAATTTGTGTCCGGAGATGCTCATCAGGTCGATGTTCATTTCATTAACGTCGAGTGGTATTTTCCCAACAGCTTGTGCAGCATCTGTGTGGAAGTACACTCCGCGATGCTTCCGAGCGATTGCGCCTATCTCCTTCATGGGTTGTATAACACCTGTTTCGTTGTTCACCGCCATAATGGAAACAAGAGATGTATCCGGTCGGATAGCACTTTCCAGTACATCCAACGACACGACGCCGTTCTTCTGGACGGGCAAGTAAGTGATGTCGAATCCTTCTTCTCCCAGCTTTCGGCAGGAGTCGAGAACACATTTATGCTCCTACGAAAAATCAGTGTTTGAAAGCCATGAAGGTGTTATCATATTGACCTACCGTCTGGGTTGTGATGATATGGTTCTTTTTCTCCCTGTGAAACCTCGCAATACCTTTGATTGCCATATTATTCGTCTCCGTTGCCCCGGACGTAAAGACAATGTCTTTTGCATCGGCACCAATCAGATTCGCAACGTGCTAGGGAAGGCATTATATAATATAAAAAATAGAGAAGGGAGTTCGCGGCATACCTCGCGAGCGTCTTCGACTGCTTGCTCAGCCTCCCAGCCATATGCGTGGGTGCGACTATGCGGATTGCCGTACTGGTCTGTGAGATACGGAAGCATGGCATCCAGAACGCGCGGGTCAACCGGTGTTGTGGCCTGAAGTAGTTCAGAAAAAAGCAGTCTGGGCAAAAAGAATAAATACGGGCCTGCATGTCCAGGTATATAGGGCGAGTTTTTTCCTTAATGGAGCCTTCGCGGCGAGGCATTTCCAGTTTGAAGCCAAGCATATCTATGCAGCATGGTATTATGAGGGCTAGAGGAGAACCATGAGAAATGTAGATACCTGCTCTGGGTGCAAAATGCCCCTCATCTTGGTAGGTCGAAGGGACGTCGACGACGCTTGCGCGGTCGGCTCCAGACGGCTGAACCAGTCCACGACGACCACAAACAGCTGAAACCGTCGCTTTGGCAGAGCTGCGCCGCACTGCGTTCTGAGTAAGTCTTGACAACATGGTGGTTGTAGGCAGAATAGACCAGCTGTGTGAACGAGAAGAGTAGCGTCGAGATATTCTCCAGAACCCGGGCTCGGAGTGTGAAATCATTTCCACGTGATCATTACTCATGTAGCCGGTGACGTCAGGTTCTCCCCCGATCCGCTACGCGTAGATGAAAGCTACTAGCAGGTATGAACAGAATTCATCCTCAACATCATCATCCTGGTCCGTACGGTAAAGTTACTTTAGGGCATTACAGGTTGAGAGGAACCATTCTTCTCTGAGAAGGGCGAAATATCGTAGCCCGAAGCTTATAGAGAGCGACCTTAGCCTGCACTGGCAGGCTTGCAGCAATGAGATGAAGATCCAGTATTTATATGCTCAATTGTGACAACAAGAATTGTACATCTACAGAGCAGGGTTGGCGTTCCTGACCAAAGTCTCAAAGTATGCCTGGAACCATTGTCCGGCTTCGGGCGCATTGGGCGCGGCATCACTGATTTTTTTCCGTCAGCCCGAGTCGAACAGACGAGGTCCAATGAAAGCTTACGGAAGACCGCAGTGAGCATCATAGCGAACTGCAGACGAGTCGCTGGTTCCGTCACATTCACCTCCAGGCTTGACCCAGACGATGGCATCAATGAGTGACGAGCCGGTGTTAAGAGTCGGGCGTGTGCCGAATCCGGCACCCTTGACGTTGCACCAGTCTCCCCATTGGTCACGGATGTTCTGGACACCAGAGCGTCCTTGGTCAACGATGAAGTGTGCTGGGAATCCGCCAGAAGTGAGTGCCGGTGCCATGGCATTGATGTAGTGGATTTCATCGTAGTTCGCGTTGCCCTGTGTGATGGGGTCAGGGCTGGATGCGCCTGTGCCATGACATTCAGCAATAAGTTTCGGTATAGGAAAGATTCTCCGTACTCAGTGCATTGTAGTTGGCTACGTTGGTGGCCAGTCCTCGGACGAAGGGGGGGGAGCCAGCATCCTTGTAGATTTGAGTGAAGAGCTGAGCCGCTGGGCTCAAATTAGCAGGCCATCCAAGCCACCCTGCGTGTCCAGCATCCAGGTACATGTAGACGCCAACAGCGTTCAGCTGCTTGAGGGCGTAGATTGTGCCTTGCTGCATTTCAATCAATATCAGTATCAAATCAAACTTGACCTTTGCAGAGACGAACCTTGTACGCCGTCTGGGCCCCAGAGCACTTGGCAACGTTGAGGTTGGTCACCAAGTTGGCCAGGGAATCGGGCTCAATGACTGCGACAACACGGACATCGGGGTACTCTGGGAATTGAAAAAGAAAAGTCATCAGAAACTAATGACCATTACAAAGGATGTTGGGTAACTCACTCTTGATCTGAGCGACGAGCTGATCGATGTAGTTGAAATACTTGTTGAGACCGTCATTGGCAATGGAGAACTCCCCGTTGGAAGCCAAAGCGGCACAGTCACGATCGGGAAGGTCGTAGACGACAATCTGGACAATGTATTTCTGGCCGGAAGCTTTGCCTTTTGCGCTGGCATCAGCAAGGTACGTTCCGAGAGTCGGAGCTTTGGCGACAACGTCGAACCACGTGAAGGTGGGGATATTGGCAACTTTCAAAGCCTTGGCTTTCTGGGTAGAGTCTGTAATGAGAGCAGCTGCAGCTTTGACTTCGTCAGCGTAGTAGGGAGTCAAGTAGATCTGTAGACCTTCAGTATCAATTGATTTCGAATGATCGACATGACGTTACCTGATAACCGGTGTAAGGGTTGCCAGGAACTGGGGTACTTGTACTTGTAGAGGTGCTACTGGTCGTCGTGGTGGTTGTGGGTGTGGTTGTGGTTGTGGGTATGGTTGTGGTT
Source organism: Tricholomella constricta (assembly GCA_013368375.1). Lineage (NCBI taxonomy): Eukaryota > Fungi > Basidiomycota > Agaricomycetes > Agaricales > Lyophyllaceae > Tricholomella > Tricholomella constricta. The sequence continues at coordinate 729,049 of JAACJP010000012.1, read as the reverse complement.
GTGGCTGATCCAGGACTGTGTGGATGTCAGCGGAATGAAGCTTTTTGTTGCTATCGGCGGGCTTACAGGCATTGGGAGTACCAGTCGTTTTGATATACGCAAACGGCACCAGACACACATGTTGTGCCACCAGCTGAGTAGAGAAAGTCTGGATTAAGTTTCATTCCCAGAGTGAGGAGGAATAGACATACTCCAACCGATACCACCGCACTGTGCGTACAGAGGCTGGGCAGCATTCACAAATGCTGGCACCAAAGAGACGAGAGCCAGAAGCGAGGCAGACTTGAACATTTTAACCTTGGGAAAGGTGTACAATCCTAAGGAAGATTGGAGACCTTCAGACTTTATATACCTTTTCTAGTGACCACTGGCGATACAAATCCGGTGTTGCACCGAGCGAGGATTCCGGAAAGACGTCGGGAGTAGAGCAGTTTTTATATGAGCATAAGGTCACAAGACGATACATATCAGCCGACTACGCTGACTTCCAGGTGATACAACGCAGAGGGAGCTTTTGCCTCTTTTCGCCAGGTTCGGTTCAACATCGGACACCCGCTGGTTACGCCAGGAAAGATGACAGGGTGCCCCCGAGAATGCGCTGCAGAGGTAAGTATCTAAAACATTACCTGACGTAGACACGGAAAATCACATCGCGTACAACCTCTCCACTTCTGAAAGCATAAGCGGTGTATTACACCGGCGCACTCTGATGACGAAGGTTTGACGAAGGTAACAAGTCCATGTTAATGTGTCCGAGGGTTCAATGTGAGCGCCGCCTCCTGGCTTTCATCCCGTGATCCCGGAGGTTTTTGGACTCTGGAAAAATACACGTGTTGCGTCGGACACAATTTCCAGTCAAAAAGGAATAATCAGTCAAAAAGGAATAGAGATACCGACGACCACGAGGGTAACGTAGCGTCTCATGATCTCCTCAAATGAGAATATGAATTTTCAGTCACGCGTTTCGGATCCTGGGCACCTTGAAATGAAAACGTTCTTCTGGCAACGAGAAGCCCCAGAGTCGTATCCGAGGTCATGCCGACTTGACAAAAGAGCGTGTTGTTGCGCAGACGGCTCAGTATCCGGTGAGTTCATGCAACGTAGTGGACGGACAACGGAGACTTCGGCACAGTAAGAAACAAACGGAGCTTCAGTCTGTGGCCTATCACTGGTGGATTTGAAATTGGGTTGCCTGTGTCCCTCAGAGATAGCCCTTTATAAAATGCAGATGCGGCGATGCCCCAGCCTGTCCATGAGAGCCTAAAAATATCTTAAAACAGCGTACCGTGTTCTGAAGAATCATGCAACGGGGTTGATCATTCACCCACTCTATCAGGCGGCACAACCTTGCTGACTCGGGGCCTGTCACTGAAGACAGTGTGGGTTGCGAGTCGACGATATTCGATGCCAGTTTCAGTGGTTGTGAGCCCAACAGTCTGAAGGAGATCGTAACGTAAGAGATCCTGGCCAAAACTGAGAAAAATCGCACCGATCCCTTTCCGATGTAGGATGAGTAATGGGCACGGGGGTCAGCTCCATTGAGTTGTCGGAGGAGCGTAGAGTAATTACAACGATGCACTGGTATCAGATAATTGGGATTGACGAAGTACAGAGCAGCGGCTAAGGCAAATGTGGCTATGTGGTGAGCTTCAGGAGCGGTACCACCAACAGAATTGGGCGAGGGAAAGCGAGTCCCGGGAAATCAGCGCTTCCTCGGTGCGCTAGGTGGGGGTGGAAGAAGGGGTATTCCTCCACCGCTAGACTGTCCGCTTGAGTTACTGCCACCAGATCCGAGAAGGTTGCCCTGAGTTGGAAGCTTGTTGCGTCCGGGGATGGCGATCGAGAAAGTTTGTCCTTCTTTGAGACTATAATCTTTCTTCGGGCCAGTCGGGACATGGGGGGAGGGTTCATCCGAAGATGGTTCGGGGTTGAGGCTTGCTTTGAAGCGTCTAGAAGGACGTTATCAGTACAGGCGCAAGGGAGGATGACGAGAAATACTTTGTATAGTCCTGAAGTGCTACATCTATGGTGATTGACAGATTAGCCAGCTCAGGGCGATAAATTCTCGGCACATACTGAAGTCAAAGCTATCAGATCGCTCCGCGAAACCCATCCCGATGTAAGCCTTCTTTCCCGCGTCTTCCACTCGCACCACAAAGTAACGCGAAGAGTCGAGTACACCCTCGACAGAAGGACGAGTTGGATCATACTCGGCCCTGGCAAAGACTAGAATGTTTTAGCTTAGGATTCGACGAAGATTGACTTATCATACGCTCTCCTGTGAGATAAAAACCGGTTAATTTGAAGGCTGCTGCATTCAGAGTACTCATCTCGTACCTGTCTGACCATCCTCGAACTGTATAGCTGCACCCTTGGATTTTTCAAGGATTCGAAGGCGCCCCTTCCAAAGAGGTTGTGCCAGATCACCCCATTCATTGGCGCGATGGCCCTCGTTTGCTTTGAGGGGGGGAATCTTGTAGACTTGCAACTGATCAACTCAGTATTCCACAAACTGAAAGAGTGATTTACCCGACACCTCGCGGGCAATGTATAGAATAGATTCGATTTCATCTTCGATATCCATTGCTAGTGTGTTGAAAGCTGATTGAGTGGATGGAAGGAGGTAGATCAGGACTCTGTTATAAACGCCGGATTTGACATTTGGGTTCTTCTTCATAAATCATCCACTGTAATAACAAGTTTGAAAGTATCTTCATGGCCAACGGACCTCCCACTCCTCCTCCCTCGACAGAAGCTGAAATTCAAGATGAAGCACGTAACCCTGCCGAGAATGTTGTCCCCGCCACCACGCCTCAGCCTTCTGCCCAACAGCAAGACGACGCATATCAATCCGCCTTTCCTGCGATCGCTGATCTAGCATTGCAACTCAAGTTCCGGGAGCTCATTCAACTTGCAGAGACCAGCGAACTCAATGTACGTTATCTTGGTTCAAAAACTTTCCGCGTATCGAGTATTGAGGCATCACACAGAGCGATGCCGACAGTGACCGTCGAATAACACGTCTCCTCGTCACGGCTCCTTTAGTCCTCGCGTATTTGATCATCGACGATCTGCAAGTTGTCCATCTAAAAACACTCTACCTGCTCTGATTTGGCCACAACGATAGACCGCGCGCTCGTTTTGCCTTGGGGCGACTACCTGAAAACGTCTCGTCAGGCCCACTCGGTAGAGCGTTGTCGGAACTTCTAGCTGCGACTACAGAAAGAAAACACGCCAGCGTGTATTCCCGAGCAGATAACTTATCAGATATGGTCAATAAGCCAGATTTCTATGATGAGAAGCTTGCACCGGTGTTGAGTGGATTACTGTCAAGTTTCGTAGGTGAGTGGTACATTCGTTTCTATCATTCACACACAGGAGACAATCGGTATTAGGATCTTTCCGTCAAAGAACAGTTGCCCTATTGGCAAAAGCCTACACATCTCTACCAGTTTCGCTTGCCCAAGTCTATCTTGGCATGAAGCAAGATGATCTCCTCGCTGGTACGTCTCGAAAATAACCGCCCCAATCGAGTCCAACGTTGAATCACCGTTTAGCTGCACAAAACGCACAGTGGTCGTATGATCCTTCCAAGAATGTCCTTGTTCCACAAGTACCGAGTTCCGCTCCTTCCACAATCCCGGAGCTCAGTATGTTTCCCCCACCCGCCTTGTCATCCCTGCTGATCAATTCAGGTACAACGTTTTCTTCACTATCCACGTTCCACTTCGTAGCGAACAGCGTGGCGAAGCTGGAGCTGTGAGGAACACGCGCGGTACGAGGAATTCGTCAATTGAACGTTGCAGAGCGCCAGTCATCGGAGAAGCCGGGTGATTGTAGCAATGCTAGCTCGTAAACACGAAGCGAAGAATGGCTTTGGAAGTTTGGCTGGCTGAGGTCGTTTCGGGGTGAGAGTATTGAGGTAGATGGAGCGGTTTAATAGATCGTGCTCTATATGTCGCAAGACCCATGAAAGATTGTGTTGTTGCGCAGGCACCGTCATCCATCGAGCGTGATGGGGGTGGGGTTGACGGTTATGATCCTCGGATATGTCAGAGGTGGATTGCTTTGATAACAAATCGTACATCTCGGGCGACAATTGGCTAGCATTCTTGGCCATCCAACCTATATGTTTCCAGCGAATTTCTTCTGCATATCTATCAAATTTCTGAGAACAATCAGTTGCAGTTAGGCGGAGAGAGTAATACCGCGAACCTCGTCTCGTTCACGGATCAACGTCATCAAGCGATGCAAGTCGGTATAAGCAAGGCGGTATCTAGGCACTAGGTTGGACCGTTGTAGACCCTCCCGAACAACCGGAATCGCCAAAATAAATCCACCACCACTAGCAGATCGCCAAGAAGGTACTGTCCTCAACGGTGTGACGCCAGGCCAGTATGTATTTCCACCGAGTGGAAGGCCAAAATACTGGCCTACAGGATCCCGAATATCGTGATAGTCCCTGGCGCCTCCAAACGTAGCCAGGTAGCAAACGAGATATTTGTCGGCCCCAAGGCGTTTAAGAACGACACAATATCTGCCTGTTGTGCCAAATAGACGTTGTTCTGCGGGAAGGAGTCGATAGGACTTGCTCTCCAAATATTCAAGGAAAACTCGGTGAAGGCCACCTGTGAGGTATGCAAAGTCACCCGGCTCGAAAACTCCAGGAGGCAATGGACGCAAGGAGGAGTTCTTTGCACTCAGTATTTCAGATTCGCGTCGTATACATTCCCAATACGGATCAGCAGGCATGAATTCTCGCCAGCTGCATACGCGCGGAAGCTGGAAGAATATGGGTTAGTAGTGGTAACGACATGAGACGGAGCCAACCTTGAAAGTAGACTACCAACTACCTGGACCCTCGTGGGCGCTGGAGGTGGTGGTTGAACAAAATAACATCGTTGAACCCTGTATAAATAATCCATTACATAAGCCACACTGTTTGACAGTCCATCTGCAGTTACTTCGCGACCTTTACATACTCACGACCTTTACATACTCACGTACTGGCGACATATAACACCTCGAGATTCGACCCAAATTCGTGATACAGATCTGTTACTGAGAGAAGAAAGCGCGTAACGTGGTATCACATGGAGAGCCATGACAGCGTCGAGGCTTCGACTTCCAGTGCAGAACAAATTACGACAGTTTCAACAACAGAAGTACGAGCGTAAAAATCTGATATACGTCATTCATCCATTGAAGAGTTTGTTACATCTAGGTCCATGTCGAAGATCAAGAACGATGGGTTCAGCTCTCATTTACATGGTCTGGGAGACCCTTCACATTGGAAATAGCAGACTCGGACAGGTTTAGGATGCTCTCTTTGAGCCAGCATGTTCTTTTATTGACCCTTATTATACTATTGCTACCAGAGTATTCGACCTCAAGGCAGCTATACATAATCTGACAAAAGTACCCCCCGAAAGGCAAAAGGTCCTTGGTTTAGTGAAGGGAAAGCTGCCGCCTGATCAAGACCGGATGTGAGTCTTCAAGACGGGCACATCCTCTAAAATCAACTTATTTATTTCTAGTGCCGATCTACGCCTTACCCCGGGCAAGAGGTTTAGTCTCGTTGGCACTCCAGAAGGCGACGAGATTAAAGATCCTTCACGTGTGTTCTTTCCTCTCTTTTCTCTATGAACAGCGGGCCTAATCATGAAATCCAACAATCGCCCGCACAGAGTTGGAATTTCTTCCCGACGTCTTGAACGATCTTGACGTCGATTTCTCCGACAATATAGCAGCAAGCGCTGCGTACAAGAATGATCAACGGAACATACGCAAGGTCAAGGAAGCCACCGAGAAGTTAAATATAAATGTCATTCACCCACTGCGGCCAGGGAAAAAGCTGCTTGTGCTTGACATTGACTATAGTGCGAGGTCGTGCTACGTTTTCTCATTTCGCCTCTGACGGGCCTTTTCAGCCATCTTGGATACCAAACCTCTAACGTCAGGAATTCTTCCGCCGGCTGAATGTGCGCGGCCGCTGCTTCACGAGTTTTTAGAGGCGGTATACCCCTACTATGATAGTAAGTTCTCATAAAGTGATTCGTCTACACTAATACAATGATCATCATGCACCTATCAAAAGTTTGCATCTGGTACGTCTCATGCTTAAACTTCCGAGGCCGTCCTTGACGATTTGAAGTACAGGTCCCAAACCAGCTGGATCTGGCTCGAGACGAAGTTAGTGGAACTCGGAATGATTGGTTCGAATCGCAATTACCAGGTAGGTAGAAGTTGCAATAGTATACAGCGATCCCTGAAGCTGTTTTGTCTAGATATCATTTGGCAAGCTTGCGCTTTCCCTTTGCATCACACTTGTTTGACGCTTCCATCAGTTCTAGATAAGACATGTATGTTCACAGTATTCACTGAACGGGACGGCAAGCCATGGACACACTCGGTCAAAGCGCTTCAAATTATCTGGAATAAATTTCCTCAGTAGTATGTGCATTTCTGCTTCCCTAGCTCTGAGATACTTCACTTTGCTCAGCGACGCCACGAACACGGTTCACGTCGATGACCTGGTAAATCAGATTTGACATCGTTTCACTGGTCTGACTCCTTTGCCATGCAGAGTCGCAACTTCGCACTGAACCCAAAGGAAGGCCTCAAGATTCAAGCTTTCAAGAATGCTCATACCCCTGAAGCAATGGCCGATAGAGAACTGAACAAGTTGACCAAGTACTTATTGCACATCGCTCCTGTGGCTGATCTCAGGGCCCTCAGACACAAAGTAAGTCATTTTTGCACCCGAACCACTCGTACATTTCCAATCCTTTGCCAAGGACTGGAAGCAGGTCGTGCGAAGCTTGCCTCGCAGCTGAATGCGCTCGCACAGATCCAGTAGCTGAGCAAACTTATCCTTGTCCCTGCTACCCCTTTCTTGTCGGCTATGAGTCATTCGGTGCGCGTAAACCTCCACACAAGTTTGTTTTGAGCGGAACTTTTCGCCCATAATCTCCACGAATGTACTCCAATTGCGATACAACGTCGGTGGTGATGCTCAACCAATTATACGGCTTGCCGTAGAGTCTGACATTGAGAGTTCTGACGAACCTGAGTCACGAAAGGAATCTGACGGGTTTCCGTTGATGAGATTGCCGTTATCTCCCGCCGATGTAGAATCGGAGGGACTTTGACAGTGATGGCCTGCGGCCCTTTTCCGCGTTTCTGGTAGCGCCTTCCCTCCCTAGTCCGAGACAGGAATGCACACTGCCTCGTAGTCTAAAGTAAGGACGACGAGAACCCCGGTTCGCCGATTATCACGCGTTCAATTCGCATATAAAAAATGGCATCGGCCAAAGGGATTCCAGTTATCCGAGCTTTACCCCTCTGTTCCCTCTCAAAGGTTATAAGCGCCAATTCAGGCCGAGTAGCGCTCCTCTCTATGGCTGCCACTTCTACCTCGTCGGCTCAAAGCCAGGTTCCCAGACCGTCTGCCAGTGTCGTTATCGTGAATTCGCGGAATGAAGTCCTCCTCGTCCACCGCAACCCGCAAGCCAGGCATTTTGGTGGTGTGCATGTATGTCGCTTATTGCTCATTCCCATATAAACGGCTGACAGTCGTCGCAACCAGGTTTTTCCAGGAGGGAACTTCGACAAGAAGCAAGATGCTTCATTGGCCATGACCGCGATTCGAGAAACTTTTGAAGAGTCCGGCCTTCTGTTAGCCTCTTCAGCTTTGGATACCCTTTTGTCGGACGCATTGCTAGATGATGCGCGCATGAAGATTCACTCGCAGGAGCTGAACTTCCAGACGTTTCTATCGGATCACCTGCTGACTCCAGATACCAATTCATTACTCCCATTTACCCAGTGGATTACGCCGGTCAACGTACTAAGGTATGTCGCGTTCATACGGCCATGTATCTTCGTTTTGACGAACAGCACCAGACGTTTTCATACTCAATTCTACGTCGCCTTCCTCCCTGCCGCGCCTTCCTCCGGATTCTCCTCAGGGGCAAAACAGGATCGTATACCAAAACCAGGTACACAGTCTTTGTTGGAATTTAAACATTGTTCTTACTACAACTGTACCCCCAGACGGTGGGCAGGAGGTTGTCTCTGCCCGGTTTCTTCATCCAGAAGACGCACTGGCTGAATTTCGAGAAGGAAAAATCACCTTCATGCCACCACAGGCATACATTCTCCAGACTCTTTCAGATATACTGCAAGGTCGAGAAAGCATCCCTGCTCAGCGGGAGCGCGTGCAGACACTGTCCCGAGGATTGTTTGGGCGAATGGTGATAAATCCATTAAGCTTTGGTGCACCGGACACGAAGGGACGAAGTATTCTCACCTACGAAGGCGACGAAACTCGAGGTGGATCTAAAGGGCGACTGCACCGCGTGTTGATCAAGGCTGGTAAAGGCGGGGTATGCCATTTTTCCTGTTCTACAGCACTTGTACCAGTCTCATTGTAACCCTGTCCCTCAGATATCTGAAATCAAGTTGCAGAGGAATTTCGATATATTCACCGAGATCGAGCCACAAGCCTTTGCTGCGCCATCCAAGTTGTGACTTATTTTACATAGATGCAACTCTTCTCCATGGACAAATAGCTCGCGTATACCATTCCGTCTTGTTCTTACTTACGTGGATTCCCACTCTATACCAAATCACAGGCGATTGATTAAAATGAGTTGAAGTAATTATAGTCAGGAAGTAGAGGCTACAGTGTTAATTCCGGAAATCAACGATTCCAATAATACCCAAGGAGATGAGAAACAGGGCACAGTCAGTCGTAAGGCTACAAGATTATGAGTCGGTCGAGAGGAAACAAGTATTAGTGGTTGAGGAGATATAAGCAAATTTAGAGAGTTTAACGCAAACGGTGATCGGCTAGTATCGAAAAGTTAGATACCATAGACCTGGTAGTCGTATTCGACGCCCTGGCCCCAGAAGCTGGGGTCGCAGGCACCGACGGTTACTTCCCCCGAGCCACCAAGCTGGAGGGCATGAACATTGGACAAAGTCGCTGCAGTCCACGTCGGGAGGCCAGCAACGTTGGGGTTGCCATTGGTGATAAACGCCTTGTAGCGCTTTTGCATTTCCGTGACGAGCGCTGCCTGGGCAGGGGTAGGGTTTACAACAGTACCGAACTTGACAATTAAGGAGGATCAATAGATAGAAAAGACCTGCAAATATTCGTACTCACCACTATCTCAATGTCATCCTGATGGCAGACTGTGCCGGCCTGGGTACAGAACGGAATGACGTCGTTCCCGGCGTAGGAGGCACCGACTTGGTATTCTCCAACATAGGCGGATCCACCATGTTCCACCCAGTTGCGGGCAAACGTCCAACCAGAGCATTTCCACAGGTAGTCAGTGCCTACAAGCTGCAACTGCGTCCTCGCATCGACCTGTCCACCAACAGAAGGGGGAACAGCAGGGTAATAGGTGGAGGACACGATGGTGTTGGTGCGGGCCGGGCCAAAAGTGGCCTCGCAGATGGGGGTAAAATATTCTCCAGGGACTGCGTCGGGGAACTGGTTGTAGATCGCAAAACCGGCTTCATGGCGGACTGAGGTGACCAAGACGGGCTTGCTAACCGAAGGGAAGGGAGCCGTTGAGTCGAGAGGCGAAGTAATGAATGAACCATCTCGGACTGGGCGGATGGGCTGAGCGAAACCAGCGGAGGGGTCGATGCTTGCCGCAGTCGTGAATAAAATGTTCTGGGCGTTAAGAATAGCGTTCAAAGACAAAGAGTTCCAGCAGGCCTGGTTCGTAGCATCACAGTTGATGAGGCCGTTGAAATTGCTTTGCAGCGCCTGCTGCGCACTTGTATCGAGGAAGCCGTAGTTCTATAAACATAAAGGTTGGTTAGAATTTCGGAGTCGTGCACGAATGAAGAAGCTTCAAGTACCATAGGGTCAGATTGAAGAATAGCCGACTTGAACAACGAAGACGCAGAAGGGACTGCCAGAAGGGCTCTGATCATGTTCGCACCGCTGCTTTGGCCAGCGAGAGTGATCTTCGAAGCTGCTCCGCCAAAGGCAGGGGCGACTTTCTTCAGGAATTGCATCGCGTTGACAAGGTCCTTGACTGCGAGATTGGTTGTGCCATCAGGTGACATGAACCCAAGCTAAGTCAAAAGTGTGAGATAAGAAAGTGATGCTCCAAAGATCGCGACCTACAGCTCCCAGACGGTATTGAACGACGGCCACAATGGAATTGGTTGCAACCGCGAGCTTAGAACCATCTAAACCGGGAGCAGTGGCAGATCCCACAACGAAGGAGCCACCATGAATCCTATGACTTGAATTGGAACCGCGAATATATGTAAGTGCTTTTGTTACATACCACATGAGAGTCGGCGCGTTGCTTGCCAATGTAAGACCAGGAGGGACGTAGAGCACCATGGAAAGACAATCCTCAGTGTAAGCTGAGGGATCTACATCTGCCTGGGGACACGCAAGGGGCAAAGATGATGCATTCAAAGCGCCAGTCCTGAACCGAAGTTAAGCGGAGAGGTAGACATGAGAGAATAAAAAGAATAATCACGGGAGGCCCCAGGTGGACGCGAGAGTTGATGGAGCCCAACGGTTGGCACTGGCATATTTGACGGTGAACCTACTGGCGCCAGAGGGATCAGCTGTGCCACGAGCCAGGCCCATAGTCGTCTGGATGTTTAGAGCATCAGTTCCTGTGCGAGGACACAGGAACTTCTTGAGGATCGGAAGCTGGCATAGCAACTCCTGCGGGTCGAAACTGGGAAATCGGAGCGACTCATAAGAGATGGGCGTGGCACTGGAGAGGGTCACAAGAAGAGGGACGAGGAGGAGATTGAGCGCAACCATTCTAACGGTGAAAAGGATTGCTGGGACACCAGAGAGATGAGAGCTGCAGCTGGTGAAGAAACAGAGAACGAGTGTGAGCGTTTATATACGCTTCAGCAAATCCGTCAAGGAATAAGCAGCCAGGCACTAGGCACCGGGAGAACCAGAGCACAAGAGAGTGCACGGGAAGCAAGATGGGACAGTCATAATTCAGGGTTCGAGCTGCAATTTTTGGATGACATGGGACAATGTCGTCCCAAACAGGAAGCAGCGACGGCGCGAGTTCGGCGTTTAACGTTGCTTGGTCCATTCGGTTGTATTTGCCTTTGTTCTCTTCTGGGTTATCTTGCCGGCCCATGCTGGTACTTGCGATTGCTTTGCGCGCGTCTCACCTATCTGATCATCAATGCTCACCCTTGTTCCTCATCGGCTCATCGCTGGATGGTCAGTGAGTCCCCAGTATTAGTGAGATACTCGACGTGCGACAGGCCTAGATTCTCACTGGTGCCCTCTGGGTTATGTGGATCCCTTTCTTTGAACGCTCTCTTCCTTGCCGCCACAGAATTATCTTTCTAAAAGTGATCAGAACGCTTTATTTGGACCTTGGAAATCATAATGAAATACGCGCGTCTACTGTTGAAACCTCCGAATCACGTACCTGACCGTAAACATCAACTTGGCCTGGAACTGGAACTCTCATGTCAAGGTATTTTGAGGCACTCTGGTGAGAGACCTAATTGGTCAGACAAATGGTTCGGCACGGCATATCAGAGGTGGCATCAGAAAAGGTCGTGCAAGGCCTGCCGCTTACGGTCGCCATCTGGGCTAACTACTGGGCTTGCTCTCGCATTCCCAACCCAATTTCAATGACCTCTGGGAAGGTATACTTTGGTAAAATTTGGCTTCACCTTGGATAATACCTTGCGTGTCAATGTGGTGAGCCTTGTAAGATGGAAAGGGAATTGACATAGCTGTGGGTCCTCTTTCGATCAAGGTGGCGTTCGTTGTGTTTTATCATCCGCAGTGTGCTTGCCTTGTTTTCTACTTGTTTTTCTGGCGGTGCACAACAAAATAACGGACAGATACATCATGTCAAAGCTCCTGACCTTGTTCCCTTCATTTGGAATTGTCGGTTGCGTCAAAACGACTTAAATTGGAAGAAGACGACGGCCCATTCAGGCCACCGTGCAGAATAGGCTCCGCTGGGCGTATCTTGAATGCGTTTCACCTATATGAATATACAGACGCATGATGAATCGCGCCCCCCCACTTGCCCTAATGACAACCCCTGCTAGGAAGCGCGACAGCCCTAAATCAATGATCATTGGATGAAAGGATGGCGAAAGTGGCCGCCAAACGGTAGGATCCCAGCCATAGACCAGACATTCCCAATCACCAGATACAGGAAAACAATCGGCGACAAGCGAGCCTTTACACATGCCCCTTAACAAGTATTTCCTATGGATGAAGAAGGCGAGATCAGCTAAGGGTTGGATATGTTTCGAGCGAGCGAGAATTTCACTTGTGTTGAGTCGATGCACTACTATTTCTTCGATGCGAAGGCGAGAGGTTGAAATTACATAGTAAGATAAAGAAGAAGTCGAGGGATATTAGAAACCCTCTGAGCACGAAGGAGGGGGCGTGGGCAGTAACGAGGTACATGGAGGAGATAAAAAAAGAATAGACAGACCTTGATGATGTGCGACTCGTCGGAGTAACAAACCACTTGACCCGTTAACAAGATAGATGATATAGTCACAAAGTCATCGTCATTAGAAAGTCGGCGTCATCGCCGCCGGTAGAGCTACACTACACCACACCGTCGTACGATCTATGATGAATACTAGGCTCTGGAGATAAGAGTTACACTGCTTCCACTCATAAAATCTTACTCACAAATGTACATCGGGTACTTGATAAAGCTGAGTCGATCTGTACTATTGTGGCTAAAACAGTTCTCCAACCGCAAACGATATTGATGGCTTTCAACCATCCAGCAGAAGTAAGAACAGTGACGAGAACGGCAAACATAGCTGACCACGGAAATTCCGACGCGCGAGTGGCGACTGTAATTACACGACTCGATCAAATACATTTGTTTGCCATCAGGCTTCTTGCCAATTATCGATCACAACGGAACTTCTGCCAGTTGCGCCGACGCGACCTTGCAACTGATTGAAACATGGCAACTCTCGTCAAAATGTAGGAGATCTCCAAGTTTTCAGCTTCTGAGCTAATAGAATTTTGAAGACTTGCAGTAGGATCTGCGGCGGGCTCGATCAGCGACCTCTTTGCCAAAGTCAAAACTATCGACGCGAAACACGGCAAGTTCGATTTAGTCTTATGTACTGGCGACTTTTTTGGACCAGTGAAAGACTCAGAGGAGGAAAACGACACTTCAAAGCTTCTATCAGGAGAATTGGAAGGTGAGTGCGCCGCCATCCTTCGGTCAATGTTTCGCTCATACTTGGGTACAGTTCCGATTGATTGTTACATCATGCAAGGAGAGTATCCTCTTCCTGAAAAAGTGATTGAACGATTTGCCAAAACTGGTGGAGAACTCTGCAAGAAAGTTTTTCTCTTGAGTATGTATTCTTTGAACGTATCTGTTTGTCGCCCTCACATATACCTTTATAGGTAAATCGGGCATTATAACAACGGCGAATGGATTGCGCATTGCTTGCCTTGGAGGAACGTACGATGCGAATATCTACTCTTCTGCAGATGCAGCTCCCGTAGGTCTGTTTCGCCCCTGAAGCCGATGTAGCTCACGATACCCAATGTTTTGGCAGGGGTTTTTGTCCCCATTCTTCACCTCGCAAACGATGGACCGGTTGCTCTCAAATACCCTGGCAAAGTCTGCGAGCAATCAAAGCTACAAATCTTTGGCTTCTATACAATCCTCATCATCCTCCTCACAACTCGTCGACATTCTCCTCACAAATGTTTGGCCCTCAGCCATCATACAGTTCTCTGACGCACCCCTCCCTCTCCCCGAGCTCGCGTCTTCCGGTGTATCCGTACTTGACGAAACAATACGACGCATCAAGCCGCGCTATCACTTCGCGGCTGGGGGCAAGTCACCGCAATTTTGGGAGCGAGAACCGTATGTGTGGGATGCCGATGAAGGTCGTGTTTCGCGCTTCATAAGCCTTGGTGCTTTTGGAGGCGAACCTCCTGTAGGAAAGAAACCAAGGGTGCATACTCCATCCGTTCCTTTAGGCCAACAGCTAATGCCGTTTCAGTGGTTCTATGCCTTTTCTATCGCTCCCAATACTCCAGGACCAGCTCCGCGCCCCGCCAACGCGACCAAAAACCCCCTCCAGGAGTTTGCGCCTCGGCTGGCGAAACGACCACACGAAGCTGCAACAGCAGATAATTTTATCTTTGGCAATGTTCGGCCCCCGACGAAACGTAGCCGGATAGGTGAACCAATCGTAATATGGTCTGGGACTATGACTCATTCCTGCCGTTAGTCCAAGGCGAGCCTGGAAAGCCACCGCCGGGGTACAAGTGTCGACGTTGCGAGTCTACTGAGGTAAGATTTGGTCATGCATGGCAAGAAATGTGGTCATTCATTGTCTACTTCTCTGTCTATCTGCCTCCAGCACTTCATAAACGACTGTCCTGACAGGGCGCAACCACCGGAAGGTTATGTGTGCAAGATATGCCAAACTGTAGGTCTTTCTGCCTCGTGCGCTTTCGGCGTCTAACGTCCTTACCAATAGCCTGGTCACTTCGTACGAGACTGTCCCACGCGAGACGCCTTGGGCGACACAGGTGGGAAGAAGCCGAAGCCAGGATATGTGTGTCGTGCTTGTGGGAGTGAACTGCATCTACTTGAAGACTGCCTCGTTGCAAATCAACGTCAACCGCAGCACGAGCGACGAGGTGGAAAGCGGGGTCCTCCAAAGGAAATAGGACGTGAGTTTACTCATTTCGGCCTTTGCCCACGTTGCCAATACGTATGCCATTGTAGCGGACGAATGCTGGTTCTGCCTGTCGAATCCCAACCTCGCGTAAGTTACACACATCGAGGACTCGATTCATCCCTACTGAGTGCATATACTAACAGAAAACATCTTATTGTCGCCATTGGCTCGGAGTGTTACTTGACATTACCGAAAGGCCAGATCATACCCACACAATCTTCTGCCGACCATGTCGTAGTGCCTGGAGGAGGCCATGTCCTGATCGTACCAATCACACATTACCCAACCTACACGACAATTCCGACAGAATTTGCTCTACCCATTGTCGAGGAAACCGAGAAGTTCGTAGCATCTCTCATTGTCAGCGGGGAGATATTGATATCCTGCTATTCATATCCTAGGTTCAAGTCTGCTCTCCGGGCTATGTACGCCAAGCACGGAGCCGCCGGCGTCACCTTCGAAGTCGGGCGTCTGAGTGCGAAAGGCGGCCACGCACATGTGCAGTCGGTGCCTGTTCCCCTCAAGCTCAAAGACAAGGTGCTGGAAGCCTTTATCCAGGAAGGGCGCCAATTTGGGATCGACTTCGAGGAAGATCCCGATGCGGCGATGGAGTCCTGTGCAAACGGCAGGGGCAGCTATTTCAAAGTTGAATTACCAGATGGTCAGAAAATGGTGCATTTAATCAAGGACCATGTGCCATTTAGCATTCAGTTTGGCAGGTATGCTCTGCCGTGCAATGAAACTGTGATACGGCTACTCACGGGTTTTGTTGCTTTCCGACAGACAAGTGTTGGTTAACCTTATGGATATGCCCGATCGGTCTGACTGGAAAGCGTGCATGTTGCCTGAGGAGGAGGATAAGGCAGATGCTCAGGCTTTCAAGGCTGCATTTGCTCCATTCGATCCAAGTGGATAATCAATCGATTGTTTCATGACGTCTTGGCGTCCCATGTATCTGGAGTCTATATCTCATTTCTGTGCCTATCTGAACGTGACATCCTTGTATTACTTTGGCGTGGCGCAGGTCCTCCTTGATGCTGTAATTTTTCAAATCAATTATCGAATTACACAGGCACACACATCACCCCGGGGGTGGTCGTTACAACACATAAAACTACAAGGCACGAGGCACTGGGGAGGAAATCCGATATCACATGAAGCCTAGGCCTGGGGAGCGGATGCCTGCAAGACGACGGTCATCAGTCAACATGATTGAGCTTGCGAATGTCTGTAACGTACCACTATGGGGCTGATGGGGCTAAGCGAGGAGTCGACGTTCGCTACCTGTATATCGGGATGTCCATCTACGCTTTTCTTGTAGCTGCAGAAACAATCGATATTCAATGACTGCGAGTCTCCATAGATGCTTGCTTTACATACCCATGGCCCATGTTCTCCAGACCGTTCTTCTTTGCCTTCTTAAGGACCATGCCGATGGCGTCCAAGCCTCTGTCGAGATCCTCAAGAGGCGGGCCAAACGATAGGCGCACGAAATGATGGCACGGGGAGTTGAACAGGTTCCGCCGGTGTGCGGGATTGATATCGAAGAAGATGCCGGGGATGACGATGGTCTTGAACTTGAGCAGCTCCTCAAAGAAGACGAGGCCATTGTTCAGTGGTTCCGGGAGCTTCTCGAGGTTGAGCCAGATGTAAAAGGTGCTTGTCGGGGGAAGGTCAACGTCGAGGCCGAGCTCGTGGAGGCGAGCAAGGACATGATCGCGTTTGGCTTTGAAATGCCTCTGGAGTGCGACCTGTGGGCATGGTGAGCAGAGGTGCGATGTAGGCTTGGGATCGTGTACCTTCTCGAGGGCAACTCTGGCAGGGTCCAGAAGAGAAATAGCGGCCAGCTGCATCCTGAAGACGAATACATGAGATAATGCCAGCGCGCCTGTGATTATAACTCACGGGTGATTTGCGCCTCCGTCCAAGAATGAGCCTGTACGGGGAGTTGTCAATGATGGGCAAACGAAATCCGTGTTATGGGGTTCATACCTGACTGAGACAACGCAGTGATCAAGTTCTTGGGCCCAACGACCCAGCAGACTCGCCAACCAGGGAGACGCCAGTTCTATGTTATATCAGAGGCATTCAGAGATAGAATAGAAGGAAACAATACCTTGGTGAGGCCGTCGATAATGATTGTTGAATCTTCGTTCACATCTTCAACGTACTTGGCAGCTGAGATAGATTTCCCATAACCGTTCTCACTATCGGGGTAAATATACCACGAGTAGAACTGAAACTTGGTCAGAGCTTGGAAGGAAGAGATGTGTGGATGGGTCGCACTTCATCCAATATTATGGTGGTACCCTCGCGGCCGAGAGACACGAGCTCCTGTAGATCATGACCCCTGCCGAATTGTTAGTGATGGTGATAGCATGGCGACGAGGCCTTACTTGATGACCTGAGGGGATACGGCTGAACAAGTGGACTAATATATGACTAGTCATACGAGCCACTCACTTGACCGGTGGGATTACGTGGATTTGAAGCGAGGATGACCGCCAAACCCTGTGTCCGAATGTCTTTCTGTTGTTGCCGTCAAGGATTAGCAAGGGAATTGAAAGTCAGAGGTTCGCGCAAACCTTGGTCTGTTCAATATCAAGCTTGTACTTGGACTTTCCATCAAGTCAGCACATAAGTCACTCAGCTCGGGGCGTATTACAGACCTTGACGTCAAGGCTGGAAGAAGAAGGCACTATTGAGTATCTGCACACTCCCTACAGGTAGATGGGCGTACGCAGTAGGGACGGGTACAAGTCGCTTGAAGGCACTGAGAACTTGGTCATATGCCGTGTAGTCTGGTATTTGAAACGACTGCAGAAAATGTCAGCCCTGTAGATTAAACCTAAGCACGCTTACGGTATAAACATCACCGATGACGGCTGCGACGCGGGAGAGCCCGGAGCGTCCCCCTGGTACGATGCAGACGTTCTCATAGGTGTACTTGCTGGCCTTGTCCTTACGGTAGGTGTCGTTGTACAAGTGAGCTACAGCTTCTCTAAGGGCTGCAAAAATACGGATAAGCTGATGACAGGTTGTTTCACGTTGCTTTACCTTTGACACCCGTGGTGGGGGCATATTCAAGGGAATCGACGGGCAACGGGATCGAATCCGGGCGGGATGGAGCGTTTGGGATCGGGCCCACTTCTGGGGCACCTTGACCTAGATTGGCCCACTCGTGGGAATTGGCATAGTTGAAGCCATTAGCCATGGCTCTGTCTGAGCAGTAGATGACACCTGTGCTTCCAGGATGCTCAATACCGGGCACGGTTTCTTCATCCTGCGAAGCAATCAGAAGGCAACCAGCAGCCTATGATGATGTTATGTATACTGGGTTGACTGTCTGAGGGACGACGCCCTTGGGCTTGTGGCCAGCTGCGTGTCGGAAGATCTGGAAGAGATCACGGTTGTCAAGCTGCGAGCGGCGACTTGCTTGGTGATCGAGCATACCTGGTGGGCTTCGGATTCTTTCTCGTGCTTGGAGTGCCTCATGACATCGCGAACCTGTTCGACGATGTCGGTGAAAGACTTGACACGGGGGAGATGGAAATGCATGGTGTGCTGCGCAAAGATGGGGCGATGAAATGGACTTTATAGGACGTACTACGGCCTGAAACGTAGGGGGAGTCCTCGAGCGAGTTGACCCGTTATCGTCAGCAGACATCGTTGCAAACACCTGACAGTAAGATGGTTGCAGCAAGGTGCAGCAAGCGTAATCGATACGACCGTCTATTTTTAGCACGAGACCGAGGCCGGTTAATTGTTCCGATGAGCCTTGAGCTTGACCCCGGATCTTGCGCTCTCCGAGCATAAAACGAAAATCTCATCATATACCCCTGGATCTAACTCTATACATACCCACTCACTCATGGCTACAATCTCGAGATTTATTTCTGAGCCTAAAACTGTTGCGGTCAGTCCTGCCTGTCTTTTAAATTTCATACAAGCAATAAACGTCGTTTTAGATCGTTGGCTGTCCTTTTAGGCATGTTTTATCCCCAGTAATTGTCGTGTATCGAACTGATGCAAGTTCCGGGAATGTTTTAATCAGTGGTGGTCAAGTGAGTTCCATCTTTTTATCCAGGAGTGTCGATGTCGCTGACAAACTTTCCTTTAGCCTAGAGTCGGCGTGGACAGAGGTCCCATCCATATGGTGGAAGCCGGCCTCATCGAGCAAATCTCCGAGCTGGGATGGAAAGTCAAATTCGACGGGCACCACCAATTCGAAGATGTCAACGCCAATAATGACCCACCGATCGGCATACTGAAAAACCCTCGCTTGGTTTCTCGCGTCACCGAGGCTGTGGCAAAGGTTATTGAAGGCCATGCGCGGCTAGGAGAGTTGCCTGTCACCCTGGGAGGTGATCACTCCTTGGTACGTCCACTAGTCAATGTCATGAATGTAGTAAAGCTTAAAGGGGGGTAGGCCATGGGTACCATCTCCGGAACGCTAAGGTAAATCAAAGTCTGTCATTTGCAGTAAGTACTTTCATCTCACTGACGCCTTGTAGCGTCCATCCCGAAGCCTGCGTCGTCTGGGTCGATGCTCACGCCGACATCAACACTGTCGAGTCCACTGATTCGGGTGCGTTACGAATGCGGTTTCTCGGGGCTAAGCGATATGCTCATCTCTATGGCTTAGGAAACATCCACGGCATGCCCGTTTCCTTCCTACTTGGCCTCGGCAGCCAGATCCCTGAATTTTCGTGGGTGAAGCCTATTCTTAAGACCGACCGTATTGTGTACATCGGCCTCCGCGATGTTGATGCCGGAGAGAAGCGAATTCTGCGCGAGAACAACATCAAGGCGTTCAGCATGCACGAAGTCGATAAGTATGGTATTGGAAAGGTCGTCGAGATGGCCCTCGACCACGTCAACCCTAACAGAGATCGCCCTATCCACCTGAGCTTCGACGTGGACGCACTGGACCCCTCCGTTGCACCGTCGACTGGTACTCCGGTACGATAATTCCTCCTCGCAACGCGTCCAGCAATGAATTTCCTCCCACAGGTTCGTGGCGGATTGACCTTCAGAGAAGGTCATTTCATTTGCGAGGCGATCTGCGAGACTGGTTTACTCGCCGCTCTGGATCTAATGGTAACCAACCGTTTCGTGCTGCTCCTCCATTTTGCTAAACGTTTTGTAGGAGGTGAACCCTTCACTCGCGGACGATGTCAGCGTCCGTCAGACGGTCCAGGTCGGCTGTTCTCTTGTCAGGTCGGCGCTAGGTCAGTGAATTTGTTCGTCGAATAGATGTTGCATCGCTCACAACTGCCGAATAGGCGAGACCTTGCTGTAAACCTACAAGACCCTTGTGGAAGGAGGATTTATACCTCGGAAAATCTTCCCTGTTGTATCGATTAGCAATCAATGCTTATATTATGCTCGGCACACGCAATAGATCGGAATGTTTTATCAGTTGCTTCTGTTACGGCCGTTCGAGGCCACGCCAGACGCTATAGAGGAGGTCAATCTATCGTTGGTGGCCACAGCATTGCGTTCTCATCTCGACGCGAGTTGATGGCACGCGAATGCAAGGAAGTTGAGGTCTTGATGCAGGTTACCCAGGGTATCATTCTTCTTGTGAACTTATACAGTTAGCGTTGACTTGACAATCTGCTAGTGCAAGGGCCAGTCGATTTATCAGGTTCATTTTCGAGGCGGCCATCGGCAGACGCGCTTTGAATAGGTCACTGGCAAAGCAGGGACACAAATTCCGCGAACAACGCTTCGCGTAGATTGAATTCTGGACCTCATTTGTTCCTTTGCTTCAACCTCCACATTCTTCATCGGTCTTAAGCACCAAGTGAACCCTCTTCGACATACGCTAACACCATTCAAAAACCTCTCTCATACACTCCCTCAAAATGTCCTCTGGATCCTTAACCTTCTCCTTCATCGAGAAGATGACCTCTTCTAAATGCAACAAACTGAGGCAACACGCACTTTCTGGATGCCTCCCCAGTACCTTCATCCCTCCCTGCTCAATCCTCACTCTTTATCATCGACACTCATCCCTTCTCTCCGGAAGGCATTCTTGTGGAGGCCAAGTCACGCCCTTGCCCGACACTGAACGCAGGCCAACTCCAGACCAAACTATTCTGCCCCATACCCCTAAGCTGCACAACATGCATTTCTACCATCGCAGCTCAAAAACCAATCTCCAAAAGCTTGGTGCGATATCTGCTAGTAGAAATGCGTATTATCCTTTCCGTCTTTCAAAATTGCATATGGCTGACAAACAGGTCCTGCTAATGCCGCTAGATCAGACCACCAAAAACATCTCAAAACCAATCAACACCGCATAAGGGAGCAGGGTTGAGAACGGTGGAGTCGGCGGCTGGAATGCCATCTGTTCCAGGATGACCAGTTCACGGTGACACCTTCCTTTCGAGAAACCGAAAAGTAAGACCGACGCGAGTCGGGCCCTCCATCATGATGGTCCCTCGCCATCGGCTCTGGAGATGTTAAAGACGATAAGCAAGGTTTCAAATCTGGAAGTGTTGCGCCTCTCAAGTCGAACACGTCTGCCTCCGCCTTTGCACCAAGCTTCTAGGAGCCGGGAAGCTCGGCACTCGAGGATCCTACCCTTTAACTCATGAAAAATGCAAGAGGTGTGGGCTGTCTTTTTTTTCCGGACAACTCGAGCAGCTGAGGCAGCGTTTCAAAGATGCTTCTGGGCGCAATCATTATACCGAAATCAGAGGCCTGGTTGACCAAGGATATCCAGAGTTACGAACTCTTCAACTCGCGGCATTAATATTGGGCGTTGATGGCGACGAGTCCTTCCCACCCTACCGAACGAGGTCAGTTAGTCGCTCTGGCTTGTATTGATACGTCCGTCGTTGTCATTTAATATATTTATATCACAGGACTTCATCACATATTGTTGTTGTACTACTCACTGCTTGTCGAATAAAAACCAATGTAATATTTGCCTGTGCCACACCGCCACATTCGGATCGAGTTATAAACATTGCCCGAACATGTCGCACGTGTCGCACAATACCCGAGCAATGATTGACCGGTTTCTTACCTCGCCGAGTTGAGCGTTTAAGCGTTCCAGGCACCTCTAACGATACTATCCAAACTGATGTTGAACTGCATTCGGGCTGTTATGTTGTAGACCGTAACTGGTCATAATGACAGTGCGATCAGGGCTAAGTAAGCCGAATTTAATCGCATCTTGACCTTTATACTTGACCTGACAAACATGGAAGCTTACCGATGAGAATTCTAAGAGCGCCCATTGATGCAGTTGGACATTGGGAAGTGTTTGGGGTGATGGTGTGGCTATGTCAACGCTGTAAATTTGTAACCTTTATCTCATTTGTACTGACCGCAGTGGGCCATATGGAAAAGATGTAATCTCTCATGGATGAGCTCAACAGTTGCCAGTGGGAGGGGGGGTGTGATGACTGCAATTGAAAGTGAGCAGTTGCTGAACGCGTCGCCAGGGGTAATGAGAGATCGGGAGATGCCGAGTAAATGATTTGTTAGAAGACATAGACTAATACGACCAGACCTTCAGCAAGACTCGCAGTCATGGCCCCTCCGAGCTCGTCGTCTGCAACGGCGACCTCGGTCCAAGTTGGTTCGTGCTCGACCCTGCCATTACCTCAGACAAAGCTAACAGTCCGTTCCAGCGCTTCGCATTCGCCCCCCAACCTCACAGGACTCGACCTCCATCCCCGCTCGTTTCCAACGCTCAGTCATTCATACTACGTCTCCAAATACAGTTTCTATTGAAGCCTCTTCGATCAATGCGTCGGGTTCTGGTGGATCGAACTCAGCAACACCTGCTTCTGGCTCGGCCGCTAAAAAACAGCTGTTTTCCTTTGACCAGGTCCATCCCCCTCCCACAACCCAATACGACCTCTTTGCATCTACCGCGAAACCCCTTGTGTCCCGCTTTATTGAGGGATTTAATTGTACCATCCTCGCATATGGCCAGACCAGCAGTGGCAAGACTTTCACTATGACGGGAATCGACCTCGACGCTGACCCCACGGATCCTAACAACGGCATGGGAATCATCCCGAGAGCAGTCTCAAGTATTTTCTCAGGTGCCAAACAGCTGAAGGATGAACGCGCCGGTGCTTGGAACTATAGCGTCAAGGGTTCCTTCATCGAAATCTATAATGAGGATCTTATCGACCTTCTCAGCCTGGACGACACCGCCGGTGGCAGACGCGAAGTCCAGATTAGAGAGGACAAGGATGGTCATATTATTTGGGGTGGCCTCCGTGAAGTCAACGTCAGGAATGCCGCCGAAGTCATGTCGTGAGCACCCTCCCAATTCTACCACCATTGACTCCGGAACTGAAACCAGACATCTTCCTAAGCCTCCTTCGAAAAGGCACGTCTATCCGCCGTACTAACGAGACGGACATGAACGCCCAATCCTCCCGGTCCCATGCGATCTTTTCCCTGACGCTTACGCAGAAGAAGTACACGGGATCAACGCCGCCTCCGCGCTCGTCATCTCCTCTTCCTCCCGGAGGGCGCTCGCCCTCACGTTTGGCACGTCCAGGCTCCATGTATTCTTCACCTTCATCTACGTCCGGGACTCGCGTAGGATCGCCTACGTTCGGTCGACCCTCAACCCCTAGCTTCGCGATAGCGATGGGACGAGGTGGCTTACGACCCGCAAGCGCTCTTGGTCATGCAGGCGAACGTTCAAATCAGGGAGGGGGCGAAGACGACCACGGCGAATGGATTACTATCACCTCTAAGTTCCATTTCGTCGACCTGGCTGGATCTGAACGAGTAAGAAAATCACCGGAAACATCGGTTATGTTCCTGCTAATACCGCTTGTTTACAACAGCTCAAACGCACAGCTGCCGCCGGTGAGCGTATCAAAGAAGGCATTTCCATTAATAGTGGTCTTCTCGCTCTTGGAAACGTCATCTCTGCCCTCGGTGATCCCTCTCGCAGCAAATCACACACTCACGTTCCTTATCGCGACTCTAAGCTCACTCGACTTCTGCAAGATTCCCTAGGCGGCAATGCACACACACTCATGATCGCCTGTGTCAGTCCCGCGGAATACAACGCAAATGAAACCATAAATACCCTTAAGTATGCCAATCGCGCCAGAAACATCAAGAACCGGGCCGTTCTCAACGAGAAGGAAGACGGCTGGGACGATGTGGAGTGGCTGCAAGGAACAGTTACCCGGTTAAGGAAGGAACTCAAGGTTATCAAGGATGGAGGCGTGGTTGTGGTGAATGATACCCCGCAGGAAGTAGAGGGTGCGAGCAAGAAGGTTCTGGCACAAATGACCGAGTTGCAGAACAACTATGAATCCCTGCGAGGCAAGTTTGTGGAGCGTACGGAAGAGCTCACACGCCTGCGGAGGGAGCTTGGAGAGAAGCAGAGGGGGAGCACTGCAGGAGCTATAGGGGGGACTGCCCGATATGAGGAGATTGTCGGCCCGGTTATTGAGGAGTATGAGAAGACGATCGCGGCAATGGAGGCAGAGCTCAACCTCAATAGAGCCGCGTTGAGGCACACCAACGAGTTGGTAGAGGAGAAGGAGGAGGAATTGGCCGTCATCACAGAGCGCCATGCTGCAACGGAACTCTACGTTGAGGAGCTTCGTGCTCGAGTTTCCAAGTTGTCGGAGAGAGAGTCCTCGACTGAGGTTTGTCGATTTTCCGCTCGACATTTCTCTACAATATGCTCACTTTGAACAGGCATATGTCCGAGATCTCGAGGAGAAAATCAAGTCATATGACGAGACATCTATCAGCTCAAGCGAATCCATGACAGACCTCAAACGCGAAGTGTTACGCTTCAGGGACGCCGAATCCTCTTCGTCAAGATATATCGCAGAGCTCGAAGCTCGTTTGGGACGGTCGGACGAATCTGTTCTCAGCCTCCAGCAGACGGTCGAGAAGCTGGAGAACGAGTGCGAGCGACGCCAGGACGAGGTCAAAAGTCTGCAATCCCGCTTGGAAACCCTGCGTCAGGACGGAGAGAACTGGCGAACTGATCTAGAAGAACGCGAGAGACGGGTGAAAGAGTTGGAGATGAAGATGGTCGAATGGGAGGTCAAGAAAAACGACGCAAATGACACGAGAACTCGATTGGGAAGCGTAGTTGGTGAAGTTGCTTCAGCCAGAAGGAGCCTGGAGATCGACATGGCAAATACTCCCTCAGCGTCCGGAGAATCCAGTCCCATTGCTGAAACGTCTGCCGAACCTCTGTCTTCATCGATCAACAACGAGCCTTCGGCATCACCGGCGCCCCATGATCACGCTATCGAAAGTCAACTTCTCGCTCTCCAGCAAACCCATACTGCGACTCTGGCCGACTTGTCGTCTGTCACTGCGAAATACCGCGATGCCCTCCGAGAGATTTCTGATCTCGCCGCCCAGATTCAAGAGGCGAAGCTCAGCAATGCTGAGCCGGCTCGATCTGAATCTCCAGATAAACCGGTTGAAATTCCTCCTTTTAGGCGAAGAATGACGGGCGGGCGAGTTCGAGATGGCAGCGATCCGCAGTACAATTCCTCTGGAAGGCGGCTTTTTTTCAGGCAAGCGGCCTCAGCGGAATCGTTACACGCGAGGTAGGAAATTTCTCCCCTCTTTTCATTGTTTTAGGCCTCACACTACATTTTGTCAAGGTCGCTTTCACAATCGCAATCGCTATCGCAGGAGCTATCATCGGTGCACTCACGCAAAACATCCTTCTCCAGTCACGGGACGAGTAGCTCTCATTCACCCTCCAGTTCTCATTCACACATGACTTTGAGCTATCTGTCTGGTATCCGGCCCAACCTATCGATCTCTCTTCCCAGCCCATCCCCGATCAATGGCAATGAACGTTCTGTCGGGAGCCTCGAGAAGGAAATCATGCGGCTTCAAGAGGTCTTGAAGGAGCGAGAGGCGGAGATCACACTTTTGGAGGAGTCATTGAGGCAAAGTCAAGATGAGAAGGCAACACCAGCTCTTGCTACGTCTATTATCGATGAAGAGACTCCCAATGTGAACGGGAAAGCAAACGGTGCTGCCGCCACCTTGTCACCGAAGACTTTGAATCAGTTCGACCACATCCGCAAGACGATGGAGAACGGAAATGGCCACGCCTATACTGACACACCTTCCGAGATGAATGGCTCCTCTGTGTTTTCCGAGACGGACGAGTCTTTGGAGAGGCTGAATGAACTGATGTTGTAGGTCAACGTTCTTGAACTCTTACGATCTTGCCTTATGTGTCTCTCTCCCAGGTCCATGGCGCAGAAGGAGTCGAATCATCGTGAGGTTGTGGATAATCTCAATTCACAGCTAAGTCAGGTTCAGCGTCAACTCGATGACCTCACTACACTTTCCCGTGACCAGGTAAGATTTGTTTCTATCGACTATCGCCGTTCTCTAAAGCAAGTATAGGCTCTCAACATGTCAACGGAGATCGAAGGACTGAGAGGAAAGCACGACGAGGACCTTGCAATGCTCGAGGAAGTTCAGAAGCGCGAGCTTGCCCTTACTGCAGCTCTCAAGGATGCTGAGGCTACTCATGCAACTGCGATCGAGGACCTCCGGAGTCAACATCAGGCTGCCTTAGACGCCAAGGCCGCAGAAGTTGATGTGCTGGTCACTCGTTTAAAGGAGGAGCATGAAACATCCCTTGTGAGCCTTCGTGACGACCTCACAGCTGCCTCGGCAGCGCTCGAGAAAGCTCACCGCGACCACGAACAAGTGTTTGGAACTTTGAAGGCGGAACACGACGGAGAGCTGCGTCGCCGACTCCAGGAAGTCAATGATGTTCTGGCCAGCACGCGGGACGAGCACGAGAAGGATCTGACCAAGGTCAAGGCCGAGAACGACGAGCTTGTCAAACGGAAGGACGCAGAGGCGAATGCCGTTCTCCAGCGCACGGAAGAGGAGTACTACAACGCTCTCACGAAACTCCGCGGCGATCATACGGAGGCCCTGAAGAAGCACGCGACTGAGATGAATGCGGCCTTGGACAGATTGCGCGAGGATCATGCTGGGGAATTACGAATGGCAGAGATTGCGCGAGAGGGATCACTTTCCGAATCCGAGTCATCTCAAACCCTCGCTTTGCAGGAACTCCAAGACGCACACGTTTCCGCCATCTCCAGGAAGGAGGCTTCTTTCGCCGAAGAGATGGAGATTCTCAAGGCTGACCATGCGCGGACTTTGACGATGAAGACCGATGATTTCACTCTCCAGATGGACCGCGCCCGCTTGGAGTACGAAACCACTCTCGCGAAATTCAAAGAAGAGCGGAGAGTGGAGGTTGATCGCCTCAACGCGGTTCTTGCGGAAGCCAAAGACAAGAGCACAGCCGTCTCTGTCAAGGCTCAGAAAGACCTGGATGATGCTGTCCGGGCGATCAAAGAGCAGCAAGCATCAGTTCTTCAGGAGGTCGAACGCGGTCACGAGGACGAGGTTTCAGCGTTAAAGATGGCTCACGAGGCCGCACTGCAAGGCATCCTCAAAGGTTCGGAGGAAAAGCAAAGAGTGCTCTTGCAGTCGCATACCGAAGAGGCGGCGAAACTGAAGGCTCAACATCAGCAAGAAGTCGCTGATATCAACTTAACGGTTGTAGCCCTTCAGGAAGAGCATCGACACAACATCGAATCCGCTCGGGAACAAAACGAACGCCTGCTTACTGAAGAGAAGGACCGCTTCTCTCAAATTCTCGCCGCTCTCGAAGACGACCATCGTCAGGCTCTGGAGACCCTCCGTTTACAGTACGAGCTTCTCGTTGAAGAGAAGGACGGTCTTTCTCGCAGTCTCGCGACCCTACAGGATGAACACCGTGGAACTTTGGAGACCTCTCAATCTCAGGCACAGCTACTTGTGGAGGAGAAAGACAATCTTTCCAAAAGCATGGCTACCCTCCAGGATGACCATCGGGAAAGCCTTCAGGCCGCTCAATCGCATGCCAAACTTCTTGCTGGAGAGAACGACCGACTGGCGAACTCTCTGGCCGACCTCACAAAGCAACATACTCAAGAGCTTGAAGCGCTCCGCGCTGAGCACGATTTGGTTCTTCAGGAATTGGATTCACATAAGGTGGCAGCGGATGAATTCACACTTGTTCGTGAGCAGGCTCGAGAACTGCACGAACGAGAGTTGGGGCAGAAGACGAATGCACTTCGGGACATGGAGAGGCAGCTTACGAACGTTGTCGGTGAGCGGGACGATCTCGAGGCTGAAGTTGCACAGCTACGAGGCGAGCTCGATAAGACTCGTGGGGAGCAATCGAAGCTCATTCAAGAAGCCTCAAAACGCGAATCTCTCGTCGGGGAACTCGAACGGCATCGATCGGTCCTTGCAGAAATGCAGGAGAACTTGCAGAAAGTCAAGGACGAGAAGGACGCCATGCAGGTCGAAAAGAGTCGTGCGGAGACCTTGGTTCGTGATCTGCAGGCTCAAATAGCTCGTAGCGCCTCTCCGCCCAATGTTCGACCCGTTCCTGATCGGAATCTATCATACACTCGCGCAACTGGCCTTCCCGCGATGAAGTTACCGCCTCCGACACCACCCCCATCAGTGCCCCCTCCACCTGCACCCATACCACGCACCTCTGGAACGGCCAACGGAGATATAGCATTCAGTACATCGTCTCACGGCTCGACTACCTTCAATTCCGTCTCGTCAAGAGAATCGCAGCCAGAATCACCCTCCACATCTGTGGCGCCAAATAGTCCCCTACCCATTGATTCCAAAGTTCTTGTGAAGCTTGAGCAACAGGCCAAGCAAATCGATGAGCAGGAGGCGATGATAAAGACTCTCAATAAGCAGCTTACGCATTGCGAGAGCGATTTGCAGACTCATATGGACCTCGTGAGTACGTTAGAGACTTCGCTAGGTGATTCCGAAAAGAATCGTAAGTGTCTTCACCAAACCCTTTTCAGATCACTGCTAAGCTATGGTTATAATAGTTCGGAAGGCGCGCATGCACGCTACTGAACTTGCACGCGAGCGGGACACCCTCAATAGCAAGCTCGAGGCTCTGCGAACAGAGCTGTCAGAGGCCAAGCGTGAAGTTGTGACGGTCCGGAGATCAATCGTCGAAGAAAAGCAGTCTCTTGAGCAGAAACTGGACGAGGAACGCAAGGCCAAGGAACGTGCACGGCAACAACTCGATTCTCGTATGGACGAGTTGCAGAAACGCAAATCCAAGTTCGCGTGCTTGTGATTTTATTCCTTTCGCCTCCCTCACCGACCCCTTTCGCTGCTTATCCTTTTTGGCCACTCGTTACGGGAGGCACTGGATCCACTCCGTTATGCTCTCTCACACGATTATTACGATTCCTGGGTCCGCTGCACCAGGTCCACTCATTCTCTGACTTTATTATCCTGTTGTCCTTAAAGGATGATGTTACTGTAGATACCCGCATTTTTATCTCCATGTTATGATTCGTCCTATACCTCTGTCTCCCCTATATGTTTCAACTCAGTACGTACGTTAGTTCCGATTTATGCTACATCAATGGATCTGCCGGATTTGTGGAATAACGTCGGAGCACTCGAAGGCGGAGCGATGTTGAAGCGTTTTGTAGGCTGTCACAAGGCTTATATGGCCGGTCTTCATCCGATCCCATGAACACCGACCTGCTATAAGATTATGGCTGCATTCCGCTGCATGAAAGCTCGGCTTTCAGTCTTTTCAGGTTGTGTCTTTATGTCTTCTGCCGTGCGAACGGCAGCCCAAGCACCAGCCAGCTTGCAGAGCCGGCTTTCAAGCACCGCTGCAGCACCAAGGACGCTACCTTCATTCTCCTTACAGGGAAAGGTGGGTCTGTATGCAAAATCGGTTACGATAAGCTAAACACAGGGTTCGGAGGTCTGCCTGGTGACCGGAGGGGCAAGGGGCTTAGGTTACGAATTCTGTCGAGCATTTGCCGATTCGTGAGGATGATTTGTAGCTTTTTGGAATTTATCGACTCGTGACTAAATCATGATGAAGCGGGTGCACTGCGTTAGCAGTCATAGATCTCAAAGCTTCTGAAGCTCAACAGGCAGCAGATGAACTATCAGCCTATGCAGTCGGTTCGTGATGTGCTCTTTCATATAAGAATATATCTGACTCGTAGACCATGCCAGCTAGCGGTCATAGAAAAGCAGAAGACATCCACTTTATTGGTGTAGAATGCGATGTATCTTCTGAAATTTCCGTTCAGAAGGCCTATGCACACGTCATGAATACTTTTGGGAGAGTCGATTCGGTCGTCGCATCAGCCGGTACGATGTACATATAATCTCTGGCTAAAGTGCGTACTGACTTTAAACACTGTCACAGGTATCGTCGAGAATTACACCGCTTTTGAGTGAGTGACTATCGTCTGCACAAGCCATACCTCTTATCAACTCAAGCCAGCTATCCTGCTGACCGTATGAAACGCCTCTATGACATAAACGTTCATGGAGTATTCTACACGGCGCGTGAAGCAGCACGCAATATGGTACCCCAAGGAGGAGGCTCTATCGTCCTGGTCTCCAGCATGAGTGCCAATGTGCGTCAAATTGTTCACGCGTCCCACGTATCAACTTCCTCAGATGCTTTCAAAGATCATCAATATACCCCAGGTTGGATTCAATTGCAGTTATACGTTCCCTTGCACGATCTGACTTTCATCAACAAGCCCCAAACCCCATACAATGCCTCCAAGGCTGGTGAGCGCGATGTAGTTCCATGCGTGACGTTGACCTACAAACGATCCCTCAGCTGTTAAACACATGGCCGCGAGTCTTGCAGTTGAATGGGCCAAGACGGGAGTCCGAGTCAATGCTTTAAGGTACGCGAACAGGTTCTGAACATCTCAAACCTAAACTTACTCCTCGCCAGCCCTGGTTACATGTTGACAAAGCTCACGAGAACCATCCTCGAGAATGATCCAGATCTCAAGGTAGTGATGCGCTGGGCTTGGGTTTTGAAAGCAGTACTCACTTTTCTTTCTCTAGAAAACATGGGAAAGCTTGACTCCTATGGGAAGGGTGAGTCCGGCTCTTACTTGTTTTACTTCGTTTGATAGAACTTTTCTACGAGATGGGTGAACCGGAAGACCTGGCGGTTGGTCGATCTTAATGATTGAGTGATCTCGTCTGACTTGGTGTCTGTCTAGGGCGCCATCGTTTTCCTCGCTAGTGACGCCTCGAAATTTATGACGGGTTCAGAGATACGCGTCGACGGTGGATATTGTATGGTGTAGGGAATGGACATCGAGAGATGGACCGACTGTCGACATCAATGGAATAGCATTCTCTAGACTATATTATAATTTAAAGGATTTCCGCAGGTGTTGTTCTGGCGCTGTTGTACGGTTTGTGCATAACTTCACTTTATAAGCGGCTACAGTCCCAGTGCGTAGATTTTGACTGTGCGCTGGCGAGGTAAGATGAAGGTTGCAGCTTCCGAATGTTTGACTTGAGTACCCAGTTCGGACAAGCCAAACCTGACCCCGTCACTTCCACCTTTGACCGCTACGTTTAGCCCAATGCAAGCCGGCCCTAGTACGCCGAAGACATTCGAGTTCACGAAGCGCAAACGATGGGCGGACCTCCTGGCGATTGAGCTTGCGGACGGAATCAATCTCATACTCTCTGCGTCATGCACTGTCCTATACTGTGCTCCCGCCATCACAGATATCACTGGCTGGAAGGAACCTGATATTTTAGACCACGACTTTCTGGAGATAGTAGCAACCAGTACGGTGTCTTCGTCCCAATCCTCATATTGTCTGAAACCAGCGCCCAGCGGACGACCAGGCCAGCTTCCGCGCCAGCTTCGATGAATCCATGCAGACTAACTCCGAGCTTCACTCTTATATTCGGGTTAAATGCAGCGAGCCTGCCTATTCTGCACTCCTCCCAAAAGGCATGCTCTTCGAGGTCAAGGGACAGCCGCGCTCAGCAGCCGCAGAGGGCGTATATTTCTTCGCCACCATCAAACCCTTTCCAAGTCAAAATACTGCCCTGTCCGTATCTCAATTGACTCCACCGTCTACTCTCTGACCTGTGATGTCCGCAGGCTCAATAATTTTTGCAGTCTCAAATACGGGAATGATCGCCTACAGCACAGACGGCTGAAACTCAGCAACCAACTGCCCCAAAAGCCCTTACCCTCCCCTTTAACGGTGCTGCCTAGTAGCCAGATATACGCGACATCTCCTATTCAACCAATCACTGGAACTCATTCGGGTATTGATGCTCCGGGCTCCTACTATCCTCCTGACGACGATGGTCTCACCGAGTTCGACACTGTGTCAAGGCCCTCTCTTGAAAGTGCTCTACCTGATGGAAATAATCCCCAAACATCTATTGAAGACGAGAGTGAAGACGGGTCGAAAAGGAAAAAGGTTTGTCAACGGAGCCTATCTAGACCGAACTTGATTGACCTCTCGACTCGTTTGTAGCTCAAGAAGGCGCCTCCAGGAGAACACTATGTATGCGTCACTTGTGGAAGGACTGACTCTCCGGAGTGGCGCAAGGTTCGTCGCACGGCTTGTAACAGTCGCGATGCACTGACTCTTTTTTCTGTAGGGCCCGCTCGGCCCCAAAACGTTGTGCAATGCATGTGGTCTCCGGTGGGCGAAGCAAACACGTACTGGGAAAGTCGAGGATGTTGGCGAGGGTTATGATGCATGAGAGCGTTGTGGTCATGTTACCATCTTTCTGGCATATATTGCTGTATAATGAGGCTGTCTCTGCGAGGGTGTATCGTGTTGGTTAGAATCCTACATAATGATTAGAGTCGTGGATGTGTGCGGTGTAACGGTCACATCCATCCTCGTCCTAAACCACCACATCTGATCCGCAGTAGTAGACTGCTCGTCCTACTGTAAATATCCTCAGACTCAGTCACCATGGCTCTAGAAGTTCACACATTGGCCCAAACCCCCATCACAGCCCATGTCTTCAGCCCGGATCGCAGTCGTCAGTGTGGCCGGCCACCATTTGTTTGGATTCACCACCTAATCTTCAAACAACACAGAACTTGCTGTAAGCTTGAATTCGAACGACGTTCAGATCTACTCTCGCCAGGGCCAAGAATGGGTTCCCACTGAGACGCTCTCGGAGGTGTGCCATTTCAGATCCCAGCTTCCAAACCCATCCTGACATGACATCGCTTCCAAATAGCACGATAAACTGATCACATCCATCGACTGGGCACCCCACTCCAACCGCATCGTGACGGCATCCCAGGATAGGAATGCGTACGTCTGGCAGGAGGTCCAAGACCCGGAGACCGGCAAGCTCGTGTGGAAGCCGACGTTGGTGCTGCTGAGAATCAACAGGGCCGCCACGCATGTCAGGTGGAGCCCCAAGGAGGACAAATTCGCTGTTGCAAGTGGCGCACGGTATGCCTTGTTCGGTCCGTCGCACTTTAATAATACTTATATGCTCCTTTTAGCGCGATCGCCATCTGCTCTTTCGACGAGGAGAACAACTGGTGGGTGTCGAAGCTGCTCAAGAAGCCCATCAGATCCACCGTGCTCTCTGTGGACTGGCACCCCAACAATGTCCTGCTGGCCGCTGGGAGTGCTGACATGAGGGCTCGTGTATTCTCGGCATATATTAAGGAGGTCGATGAACGGTATGTCGCCTAAAGCAATAGTATATACCAGAGAGTATCTTATCGTTTTTTAGACCTGCCGCCTCTGTCTGGGGTTCCAAACTACCCTTTAACACCATTTGTGGCGAATACACCAGCCCTGCTGGCGGGTGGGTTCACACCGTCGAATTTTCACCATCTGGCGACGTTCTTGCTTTTGCTAGTGAGTCAATTCAATGGGAAAATTGTTCATCAGCTAACCTACATGTGCCCAGGTCATGATAGCTCCGTCAACATCGTCTATCCCACTGGCCCGGTTTTCAATATCAGGATCTCATCCCTGCCCTTTGTGACTCTCACCTGGACGGCGGAGAACTCACTTGTGGCTGCAGGTCATGATTGCCAGCCGGTCGTTTTCTCTGGTTCGGAGGCTGGGTGGCAGAGCGTTGGAAGCCTCGACGATACGACTGGAGTCAAGGCGGCTGACGGGCCTCGGGCAGGGTATGGAGGCAACACGAGCGTAGGGCGTCTGAAGACTGGCGCTTTTGCCACTTTCCGCGACGCCGATACTCGTGGTAAATCGTCCCTCTCGGGCGCGGGCTCAGCTTCGGCGGACACAAAGCTCCTGACCGTGCATCAGAACACTATCACGAGCATTAGACCTTATCAAGGGCATCCTGGTCAGGTTTCGATGGTTAGTACGACTGGTGTTGATGGCAAGTTGGTCATTTGGGACGTGAACGCTGTGGCTGGTGGCAGGTAGATGAAGATGCGCAGTACAAGAATATCCGAAAAATATACAATTTAAAGCCGTATTGTCCTATCGTTTGAGCTGTCGTCATAGCCCTCCGGAGGGTCCGCTACGGGCTGTTCATTGATGACTCCCCATACGGAGGCTTTGAACTGGGCATTCACGCGTTATGGGCCGGGCGATCGCGACAAATAATGCAAGAGGCGTACCAGGGTTAACACAAGCCCCATTTTCTTTTCGAGAATGCGCAGACGCGCCAAAAGCATCTGGTCCGGCTCCTCACTGATTACACGCGTCTTTTGTGTGACCTTTGTGTGCAACAATGTCGGATGTGAGCCAGAAAACACGCGTCGGAGGGTTGCATTGTCGTCACGCACCAGTTTGACGTGCTGGGCGAGCTTTGCATATTCCCAAAGCACCTCGGCTTCTGTATTGGTCAGACTGGGATGCGACTCGTATGGGTTTACGTGGAAAATGTCGTTTGCGGGCGTAGAACTGGTCATGGTTGCCCGTTAAGCGACATTGATCATTGTCCAATCTGATCAAAACCGATCTACGCGAGGTTGCATTGTGGCACTTGCCGCTGCACGTCGACGGTCGCCGGTCCCGACGCTCTCTCTCCTCATGTGCCACCAACTCCGTGCAAGATTGACTTGAGGGGTTATACACATTTGATGGGATTTGACACAAGGCCGAAAACGAAAACAATAAGGAGGGATCGGTTGGTGGAACAATTGGATAACGGACTGCCCCTTACCACGGATCCAGATCTACGCAGAGCCAGCGTCCTTCACGCCAACCTCTTGGTTTCCCCATTCCTTTCCGGTAACGCGTCCTCATACGCTTCAAAATGATATTATCTCGAGACAATAGCCCCGGTGCCCCTCTTAAATAGAAGGAGATCAATTCTCCTCAATCATTCTGCTTGCTGCCGCGGGTCTGGCGAATTCATGGCTACATGTACTTCAACATATACCTCGGCTTCAGCACCACAATGCAAGCCCTCTACGCCCTCTTTGGAACGACAACAGTCCCCCTCTCCTTCATTGGACGAAGTGCCCCTCGCGTACATCGTTGATCAACTGCGTAACTTAGCGTCGCATTACTGGAATAAATCAGAAACGACAGACTGTACTATTAGTACGTCCCCTTCCCCATCGTCTTACCTGCAAAATTAATCATCCTTTCACAGTTGTTCCCATTCCCCATGCACCTGGGAAGCCGCTCCACCCCGCCATCGCAGCACAGCTCCCTCCACGAACATCTTCCACAGTTTCGAGCATGTATGACCCCTCTGGTCTAGGCCGGAGAGCTACCGTGCCCTCCTTGAATTTTACCCCTCGAATAACTTTGAAGGTGCACAGCCTCCATGCCCCCATCCATTACCATGCTTATCGGCTTTGTACAGCTCCACGTAGACTATCTATCCACTCATTCAAGCTACATTCGCGCCCTGTTGAGTGGCGCAAATCCACTTGACCTCATTCATACCACTTCCAATGCCGCTGTCGGCACCGGATCGTTCAAGCGCTTCAATGTTCCTCCCAACCGCCTTCCCCGATTGATGCCTGGCTCAGCTGACCGGCCCGTTCTTCTTCTTCCGGTCCCCGATCCTTCGTCCTTTTATCTCCTCGTTCACTGGATGTATTTTGGGAACACAAGATATATAAGACGATGCCTGAATGAAGGAGTCATACAATGGGAGGGCATTGCGCGCAACGTCGAATATCTCGGACTTTCATCTGGGATCCGACTTTTTTTGCACAAATGGTATTGCGGAAGCACCGCAGAGAGGGCGGGTTACGACGACGATTCGGACACTGCTTGTAGCGACAGCGATAGTGACGTCGACTACGACGGTTCGACTGTTTCTGCGATGGATGACAGTGATTCTGATTCCGAAAACGATGAAAAGGAACCTGTCAGAGGCAGGCCACGGATACGACGGCCTCTGTCTTACCAGGAACCTGGTACCAGACAGTGGTACTAGTTACCATCTCATCTCGCGCCCCAACGGGAGCATGACGACCACAACCAACCTCAACACTTCGGACCTTCGCAACTATCATTATTGGTTTTCCCCTTTCGCGACCACCACACATTCCTTTCGATTCTCCTTTATAACAGACACTCGTCGCCGACGTGCGCCCTCAACCACTTCTACCTACTTACCTTAACCTTCAAAGTCAAAGTCACTGTACTGGTATGTAGCAGCCAAATGTACGACATCAATAATCATATGTAAAGATTGTAGGAACCTCCGTCAGCGTCATGGCTGTTGCCATGATCTCAACTGCCAGTACCTCTGAACAAAAACAAAGATTCTCTATTGTCTCGCGCCACTCGGAACCCCTATCCCATCCCACCCCACTCCATCGACCCTGTCACATGGTCGGGACGTCGCCTCAACCACTCATAGTAACCGATGCAACGAGGTACATAAACAAAAAGACGAAAGACAAAAAGCCTTGCGGCGTCGAACGGACTTGTGAATTTTTGACGCTGCTATTCACAGGGACTTGCTTCCTCCAGGCTCGGGTCGCAAGCGAAAACAAATTATAGCTACAACAAGTCTGCGAGCCAGTCACTGGTGACTAGAGACCAGCAATGAACTCGTTAAACAATAAGGCAAGTAGATCACGCGCGCGTCTGCTGCACCAGAAGCGACTGGGAAATTATTGTCGGCCGAAATGAAACGTGTAGAACGGAAGTCCTACTCGGCGGGGTGTTTCGGTTCTGATTTACTTCCTTGCTTTGGCGGGAAACAGTCGTTGTACGACAAATACGGCGGTGGGATGAGGACATTAAGCCCCGGGAGTTTCTTCTGATCAGGAAGAGGATTCGCATGCCAGGTCTCCGCTACATGGGGTTCCTTGGGGACTAACGGAGCCTACGCAGGGAGGGATTAAATAATCAGAAGAGGCGAGTGGAAATTCGACAAAGCACTTACTAGGTACTTTCGCTCTTCGATGCTGGACCACTTGACCTGCTTCAACCACTCGTGATTCTTGACCTCTTCCCAGGTAATGTAGCCGAGCCTCTTGCAGGCGTCGACAGTCAAGAGCCCTGATATAAGGGATTTGAGATGTTTCCCCATCTTGACATCTTTGCGCCAGGGAATTCTTCCAGAGGCCGCCTGCTGCTGGCAATCGTGTTCTGTGCCGTGAAATGGCTACGCAACCAAAAAATAGCTTGTCAGTGTCTGAATGAACATCATTCATAATGCTCACCAATTTTCTGGTCAACATTTCAAACAGAATTACGCCCGCGGACCACCAGTCGACAGCCGCGTACGTTATCTCCGATTGTCCGTCGTTGGACACCAGCTCAGGCGCCATGTACGCAGGCGAACCAACCAATACCCAGTCTGTTTCGTCCCCCTCCCGCGCTGCGGTTCCGAAATCTGCAATTACTAGATATCCATCAGCGCCGACGAGTATGTTCTCAGGTTTGAGGTCGCGATGGAGCAGGTCCCTCTCCTGCAGGAAAGATATTCCAGCAACAAGGTTGGAAAAGTAGAAGGCAGTCGTGGACGAATCGAGAGGCGCGCGTTTTTGGATCACGGAACGCAGAGTCCCGCACGGGGCGAGCTCCATCAGCAGATACAGGTTCAATTTGTCCCTGAACGCGTCGACAACACCGGCGACAAAAGGGTTCCATGGCAGTTCAGCGAGAACAGAACGTTCACAGTCCTTCTCCGTGGTGTTGTGCTGGTCATGGTACAGAACATATTGAGTACGTGTGAATTTAGTGAGGCGCACTGGACGCTAACCTGTTCCGCGTTCCGAGCTGCCTTTCTCGTGAAATATTTGATAGCAAAGAGAGATCCTGGCTTGTCAAGAGGGTGCGTTGCGCGACGCATACGGACCAGGAGCACTTCGCCAGCGGCTCCTGCGCCTACGGTCTCTTCAGGCTCGGAGAGCACACAGTCCACTGACGAGCGGCTTACCTAATGATTTTATGCATTCCATGTCCGAAAGTCTTATTGGGGGAGGTCGAGGATCGATAGGACGGTGTATACTTGGACCTGGTTCACACATGAACTACGCCATTTCCTCAACTTCAGTCTATTCAGGATACAACTCAAACTCACCTCAGGCGTCGGAGACCTATAT
Organism: Tricholomella constricta; assembly: GCA_013368375.1. Taxonomy (NCBI): domain Eukaryota; kingdom Fungi; phylum Basidiomycota; class Agaricomycetes; order Agaricales; family Lyophyllaceae; genus Tricholomella; species Tricholomella constricta. The sequence goes on along the minus strand of JAACJP010000012.1, from coordinate 690,921 downwards.
GTTGCTTTGAAACGGAGACCGAGTTCAGTCCCTTTTACCATTGTGCCAAATCTAGGCGGGCGGGGCCTTTGGAAGTCCAAAGGATCAGGTCGATTGCGTGTGAGGTGTGGGCGGCCGCGAATGGGTGGCATTTGTGATGATGAGGGTAGTCAGGCGAAGATGGGTGTATACAAGACGAGAGATTAGTTAAATAGAGTCAATTTAAACGCTTTGGCCAGTGACCAGGAGACTGGCCATTGTTCTTGCCGATGGCCATGTCAAGGCCATGTGTCGAATTTGGACCTTGTTATAAATTCCAATCGGGGCAAGAATACGATGAGAGACCATAAGGTCAACTCGTTATTGTGTCGCGCTAACGTGCAGGCTTCGCGTTCATATATCGAGAAGTTGCAGCAAGTGACTGCCTCCAACTTGATAGCGCCGCCAAGCCAACAGTACTAGTACGCCAGGCTTGGCATTAGCCGATTCCTGGTCCAATGGCATAACAGTCATGGCATAGATTGGGGAGTATACAGAGAAAAATGATAACACCGCGAGGCCTGTGGATGTTTTCATTGTCGTCGGTGTGGGGTAGTTGTGTTTTCCACGTGAAGGAACGACTTTTGACCATCACCATATTCCGCCATCGTTCACATTCACATCGCATCACTGCATGCCTGCCCATGGTCGTTCAAGTGACAGATACGCTCCCGGAACACTGGAGATACGTTTCAGAGGGTGGAGCGACTATCGTTTTCTCATACATCGGCCCCTCCGATCCTCAGTTCGATGGGACCGTGCTGCGTCTCAGGAAAACGCTTGTTCCTACAATTCCTCCGCGCACCGCTGATCCTGTCGGTGTGCAAGACGAGCCAGACGACCCAATGATCGAGTACCAGCACAAATGCATGGAAAGGCTCATTCCACTGGAACATCTGCCCCGGCTGGAATCTGTTCACATTGATCGCGGATGGCTGGAGAACTTGATTGCCCTTCGTGAGGTGGAACGACCTGAAGATCGTAGGTGCAGGGACCAGATTGATTTAACGCGGACCAAGGGTGTTCTTGCAACAGACCTGGTGGGTGGCGATTGGGTAGCAGTAGAGATCAAGGTTCGTTGATGTTACTTCATAAAACTGTCTCAATGATCATCTTTCATGCAGCCAAAGTGGGCACTTTTGCCAGCTGTAACCCATCTGTCTAATACGACCCGACCAATAAAGACACAAACATGTAGATTTTGCATGCATTCTGCGGTGAGGGCAAAGGCGGGAGAGACTGTGTCCCTGGGATATTGCCCACTGGATTTGTTCTCTGGGGACGAACATCGCGTTAGGAAGGCTATATACGATCTCTGGGATGCTTGGAGCCTGAGCAACGGAACAATCAATAATCTGAAGATTTTTGTTCACGGTAGAACGATCACACCTGATGAGGTGAGTTCGCCGAATATGCCTTCTCGTCTAACAATCTTTACCAAAAAAATTGCTTTCTCCAGGCATCCTTGATGCTTTCGAAAGATGTCGATGCACAATTGTATACCGAAAATCTTCGTGAACGATTTACGTCAGCTCTATTGCCTGTGCTCTTGGCTACCCCAGTGCTTCGCACACTCTCTACACTCCAACGCACGCTTGATGTTCTTGACATTGAAGGCCTCTCTCATCTCTGGCGACTAGCTGAAACCTCATCTCCACTCTACCGTACGACCTTCGAACGGGATTCTACAGGGATCGACGAACCTCCTCCATCCTCGCCCATTGGTGTCAGCTCATCGTTCCTGACATCACCAGAGCCTACGATAGCCGATTGGACAGGATTCCTGGACGAGTACTTGTCCGAGACCCAACTGGATCACAAAAACCCGGCGCCAGGAAATCTCCGTTATTATCTCCTTGCATATCTTCTTTCAGCGACCTTCAAGGACTGTTCTATCATTGTTCGCCTCAAACATCTTCGATCGGCAGCGCCTACGCCTGCGATAAAACCTGAGCAGGTAACCGTGATTGATCTTGATCCAAAGAGCATGTTCAGACTGCGAAAATGGGAAAAGCTGGATCAAGAAATCGTCAAGGCATATATGGCCGCAGATGACCGTAAAGTTTGCATCGACACATGGCGATGAACGCAGGATACCATATTTACTTGCCCATTCAGTAAAGTACACTCAGGTTATCTGATCTTGCAGTGTAGCATTTTGAGAGATCGAGATCCGGTCAGAATGGCATTGGGAAGACTCTTGTAATGAGCTCATTATAAAGCAGCCTGTCTTGGGCCAGATGCATATCTGATCCTGCGAGTCCCGTTCAGCTTGTCTACACCTAGACAGGACTCCCATTTCAATGCTCTGGAAATCGAGGACGGAACATGACCGGTCACGTGGTATTACGCGCCGGAAATGGTCCGTCGTGGGTTGTCTTGCGCTTGCAGACAATCATTTACTTTGACATCTCGTTCTATCCTCCGAAATGGCCAGCTTGCGTGCGTTGATTAGGTCTACTGGCAAACAGCGGTTGAGTCTGGCTGCGATGCAGAGGCGAAACGCTTCTACCTATAACGCCGAAGTTGCGGGGCTAACTGAGGAGGAGGCTGAAGTACGTCAAGCTCGATATTATACATTGCACACGCGCCCATTGACTCCGCTTTCAAAGTTTAGGAATGCAGTCGTGGACTTTGCCCAGAAGGAAGTTGCTCCTCGCGCTGCAGAAATTGATAAAACGAATGCTTTCCCAACCGTAAGCTCCACGATACATAAGACGTCACATAGTTTCTTATAACTGCTATTTGGGAAATTGTAGGACCTCTGGGAGAAATTGGGATCGATGGGTCTCCTCGGGATTACAGTTGCTCCCAAATACAACGGCCTTTCCCTTGGTTACTTTCACCACACACTTGCGATGGAAGCACTATCAACTGCGTCAGGCTCAGTAGCGCTGTCTTATGGCGCACATTCTAACTTGTGTGTCAACCAAATACACCGGCATGGAACCGATGATCAAAAAAGTAAATACCTTCCGGACCTCGTTAACGGAACCAAAGTGGGAAGTTTGGCCATGAGCGAGGCTGGGAGTGGAAGCGACGTTGTCAGCATGAAATTGAAGGCAGAGAAAACACAAGGAGGATGGATACTCAATGGAACCAAGTTTTGGTACGTCATGGTCTGCTTTCGGGCATGACTACGATTGACTTTTAAGGCGGGGATTAGGATAACAAATGGACCGGTGGCGTCAACGCTGGTCGTTTACGCCAAGACATCGCCCGACAAAGGCTCAAAGGGTATAACGGCGTTTATTGTTGAGAGGGAATTCAAGGGCTTCTCGACAAGCCCGAAACTAGACAAGTTTGGAATGAGGGGAAGTGATACCTGTGAATTGGTGTTTGACAATTGCCAAGTTCCCGACGGTGAGTTGACTTTAGTTACATGTGTGCGGATTCTAAGCGTCGTGTAGCAAACGTCCTCGGGCAGGTCGATAAAGGGGCTGCGGTGCTGATGTCCGGACTGGATCTAGAGCGGATTGTGTTGAGTGGTGGACCCCTTGGGCAAGTTGCTCATCCTGAACGTTGTCTCATAATTTCATTGACTTTATGGACGTAGATTGATGCAGGCTGCGTTCGATGAGGCAGTCGAATACGTCCATGATAGAACTCAGTTTGGGCGGCCTGTTGGCACCTTCCAGTTGATGCAAGGTGAGGGGTAAAATGTTCTGCGACATGACAACTGATGAAAGATACTTTTTTGCAGCTAAAATCGCTGATATGTATACTAAACTCAACGCGAGTCGATCCTACGTATACGCCGTTGCACGGGCATGCGATCGGGGTAAAGTGAGCCGGCGGGTAAGTAAAGTGACGACAGTGGCCATCAGATTCTAACGTTTATATGTGCAGGATTGCGCAGGAGCAATTCTGTATTCGACGGAAAAGGCGGTGGAAGTGGCGCTAGAGGGTATGCAGTGCCTCGGAGGTAACGGATATATCAATGGTGATCTCGATCGTGGATTTTCCAGAATGGGAAGGTTAACGTTCGAAATTGCAGATTACCCAATGGGCCGAATCGTCAGAGACTCTAGACTGTACACAGTTGGAGCTGGGACGCAAGAGATTCGGCGGATGCTGATTGGACGGGAATTCAACGAGGAGATGAGGAAGTGACTCGATGTATTGTCGTGTTTGGCATGGGCGTTACAATGTATCTTCCCGCTCGAGGCGTAGTTTCCATTTATGACGATGTCCCGATCAGGCGCAGAGCACGATGTGTCTCAGATGTCGATTGAATTTCGGGGTACAAAGTCTATGCCAGTCTTCTATTTATAACCCCGCTCCCTCTTTTTCCAACCGCCCATCTCGAGCGACGATGTCTGACTCCGACCCTGCTCACCCCGACCCCGCCACTCTCGACCACCTCAGAGCAACTCCCTCCGAGCGCCAACGCACTGTCCAGGCCTGTGACAAATGTCGAGAACGAAAAACAAAGGTCATTTGTCAGACATCTCCCGCCTTTCCATATTGAACCCATCTCCAGTGCTCTGGCGAACACCCCGTCTGCCAGAGGTGTCATACCCGGGGGCTCATTTGCCAATACTCAATCCGTGAACCACGCACCCGCGGTCCGTCAAAGGCCCGTCTCCGCAATGCTGTATCTACCACCGATCTGCGCTCGTCGCCCAAGCCGCGGGCTTTTTCACACGGCGCCCCCCATTTTGAACCGGAACGATCCCGACGGCAGCCATATCCTCTCGATGAGGTTTTGGCAGGCTATCCATCCTTGCGAAGGGTTCCCTCGATTCCCCGTTCCTTCCATCCAGGCCCTGAAGTGCATATGAACGCCCCTGCCTTTGAAGCAGTGGGTGAGACATATATGCAGCCGTACGCATTCGACGAGAACTCTTACCAATCCCCTACATTTCCCCCGCGCCACCCGCAATACATAGCATCTAATTCCCAAACTCCACAGTGGCGAGATGTACGTCGCGTACAGAGCCACTCCACTTTGATAGGTTCCAGCGGAGGCACTTTTGGCCAGAGCACCCAGGTCACCTATCCTCCTCCCCACGCCCTCGAGAACATCGAAAGGCATGCGTCGTACGGACAATGGACATCGCAGGAGCGCGCCTCTCCCCCGCCGATTCCCATCTTCAACACATACGAGTCCTTTGCACCCCAGGTTGCGCCACCACTTGAGCCTCAAATGTCCCATCTTCTTTCGCCCAAGGTTCATCCGTGGAGTTATCATAGCGACGGAGGAAGCACGGGGTAAGGCTCTTCCCTTACTCATTTGGACCCCATCCAACGCTCAATCAGGTCCGAACCTATATCAAGGAGTGAACCTAACGTCGAATACTCGCCTTCTTCCTCAGAGGACGTCTCAGGGCCTTCGCCTCGTAGTACGTCAAGTCTCGATGTAAGAATGAGTTCCGATCCTTACCCGTTCATACAAGCCTCAACCTACACCGCCTATGACTCTGAAATGAATGCCGGTCTTCACCATGTGCCTTCCCAGAATGGTTGCACGCCGCATTTCCACGGTAACCCTGTGTATGCTGCCGAGCACTACACTCCACAGGGCACACTCGCGCGCCCCGCCTCGGAGTCAAATATGCACATGCAGTACCAAGCGGTTTATCCCTGACTATTGGGGCTATGATGGTGCATCATTGGGCATGCAACACTACCATCACCATTTCTCGTTTCGATGTATTTTTACTCATCTCGCATATCTGTAGGTAGTGCTGTCCCTACTGTATATTCCAGTATAATCTAGAGCTAACTAATAAAGGTCCTTGGGATGAGATCGCTTTTGTAAACTAAATTAGCAGGTTGCTAATATCTAATAGCCGCGAACGCCGATGTGCCTTACATGTTTAGTGGCGCAACAGTACGTTGCCCGCTACTCATTCGACCAGGAAGCGAAGAATGTAATTAAACGATACCAAAAGCCTTTCGAGTTGGCTTTAATCTAGAAGAAGAGAATGCTGCAGGTGATACAGATTGATATAAATGATCAAGTAATACGGGTATATGGTCTTGTGTCGAATAGGGAGGAGGAGGGAAGAACATTAGGTTCTGTTCATGAAAAGGACTGTGAATGACAATGATTGGTGGATTAGCCTGCATGAAGCCATGGCATAGTGGCGGGATATGGGGAGGATGTAGTAGGTATTGCGTATGTTCTGAGGATAATACCCGCCTGTATAAGATCCGCATAAGGACACCGGAGCAATTGTCATGAAAGCCCAACACCCACCGTGGCACAGTATACCAGGAGCAGGGGCGGCAAAGCCACCGGGGGCAGATGTGCTAAGCTGCAAGCACGCTGCAGCACAAAGTGGATCATACGATCGGCGAGTGGCCAGGTCCAACTGTCGTCGTGCATGCCGACGAGATATCTGATGAGCAGTCATGGAAGCCAGATCTTGACTGTTTGGTCAACACTTCCCGTGGCAACGACATTGACCAGCTTTCCGGGCTCTGCTGTTGAGGCGCCTTCTCCAGTACCATTTACGGGTGCAGCTGGACCACCAGATGTTGGTTGTCGACCCCATGCGAGCGTGGTGACGAAGTGGTTGTGGGCATCAACAGTCTTCATACATCGTCCTGTCGAAAGCTCCCACACGCGGATGGTCTTGTCGTCCGATGCAGAGAGGAGATATTTCCCCGAGGGATGAAACGCAAGAGCACGAACCCAGTTGTCATGGCCGGGCTTTTGAACGAATATAAGATGGGTCCTCAACCAAGACCGAAACACTTACAAGATTCCGCAGCATTTGACCACTTTGGGTGTCCCATAGCTTGATCGTCTTGTCTCGAGCGCCACTAGCTAGATATAAACCAGGTCGCTTTGTGCGATCGGTGTTCTATAGCGCTCGCTTCAATGATTGATAACTAGGATATCTCGATGGCACTGACCGGAATCCCCGACAGTTCTCGTATAGCAGCATATGCTGCGATGGGGGCAAACGCCACAACCTCGACGTCATGTTCATGGTCTCTCAACTCCAACTTTGATTCTCCCGTCTGAGCATCCCATATCCGAACGGTCTATCATGGAATTTCACTTTCATGTCCTTGATGAACTGCGAATTGGGACATACGTGATCTTTTGAACCACTGGCTAGCAATCTTCCGTCGTCGGATGGCACAACACATCGCACCCACTCAGCATGGCCCGAAATCGTTCGTACGAGATGTCTAGATGCCTCTGTAAGTGACAAAATTATAGAGTGACCGATCTGACATACGTCGAGGCAATATCGAACACTCTGATGGTCCGATCCCTACTCGCGCTGACGATGAATTGATCTCCTGGCATAAAACGTACGGCAGAAACGGAATGATCGTGACCAGGGAACGTCTTTGTGTTCTTCCACTCATTCTGAGAGTCCCATATCTTTATAAATAAATCTGATGAGCAGGTCACTGCAGATGATACGATGCGAGTAAGAAAGCCAGTTTCATTAGTCGAGGAGCAGAGGAAGACTCGCCTAGAAGGTGGCCTTTGTGGTCGAACTCGACGTCCATGATTGCCTTTGTGTGGCCCTTCAGGGTACGCTCAAACTCCCCGGTCTCCCAGTCCCATATCTTGACCGTCGCGTCCTCGCTGGCGGAGGCGATGATTGAGTATTGCGGATGAAATGCGACACGCGTCACGGGAGATCGATGGCCGGTGAGGACATGCGCTGCCGGTGCGCGGGGTACCCAATCATTTTGCGAGGCAGCACGCTTAGCAGGTGATAAAGACAGCTCTTCTTGTAGCGCAGCGTTGCGGTTCTCCAGATCCATAATCTGAATCGACAAGAACCACCTCAACCTACATTCGTTTTCATGGATCCTGGGGGTATGGCACTCACCTTCTTTTGCAACCGAATGACACTCGTCCACTTCTTCTCCAAAAGGCCCGCGTATTTCGCCTTGGGATCTGGGGTGTACTGCGTCCCAGCATCGGCTTTGAGAGCGTTGAAAGCAGAAGTGTAGTTGTTGGCATGCAAATAATCAAGCATAGACTTGTGTCTGTAGTTGTTGCATGATTGAGCTTTAGTTCCATTGATAGCGTTGGACGTACAAATCCTCTCTCTGCCTTTCGGACAGCAAAGACATCGCGGCGTCTCAGGTTTGCGAGACAACTGGTATTTGACGGGGTATTCGTGAATTTAGGGAGGATAACGCGTCCAGATGGTGAGGCCTCGAATGACAACCTGAACTTTTGTATTGACTTGTTTTGTCGCCCTTGATTTCTGCTTATCGCGTAGCGACAACAATTTCAAGGCTCCGATGCACTTACTTAGATGGCTACTCGAGCTCGTCCACATCCACATAATGTTATAGAGTTGTATTTCCAAAAGTAAAATTTATCCTCGTTGACATCAACGACGTTCATATACTCCCTCGCCCCAAGGTCCACAAGATTCCAGTCGTTAATGCTTGCAGGTACTTAAAAGGTAAGGTTACCGTCGTCGTGATCATCGTTGTCGTCGATTACGATCTACTCTCGTTCCCTTTGAAGCTGATGAAGCCCGAGTCCGACAATGGCGGGTCATCGCTAGGATGGGTGGCTGAGATGCGCGGGTTTTCGTCTTCATCGTCGATCATAATACAATATACTCGGGCCTGAGCCGTACGAGAGGGGCAGGGAACCTCGGTGGTATCGTAACGGAGAAAGGTAATCGGATCATAGCATCAACGTGCAGGTGATAGTCTGGTCTCCCTGCATATTGAATATTGAATTCCATGCCTGGATCCATTGCTCGCGGCATTGTACACAGAGAAAGTACGCGGACTCGCCGTGATGCCTCGAATATGGGGCACTTTGCTGCTCTTGCGCGAGCTGGATACCAGAAGTGCTTTAGAATGCGCCACAACGGCGACCGGTGTTCAGCAACTCGATAATACCTATTTTGAAAATTTAAGTAGGATGAGATTCTGACCGAAGGAGAATGGCGTAAAAAGGACTAACGGCTGATATCCATTTGAACACGGATCGTCCCTTGACAGGGTGGTTACAGCGCAAGCATTCCAGCCAAAGGCCTAAGTCGTCCACATCAGCCGAGGTCGCGGCTTTCGCGTCGAGACCAGAGCTGTCTACTACAAGTTCGCAGAAACCGTTGTATGGCGTCTGATTGAGCTACCTTGCCGCCGTCAAAATTCCACGGCTCGGAATCGAGGGAAGAGTATCAGTACGATATCGTCGTCTCTGTCAAGGTTCCTGCCGCGCAGCTCCCTAGGACAAGGATGGGCGAGGATCTGGGATATGAGACTGGTTCGATGCAGCCCGAACCTTTGCAGAAGGTCGTGTGGGTTCTAGACGGTAGAGTTGGCCATTGGCCAGCACCGAGTCAGTATTCGGAGTCTGCATCAGAGAACCATCTCCAGGAAATTTTTGGGTAGTTGCCACTCGTACGGAGGCGAGGACGTAAGGTCAGCAAAGCTCTCTTCCGTGATAAGTAAGAGGTGTTGACGCTTGCTGTCATCGTATAAACCGGCAGGACCCAGTTCGACTTCTGTAGGTGGTCGTTCGAAGGCGTAATGCAGATAAAGGATCTGCAATTTGACTTGAGAATCTTTGCTCTCGTTTCTTCATTGAGAAGCACGAGTCCTGGCAGCATTGCGACCCACGTCGCTGAATAAATGATAACTAGGCTGTGATGGCAGTTTTAAAAGATATAAAACGTACCTCGTCCTGTGAGCCTCCATGGACGGCGCAATTGAAGGCTGCTCGTAGAGACTACTTACAGCAATGTCGTTGTAACGCTCTACCCCTTCACCATATCCGTCAACTTCGAGGCACCGAAAAACCTGAAGGATGACATTTGAGATGCAATTCTACGAAATGGAACACAACATAGTCCTGCGTACGCGCTTCTTTCATCGCTTCACGCAATAGCCTCTCGAGTCTAAGACGAAGTGAATGCTCAGATTTCATAACGACCCTGCATGTTCATCAGGTCAATAATACCTTGTAGGACAGAGTGAAATTGAGATGTACCTATCAGATATCTTTAACTGCTTTGCCTCTTTCCTCGACGTACTCGTCGGATTGTAATTTGTTGACCTGATTCAGTCGCAAAATGAAATTCTACACATCTCTTTCCGAGTCGACGTGAACGTTGGCTTGATTACAAAGTACACTTTCGACTTACATTGTTCTCGAGACTCGTCATCTTAATTGACGATGTACATAACAAATTGCCGTGGTTGCAAATAGATTTCACATGAAATCTCCATCAACGTTCCAAAAGTGATTAGAAACACGCCTACTCAAAATCGAGAACATCACTCACTGCTCTTTGACCGCATTGTACGTGAAAGACCCACACGACAAGCATGGTCTTCTCGCGTTGAGCAATACTGTTGCAACATTAGATGCGCTGATATGTCTCAGCGAGTGGCTAAATGACACCAGATTTTCCCATTGAGGTTCTTTCAAGTTTGGATGGAAGCTCAGGTTCACGAGACGCAAAGGCCCGCCTCCGCACAGTGATTACGGTGCGCGACAAGAAGGTATTCATAGAAGATCTGGACGTGCGACATATGTAGGTGCAGAAGGTCCAATGGGCCCTGGGCAACCGATGGCCCTGGGCTTGGTTGAGCACGTCGTTGGATTCCGGCGTCAGACACTTCAAAGAGAATGTCGAGGGGCATCACCGGCAGCAAAAGCAATCCGTCTTGTTACGGGCATACGTATTACTGGTGGACTCGGTAAGTATGAGGTGGTTGTATGTAAGTAAGGAGGCGTGACGGAGAGCCACAAGCGCGGCCGAGCGCGGAGGAAGCCGGGAGTGTGCGAACTTTAATTTCTACGTGTCGGGATTTGAAGAGCGTCGCCTGCTTCCTTCCACCCAATACCCTACACATTCTCGTCTTCACTATGCTGACCTCCCGTGGTGCCGTCGCCCGCATCTCCAAGAGAGCTTTCAACAGCGCGAAGAAGACCAACGCGTTCTTCTCCACCTCGACTCTCCTGACGAGGGCTGCTCTCCCTACGACTCAGCAACGGTCGTCGGTTCGTCCTTCCCGTGCTTCACCGTCTGCTCCTGGTCAGTATCACTTATCCTACCTTCTCCTCCATCCCATTTCACCGCTTCCTCCGTTTTCCTCGCTCTCTCATTGCTTCGAATTTTTTTCGCTCACTCCGAATCCATTTACAGCCGCACGCACCTATGCGACGGAATCCACCGCCGTTGTTGGCACGGTGAAAACCGTCATCGGTGCCGTTGTCGATGTCCAGTTCGAGACCGACAACCTGCCTCCCATTCTCAATGCCCTGGAGGTTCAGAATTTCAGCGGTGGTCGTCTCGTCCTTGAGGTCGCGTCTCACTTGGGTGAAAACTCAGTCCGTACCATTGCCATGGACGGTACGGAAGGTCTCGTTCGGGGCACCAAGGTCGTCGATACTGGCGCCCCCATCATGGTCCCTGTTGGCACTGCCACTCTCGGCCGTATCATGAACGTCATTGGCGAGCCCATTGACGAGCGTGGACCCATCAAAGGTGTCAAACTCTGCCCCATTCATGCCGACCCTCCTCCCTTCGTTGACCAGTCTACTACTGCTGAGGTTTTGGAGACTGGCATCAAGGTCGTCGATCTCCTCGCGCCCTATGCTCGTGGTGGAAAAATTGGTCTCTTCGGAGGTGCTGGTGTTGGAAAGACTGTGTTGATTCAGGAACTCATCAACAACGTCGCCAAGGCTCACGGTGGTTTCTCTATCTTCTGCGGTAAGCTTTGACAACCTTTGTCATTTTTTTCACGATCTCACAGTTGTGTTCCAGGTGTCGGTGAGCGTACCCGTGAGGGTAACGATCTGTACCATGAGATGATTGAGACCGGTGTCATTAACCTCGAGGGTGACTCCAAGGTCGCTCTCGTCTTCGGCCAGATGAACGAACCCCCTGGTGCCCGTGCCCGTGTTGCCCTTACTGGTCTTACCATTGCCGAGTACTTCCGTGACGAGGAAGGACAGGATGTGTTGCTCTTCATTGACAACATTTTCCGTTTCACTCAGGCTGGTTCGGAAGTGTCTGCTCTGCTTGGTCGTATCCCCTCTGCTGTCGGTTACCAACCCACGCTGTCCACAGACATGGGTGGCATGTACGTTATATTTACTGGATTAGTGACTTCTACATCTAATGAGACCGTCTGCTATAGGCAAGAGCGTATCACCACTACCAAGAAGGGTTCCATTACCTCGGTGCAGGCTGTCTACGTCCCCGCTGACGATTTGACTGATCCTGCTCCTGCAACCACCTTCGCCCACTTGGACGCCACTACTGTATTGTCTCGTGGTATTGCCGAGTTGGGTATCTACCCCGCCGTCGATCCTCTTGACTCTAAGTCACGTATGTTGGACCCCCGTATTGTACGTTTGGTCTACGTCTGAACCGGTTATCTTCGCTCACTGTAACTCCAAAGGTTGGACAAGAGCACTACGATGTCGCCACCGCCGTCCAGAAGATTCTCCAGGACTACAAGTCGCTCCAGGATATCATTGCTATCTTGGGTATGGACGAGTTGTCCGAGGAGGACAAGCTGACAGTATGTTCTCTTCCTCTTGACTTTTCGGATTACCACTGACCCTGCCATGCTCCCAGGTCGAGCGTGCTCGTAAAATCCAGCGTTTCATGTCGCAGCCTTTCCAGGTCGCCCAGGTCTTCACTGGCTTTGAGGGTAAGCTCGTGTCTCTCAAGGACACTGTCCGCTCCTTCAAGGAGATCCTTTCCGGTGCACACGATGCCCTCCCCGAGTCTGCCTTCTACATGGTAAGCGTAGATATTCCTGGACATCGCGTTCACGACGCTCACGGACCTCTAGACTGGCACGATCGAGGACGTCAAAACCAAGGCCGAGCAGCTCGCCAAGGAGATGGGCAACTAAGTTCACTTAATACTGAAGAGGTTGTTTCTTCGCTGCGCGTTCCATCAAAATCCGTAGATCGTGAACTGTCGTCCGTAGAGCAAAAAATTATTCTTTACCTTAATCTTTCCTAGCGCGTGAGAATCTAATCACCAGCTTTTCAAGCGCGTGAGAAGTTCTTTTGGATGAAACCGGGCAGTCAGAATTACTATCAACTTTATGATCAAACTCTGAGGCGCTATAGCCAAGTGGTTACGGCGACAGATTAGAAATCTGTTCCTCTTTGAGGGCGCAGGTTCAAATCCTGCTGGCGTCGGCTAAATTTTTCCTGCCAACACGTTTATCCGGCCGGCCGGTGCCGGTCTTGCCATGCAACTGCGACAGTCCTCAAATTGCCTTTTTGGACTATCATGGCATTGTCCTCCGGCGGGATGGCGAGTCTGAGGCTCCCCTTACGTTTCCTTCCTGCCTCATTCTCCCTTTCCTCCTCCCGCTTGTTATTCAAGAAACCTCTCACTTTCGTCCCCCGGTCTCTCATGGCTACCGTTGCCTCCAGCGACGCCGACTGGCGACGTGTCGCCTCCGGGACTGTTCCACCATATTCTGTCTTCACTAAACCAATCCAGAAATCTCAACAAGACGATAGAGATTATAGAATTATTGAACTATCGAACGGCTTACAGGCCACCCTCGTTCATGACGCAAAGGCAGACAAGGCCGCTGCCAGTCTCGATGTTGCTGTGGGCCATTTATATGATCCAGTGAGCCATTCCTGCTGTAACTAGATCGGTTCGTGATCTGATGGGTAAACCCAGGACGACATGCCAGGCCTCGCTCATTTCTGCGAGCATCTATTGTTCATGGTGAGTTATTGGTGTATTACAAGCTTAAACAACCTGTCGCCCTTGTGTGGCGACGTTGGCTGAGTACGACTTCTACATCTTAGGGAACAGAGCAATTTCCCCGAGAGAATGAGTACTCGGAGGTGCGTTACGAGTTTACTCATTTGGCGTCGGTTAACGCCTCTTTTTCCAGTACCTTGCGAAGAACAACGGCGCTTCAAATGCTTACACATCCACTTCCAACACGAACTATTACTTCAGTGTTGCAACACCTGCACTATCTGGAGCTCTTGAACGTTTTGCTGCGTTTTTTCACTCTCCCTTATTCTCCCCGAGCTGTACCTCGCGTGAACTCAATGCCGTCGACTCCGAGCATAAAAAGAATCACCAAGCGGACATGTGGCGTATCTTTCAGTTGAATAAACATCTCAGCAAGCCTGGGCATGTTTGGAGCAAGTTTGGGAGCGGAAACAGGGAGAGTCTGTCAAAAGCTGCGAAGGATCTAAAGGCTAAGGGTCTGTTGACGGAGAGCAGTGTATTATCTCGCCCCGCAAGTCTCGCCCCGTCGCCTATTCCATCCCGGATCTCATCTCCTGCGCCATCTATCGCCTCCACCAACAGTGAACTCGAGGCAGACGGTGGCGCCATTGGTCGTGAGACGCGCCGACGGTTGGTGGAGTGGTGGAGCAAGGAGTATTGCGCCAGTCGGATGCGGTTATGCATCGTTGGTAAAGGTATTTGACATCCGTTCAAGGACGTACGTGTCAACTCCAAGCTGATACATACTTTCAGAGTCATTGGACGAACTTTCAGATATTGCATCAACTTTGTTTTCACCTATTTCAAACCGTGGACGAGATGCTCTTCCTATGCTGCCAGAACATCCGTTCGGACCTCAAGAAAAGGGTGTATGTATCTTCCTCTGTGAAAATGCATTATAGACCTTTAACTGAACTTGTTGCAGACCCTTGTCTCTGTTCAGACAATCATGTCCTTCCACGCGTTAGAAATATCGTTTCCCTTGGAATATCAGGCGCCGTTCTGGAAACACAAGCCGTCTCACTTCCTCTCTCATTTTGTAGGACACGAGGGACCTGGATCGCTGTACTCGTATTTGAAAAACAAAGGATGGGCCACGAGCCTGAGTTCTGGCCCCCAGAACCTCGCGCGAGGGTTTTCCATGTTCAAGATCACAGTTCATTTGACCGAGGATGGTTTCAGTGCGTCTAATCCATCTGTGCACATACGTTTACTTAAGTCGCGACATTGCAGAGCATTATCGTGACGTTGTCCTGGCATCCTTCCAATATCTTGCACTCCTTCGAGCATCGAAGTTCGACGCATTTCATCAGCGTGAAGTGGCGAAAGTTTCCGAAATTCGCTTCCGGTTCAAGGAAAAGAGACGACCAGATGATTATGCGACCTGGATATCGGAACACATGGCCTGGCCGGTCCCCAAAGACCTTTTGCTTAGCGCACCCCAGATTACTTGGGAGTGGGATGGCGAGGGTGGAGAGGCTCAAGTGAAGGAATATCTCGAGTCCTTCAGAATCACTGATGGTCGAGTGGTGTTGATGGCAACGGCGGCCGAGCATGCGAAAGTTGCCTCCAATGCTGCCTGGGAAAAGGAACCCTGGTATGGAACTGATTATCGTGTCGAACGATTTGACGAGCAGTTTATAAAGCAAGTGAGTGACCCATTCATTCCCAATACAAGGACCATCGTCGCTAACAGCTTTAATTGACGAAGGCTCAAGCGCCAAATGCGATTCCTGAGCTCTTTTTGCCTGGGCCTAACGAGTTCATTCCGACAAATTTGGATGTTGAGAAGCGCGACGTGACGGAGGTTCGTATTACCTCGATTGACGCAATGTTTCGCTAGTTGCTCATCGCTATATAGCCTCTGAAGCGTCCTCATCTCATTCGGGAAACCCCTTTGTCGACCTTGTGGCATAAGAAGGACGATCGGTTTTTCGTGCCCAAAGCCCATGCCATGATCGACTTCCGCAGGTTCGACTTAATTGCCATTTATCTCAATTTTTCAATCCCAACGAACTGTACTTCTTTAGCGCGATTGGAAATGTATCACCGCGTGCATCAGTCATGACCAAGTAATCTTTCCCCTTGCCATTTTACACTCGAAACATTCTGATAATTGTGATTCGCAGATTGTATTCTGATATCGTCAACGACTCCCTCTCCGAGTATGCCTATGATGCGGATCTTGCCGGCCTGTCCTACAATCTCATGTCGCACGCGGGCGGATTATTCGTCTCGATAAACGGCTACAATGACAAGCTGATTGTGCTTGTAAAGCATGTTTTGGAGAAGGTCAAACGGCTGGACGTTGATCCTCAGCGGTTAGCCGTGATGAAGGAACAAGTATGTACACTTGCCTCTCCATGACTGCAGACCTCATGCTCAGCGCGCACACAGAACAAAAGGGAATGGGAAAATTTCTTCCTCGGACAATCGTACTCCCTCTCGGACTACTTTGGTCGGTATATCATGACCGAACAACAATGGACGTTGGAAGAGAAGTTGAAAGAGTTGGCTTGTAAGTCGTCCTGAAGTCGTCAGAATGCCCCGCTCACCCTTTCGTGACAGCCATCACGCCAGAAGAGGTCAAGGCTCACATAAAACAGCTTTTGTCCCAAGTCCATGTGCGAACATTGGTGACCGGAAATATCTATAAAGATGTGGGTATAGCACCTCTGTTGCTATTTCTGAGACATTAAACTCGATCATAGGAAGCTATTCAGATCGCAGAAATAGCAGAGGAAGGCCTTGGGATCTCTCCACTTTCTCCGATCGAATTGAACGATCGAGCGCTGATACTTCCAGAGGGTATGGATCTTCTCCAAAGGCTAGACAATAACTCACCTCTTATACAGCCTCCAATCATGCATGGACTTGTCCAATTCCAAACCCAAACCAAGCCAACTCAGCTCTCACTTACTATATCCGTTATGGGCCTATCGTAGACCAACCACTCAGGGTCACTGCTGCTCTTCTTACACAAATTCTCAGCGAGCCTGCCTTCAATGTTCTGCGCACCCAGGAACAGCTCGGCTACGTTGTCCATTGCTCGGCTTGGGTACTCCCTGGAGCCAGCGAGAAAGGAATGCGAATCGTTGTTCAGAGCGAGAAGACTCCAGGTTACTTGGAAGAACGAGTCGAGGCGTTCTTGGATGGTATGAAATCCACCATCGAGAATATGACTGAAGAAGAGTTTGCTGAGCAGAAGAATGGTCTGGAGAAGAAATGGCTGGAAAGGGAGAAAAACTTAGCGGACGAGACTGGCAGATTCATCAACCACATCAATACTGGACATTTGGACTTTCTGAGGAGTAAGTTCAGTTCTTCGTCAACGCAGCTCATAGTTGACAATCGCCTTAGAGGAAAATGACGCGGGGCTGTTGAAGAATGTCACCAAGGACGATATTTTGAAATTATTCCTCTCGCATGTCCATCCCGCGTCAGCCACGAGATCCAAACTCTCTGTCCACATGGTTTCACAGAAGCCTCGCCCAAAGAAAGTGAGCGCCGCTGCGTCACAGGCGTTCGAGACCCTTTTGCGCGAAGCCAAAGTGGAAGTGGACGAAACTGCTTGGAAAGAATCGCTCGGAGGCGATGGAACCCCTCTCGCGACCGATTTCGCGAATTACTGGAAACAGGTCTTTGCGTCCAAGGAAAATGCCGTAAAACTTCTTGACGCTATTCCGGAGCTTGTGGAGAAACATCCTGTAGAAGGCGAAGGCAAGGACCGCGTCCATGCTGACATTTCGTACATCAAGGACTTGAAGGAGTTTAAGGCTAGCCTGACACCCTCTATGGATCCGGGCCCGATGGTGCAATGGGGGGATCTTCCCGTGTCGCGTTTCTAGCGGGTGGTAGTAGATGATCTTAATACATCGTTGCTCAATGTACAGTTATAATTCAAATATCATCGTGTAGTGTAATCCATCGATAATGGGTGAATCATTCGAAAGTCGTGTGAGGACTATGCCGGGAAGTACAGCAGAGGACATAAAATGCATGGCATAGCACGACGTTGGAGGAGAGTATGCAGGAGAAAACAAGTCTACCGATGGTCCCGCCGGAAAGCAACAGAAAAGGTTCAGAGTGGGTAGCCTGTGGTACGTAAGTGGCATGCAGAGGGTAACGGGACAAGATAACTACAAAAAGGGATCAGTTCACTTCCTCCTGATAGCCTGTTTAGTGTGCTGAGGAGGAGCGACGAAATCCTTCGGGCGTCGGAAGAGAAGGACGTGCGGCTCGGGCGCTAAATCGAAAGACGCGTCGTGTAAGACCCTGATCAGGATTGAAGTCATTGTGAAAAATGCTCACCATGAACTTCATAGTGTTCCCATCCCAAACTCTGCGTGATTCCGATTCCTCTCCATTCTGGCTCTGCCAAAAGACGCAGTGTCCCGGTATCATCCTGGTTGAAGAAGTGCTTGGGGATCATCTTCAAGAGCTGCTTTGGCAATATGACATGCCGATATTCGTAGTCGTCATCTGAGTATCTATCTGAGTAGTGGATTCTGCCGAGGGAGGTCAGTTCAGTGTACAGCAGGCCTAATACCGAGGGACGCAAGACGAACTTTTCAATATACTCCTCGAGTTTACGATTGACGTCCTTTCCACCTGCTGCGGTTTCCATTGGGATTTAAGCGAGAAAATACGATCCAGCGCTGGTCAAGATGAAGCGATCGTGAAGGCAAGCGTAAAGTAACACGCGGGCCGCCACAATCGAGTTCGTGGTCACATGACACTCACGCGTCAAATTGCGGCCACCGCCTTTTGATTCCGTCCACAATGATGTTTAATGAGCGCTTTGCGCGAAGGAGTCATCATTTGTACACCTCCAACGACGCCGACCACGCGAAAGACTGCTCCATGGTCCCTGTATCCCTCGAGGATGACTACATGAATGAGTATGCGGAGGACATGGGTGGGTGTATGCGCTTGACATCACCTCTCTTGTTATTAATAAAAGTTCTTAATAGAAATACTCTCCTCTCCATCACCTCCAGAGAGACGCACACCTATTACTTACCAGACCCAATACGCACAAGACTACGAAATAGATGAATGCGACGAATATTTTCATGAAACTGCTGTGCACCACCAGCCACAATCTAGCAGACGTGCTTCTCCACCAGACATACCCAACTACTCCTCGCCCAATGTACACTCTGGTTAACTGAAAACCAGAAATTCCTTAGTCAAAGAGCTCACTTTAATTTTCTTAGGCTCATATGATCGCGACAAGATTGTTAGCCCTGATTATGGCGAAGCATACAATACATTGGATACATTGGGATATCAAGTGCCTACAACGGATGTAAACGACAGTCGACAAGACACAGAGCCTGGCATCTCCCGCGGATTCAATTCCAGAAACGCACATGGGATACGACTACGACCGGTTTCATGTCTTCGTATGTCCAAAGAAGTTCAACTGGGTAAGATCTCTAAGCCTGCATTACAGCGGATATGTATCGAGGGTTATTCAAATTCGGAGTATTCAATGCCGTTCAATCATCTTGTATGGATGATGTACGTGACTTCTTATTGATGAAGCCTAGGGACTGACGATGGTCAAGGTATTTGGATCAAATGAAAACATGGTACGAAGCAGATTACTTCTCTACAGCTTTCCCTGCCAGTTCACTGATGTGATTCTAGGTCATCAGCGGTATGTTCGTGCATGTGTTGTGCTTCAGCAAACTCATTGCTTTTCCATCAGCTCCAACTGGGAGCGGTAAGACTGTTATCTTTGAGCTTGCCATTATCAAGATGCTGAGAGAACCTGCCAACACCGATGGGTCCTTGAAATGTGTTTACATGGCGCCTACGAAGGTCAGCTGATGCTTTAGTTATGAATACCACATTCTCATCTTCCAGCGTAGGCATTGTGCTCAGAGAGGTATAAAGACTGGACAGCAAAGTTTGGTCCTCTCGGCATCAAGTGTGAGTAGTCGGGTCATCCAGCTTCACAATGTCGAAGTTAACGACGAATCAGGCGCTGAACTGACGGGAGACACTGTTCATTTTGGAGGAGGGGTCTGGGGTGATGCCAAAAGAGCTTCCATTATGTTCGGCGAACCGATCCCTGGATTTCTCCGTCGCTAACCCTTTATCTAGAATAACAACGGTAATTCATGCAGCGACAACGGCATAATTTTACTTACTGTATACAGGGTGAGAAATGGGATAGCCTTACGCGCAATTGGTTTGTAGATTCAGTAATTATTTTTCCTTTCTCCACACCCTCACGCACTTGACACGCAGGCGCGACCACGCGCAAACCCTCTCCAAGATCCATCTGTTCCTTATTGATGAGGTGTGTTCTCCTTTAATATTTACTTATGCAGATGGTGATAATTCGGAAAGGTCCACATCCTCCACGAATCCCGTGGCAGCACCCTGGAGGTGGTCGTATCTCGTATGAAAACTCGAGGATCTTCTATTCGCTTTGTTCTCGTTTCAGCTACAGTTCCTAATATACACGACATCGCGTCGTGGATCGGCAGCTCCCAAATGCCACATATACCGGCCAAGGTGTTCGAGGTGCGTTAAGTGGTCAATACCGCCACGCAGTTCAATCTGGAATCAACATACGTAGTTTGGCGAAGAATTCCGGCCGTGTAAGTTAACTCGATTTGTAATCGGAGTGCACCGCCAGAGAGGACAAAATGACTTCGTGTTCACCAAAAATTTGGATTACAAACTTTTCGCGGCTTTGCAACAGCATTCTGTGGGCAAGCCCATACTGGTATTCTGCTCTACAAGAAAAGGTCCATTTCATCTGTTTGATCTGAAATTCTTCCTGACTGTACTTTACAGGGGTATTTGCGACAGCAGAGCAACTCCTCAAGGAATACGCAGAAGCCGAGAAAGGCAAGAAAGCCTTGCCTTGGTCGCACCCTGGGAGGTGAGGCAGATTATGTGTGATTGAGCCCAATTGACAGTGTTCGGCACCCCAAGGGTTGAACAATCCTTCCACGACAAACGTTTGACAGGTAATGCATAGAGGTTGCTATTATCTTTGGCTTGAGGTGACATGCGTAATGCCAGACTTCGCTGCTTTTGGGATCGGCGTACACCATGCTGGCTTAACTCTTGATGACCGAAGGGCAACGGAAGACCTTTACCTAAATGGAGTTCTCCGAATCGTCGTCGCGACCTCGGCATGTTCATTGCATATTCTCGACTTATGAGTTTGGGCTGAATTGAGTACTATAGACTTTGGCCGTCGGAGTCAATCTTCGTATGTTCTCAATAGACATCTCGTCTTTATAACGAGACATACACGAATATCCAGCTGCACACATGGTCGTTATCAAGGGCGTTCAAACTTTTCAGAATAACGCCTCCATTGAGTACTCTGACCTCGACGTCATGCAAATGCTGGGCCGGGCTGTAAGTAGCGCCCATATCACGCTGTTCTGCGTGATTTATCATGTTTTTACAGGGGCGACCTCAGTTTGGTCAGTACCTCCTCCCTCGTTTATTACCGCTCTTATCGTCTGAGCAGACAAAGACGGGATTGCGCTCATCTTTTGTGAAGAGGAGCTAGAAAATAAGTATCGAGCTCTCGTTCAAGGTAAAACAATCATCGAAAGCTCCTTACATGCTAATCTTTCGGAGCATCTGAACTCGGAAATTGGGCTCGGGACAATAACAAGTATCTCGACTGCGAAGGAATGGCTGCGTGGAACCTTTCTATTTCAAAGAATTCGAAAAAATCCAAAGCATTACGCCCTTGGAAAGGACGATGGCCAGACTTGGGAAGAAAGGGTTGACGACCTCGTAATGCAGAGCATCGAGAAGTTGCGTCAGACGCAATTGGTGGAGACTCCGACCTGCAGCTCGAGGGATGAAGAACTGATAGCAACTGATTACGGTGACATCATGAGCAAGGTACGATCGACAGTAGTCCGTGTGAGCCGTTAATCCATTTTGAACCTTCTGTGTAGCTGTACATCCGACAATCGACGGTAGAGTGCCATCCGTTTCCACTTGCTTCAGAGTATAATCCTGTATGTGCCTAAGATGAGCTTGATCTTGGCACTGCCTGATCGCCCGACATTACGAGAGCTTGTAAGTGATAAGTATTACTTTAGCTACTGTAACTGACAGACACAGCTCGAGATGATTTCGTCATCGGAAGAGTGAATCTCGTTTTGCTTCATCTGCGTGGGATAGAGTATGACCCTGTTTGCAGACTCTCTGACACCAAGTTGAGAGCTTCGGAAAAATCGGTACTCCCCTTTATCTTGATCGTTGCATTCACACCCCTGTACTATCTTCGCAGGCATTGAACAAGTTAAGGAAACATCCAGACATTCGCTTCGAGATTAAAAGGCTGGAGAAGACATCGGACAAGGTGTTCCTCTTGATTCAGGTGAACTCCTTCACTTCTGTGAAATACCGTAAGGTACTGAACATCCGTTGACAGGCTGTTCTCGGCGGAATTTCTTTAAATACTGCAGAATACAAGAGTGCCGATAGTCACCCTCAGCTTGAGGCGTTTGGTATATTTCGTCATGTCAGCCGAATTGCACGAGGTTTGCCTGTCGGTTCTCTGTCCTCGACATGTTCACAGACTCTCCACGTAGCTATCGTAGAAGTTGGAGTATTCAAGCGACTTGGATCTCAAGTAAAGTATGGTCTCGAGCTGTATTTACCTTTTCTTTCATTACAATTATTTGCGTCACTCAGATCGCCTTTTACTCTTTCAGGGTTAGATGTCTGACGGCAAAGGCATGGGAGGACAGGCCTGTTGTGTTGCGTCAGCTTGAACAAATCGGTGAAAAGTCGTGCGTATCGAGTATATCACTATCAAATGTATCTCACTTACTTGTCATCCTAGGATCAAGGTCGGTACCTCACGGATCCCGAAATTCTTAAACCTAAAGATCTGTAACATAGGTCCTGGCAGAGCACGGCATATCTTCAATCGCACAATTGCTAAAGCAGGACGCTCTCAGAATTGATACGGTCAGTTTATATGAAAGACTTGTCATGTGGGCGTTAAATGAAGTAATTGAAATAGCTGCTCAATCGTCGTGCGCCCTTTGGATTGGAGCTCCTTGCATCTGTTCGGGAGATGCCACAATACTTCTTGAAAGTATCCGAACTCAACGTTTCCTCGAATGGAGGGAAAGACCCAGTCGAAATAGACCTTTCGGTTGAATGTGGCTTACTGGAACAACAGGACGGACAGATGTCTTCAAAGGCAAAAAAGCAAAAAGGTCGAGCCTTCAACATGACAGTGGTCTTGACCATGTCATCCGACATGGAATTGTTTGATTATCGCCGGATCTCGTAGGTACTATCACTAAGTTTTGCAAGCACTAGTATTAATCCTTTAGCAGGACGAAGTCTTTGAAAGAGAAGAAGATATTTACCGTAACGGTTGAGCTAACGCGACCAAGTCAATCAATAACGGTCCTCATTACGTCTGTGAGGGGATTCATCGCCAAAGAGAAGCGACAGACACAGATAACTAATTCTACGCAGGAAACAATCGCCGGTTTAGTGGCCACAAAGGCATATAGGCCATCGTTATCCCCCAAGGAGTTCCCGATGCCCAACACCCGGCCGCTCACGACCACGGTGTGTTTTTGCCCATTTCTTCTGTTCGTCATCCTACAAAGCACACCTTAGGACATGGACCTAGCCGGGCTCGAGGATGATCCTGGTTTCTGGGATATGGATGTAGATGAAAAAGGCGACGACGTAAAGCAAGTTCGGGACCTCACGAAACCGAAGGGTAACCAATCCTCTGGAAATATTCACCTTCAATTAAACCTGTTGCTCATTCAAATTATAGATGGAGAGGACTTGACACCATCCCGCCACTATAAGAGCGGAAAAATTCTGCAGAATTTGGATCACGCTGAAGCGCTGCCGAGAAGATTACCAAATGGCAATCTTCCGTAAGGTTTCGTCAGTTCACCTCTTGGGTTTAATTTAACTTACATTCGTAGATGCAACCACCCATGCAAGGACAAGAATAAGTGTCGACATCTTTGGTGAGTACAGTAATATAATCCCTCTAATAGAGCACAACCTAAAGTACCATGCCCAGCTGCCGCGATGGCCTACCCGACAAGCCGAAAAAGCGAGGGGCAATCGGGAAACCCTCAACGGAGCCGCCCAAACAGCCAGAACCCACAGCTGCTGCCCCCACCAAACATAAAGACTCAATACGCAAAACCATTGATCGCAGACTAGACCAGCTCGAGTCTTTACACGAGCGATCGAGCGTTACTCGCAACCTGAAGCTTTCCCCGGGCCATAGACTGAAATTGGACTCGCCGACAGAACTCAGGCGGAAACGAAAGGCTATTCCTGATTTTGACGTCCAATTCACTGAGTTGAAAGATCCTCAAACTTCCAAGGCGAGAGGCTACGATGCGACTTATATCGACGATGATGACGACCTACCTGAAGCCTTGGATATTCTGAAATCGCTACCTACTCCCACTAGACCAAGGACATCTCCTTCGGAGACTGATTATTCAAACTCGGACATCGACTCTCTGATACGGGCTGTTCCTTTAGACGACATAGAAGGAATCCCGGCACCGAGGAGCAGCAGCGAGAAGCTTAACAGGGCCGATAACAATTTTATGAAGTTGACACCATCTCCAGATCGTAAACGCAATAGACCGTCCGGTTCCGTTTCCCCTTCCAAGAAACGGCGTCGTTACGAACTCCCAAACGAGGAAGAAAACGCCGTAAAAGCTCAAAGGATCGATGTATGTTTCGACCTATCGTCCAACGATTTTGTGTTAAAACATTCGAAGTTGTCAACCATCAACGCCTCTCAGGGAAACGTCCGCTTTGAAGAGCCCTATTTATTCATACCCGACACGAGCGATGAACCGTACAGTACTCCCGATACGCAGCAAAAAGCGGTCGACTCTCATCGTGGAACTTGCAGTCTCTCTCTGGACTCGGATTATCTAGACTTTGGACCTGCCACCCCGGACTTGACTATCTCATCCAGTACTATCTCTGAACTCGAAAAGAAGACACCGCCAAACATGAAGACGTTCCCAAATACACCCAAGGAGCTAAACGAAGCAGCAGGATGGACCAACAATGAAGACGAATTCGAAGAACTGGATGCATGGTTGAATAGCGCGGCTGTTGAAATTCTGTAGAGCCTGAGGGAGGAGACTGTATTAGCTGTAAATCACGATGCCCTATCACCAATGAACTATATATCCTACGACGACGACGAATCACCGTCACGGTCAACGAAAACACGAAGTGTATCCCTAAATCGGTCGTCCCACACAACATTCTGCGAGGGCTTGATCATCTCCCATCCAGCGACATCGCGACGCCATCGCAACTCCTTTTTCATCCTCTCTGCACTAAGCTCCACCTCCGTCGGCGGGGGGTTATTTATCTCCTCCTTCGTGGGCTCCCGCGTGCCTCTAGCCAGCTCACGGGCAGTAGCGAGCCGTTCGGGGAGCTTCTCATAGTACTTCTTGCGCGCCTTTTCAATATCCGAGGGGATTTTTTCCAGCGAGCTCTTGAACCAGGACTCTGCCTGTTTGTCAAAGTCGAGGTCTCCCTGGTCCACAGGGACATCAGAGGTGGTGATATCGGCGAACATGCTTTCCGGCTGCGCGGTCGGCGGGATTATGGGGCGCGAGTTTTTCAGGACGAGGCGGTACCCCGCCTCCGCGCCGGAACGCACTTTGTGGCGCTGGTTAAACCATTCCCAGATCATGATGGGGATTTGGGAGAGGCCGATGTGATTAGTGAACGTCACCAGCAATAGTGGGGGGACGGGGGGTATAGTGGACGGAGGAGCATTCAACGAGTCTGGAATGGAAGATTTTGATGTCGGAGGCGTGAGCTGGGATGGGGGAGGCCGCATTTGGAGGGGGGAGAAGACGGGAGAGTTCTGGGCGTTCAGCGAATTTGACTTGTTGTCCGATAATGCCTGGGGCTCATCGTTAAGTTCTTCGGGTTCGTCAAAAGCACCGTCGGACTCCAGCTCGCGAGCCAGAAGCTCTTCATGATCTACCTTGTCCAAGCCGTCGGTCCACCCTTTTTTGAGTCCAGCCATAAACTCTTTTAGTGTCGGTCGGCCAATTATGACAATTCCACCGTCGAGTTTATGTTGCGCCGCTTCAGCGGGAGGCTTATACGTGGGCAAGGCCTTTGCAATTTCCGGTATGGAGTCCACACCAAGATCATAACGTCGGCGCTGACGTATCTCGTTTGCTATACGCTCCGCAAGGTCTCCGTGCCGCTTTCCAGAGACCATTTCAAAGTCTACGGCTGCAGCAACCAGGATGGGCTTGAAAAGCACGTCAGTGAAATGAATTTGACAATGAGGAGCATATGCCCCGACCTTGACGTACTTCCGAAAGTACTTGATCGCTTGTTCGTAGTCCTCATCCGCAGGCCATTTACTTCCGTACACTGTGACCTTCCGAGGCCAGTCCAGGGAGCCAACGAGTTGCTCCGCCTCGTCTTTCACGAGGTCAATGTAGTGTTGCTTAATCTTTTTACACTGTCGGCGGTCATAGATGTAATATCCTGTAAGACTGGACGTGACGGAGAGGAATATGAGCCAATTCCGGGAGGGTAGTTTAGGCCGTTTGTCCAACCAGGAGGCAGGGATGCCGGTATAGCGTAGTGCGGTGCGGAAGCCTGAGGGAGGCTTGGGCGGCTCTACAGGTGCTTGCGCTGCTTGCGGTGGAGTCGCAGCATTTTGGGCGCTCATGACAGGTAAAGTGTCGAGAACGCGGATGCGCGCTTTCGCAAAGTCGAAATTTACTCGGCAAACACCGAACGCCGTTAAATATTGCCAGTAATAAATTTGACACTAAGTACAAGTACAGATAGAAAGAATATAAAAACATGCTACTCCCGCTCCGTTGCCTTCTCCAGTTGTTGGCGTTTCCGCGCGCCAGCACTGGAACGCCTTAAGCAAATGCAATCAAGTGTAGAAAAACAAGATGCTTACGTTGCAGTATCGAGTCCACGCTTCTTGCCAGTTTTGGCCTCGTCGAGGAACTGGTTGAGACCGAAAACATCACCAGTATCTTTCTCGAATTGCACAGGTCCTTCCCGGACCTCCTGCTCTGACGCACCCTCGAATCCAACGCGAGCCTGTCCCAGGCCGAACCTATCATTGCCCAACGCGTTACCAATGCCTTCATCTGTTCCACCGCCAAATGATTCTTCATTGCCCTCAGTGATGTTGCCCCGTGCCTTATAAATGGCTGCAGCAGCGGTTGAGCCGTGGAATAGTGGCCGGTCGTATAGGTTGTACGAGTCCTCATCCGCAAAGTTGCCGGTCAACGATTCCTGGTTAAACAACCGCGAATCCAACATGGACTCTTTCGACATCGTCGGTTTCGCAAGTCCAAGCGCGACCTTCTCCGAGATGTCGCGATTCTGTTGTCGCGCAAGCTGCTTCGCGCGTTGCTCCGTGCCCATGTTGTTCATACGCAGCTCGCGCTCACGTTCCCTGCGCTTCTCCGCCCGCATCTGGTCCCGAATCTTGCGCGCCTCCTCGTCCTCCTCACTGCCCTCGGATTCCGACCCACTGCCGCTGCCACCGTCACTGCCATAATCCGCAAGTGTCGACTTCATCGCTGCTTGGCTTGCCGCTGTAGGTTTCGGCGCGATGCCGCCCCGCTCTTCCCGTGCACGCTGAGCAAGCATACGAAGGTTCTCTTCCTTGGCCTCTTTCTCCTTGTGTGCAAGTTTCTGTTGCATAAGAGATCGTTGCCGCACTTCCTCGCGAGCATGTCGGTCAGCAACGAATAGAGCTTCCGAAAACTTGGCAAAATTGTCATTGATGTGGATCTGGAAAACAACGTTACATCAGCTTTCAAGGTGGTGCGGCGGATGTGAAGGGGGGGAACTCACGTCCTGGAGACCTCGTCCATCAGCAGCAAGACGTTTGTCTAGCGGAATTGTGAAACCCTTGTTGTTTTTCCAATTCGATATACACGGTGGGATCATCCACTCCTTCTGCTCGGCTGCCGTCGCCTTTCTCGGTGGACTGCGCAGCACCGGAGGAGGTGGACTGGGTGGGCCTCGCGGAATCTTCTTATGCTTGAACCGCGGGGGCTCCAGCGGGTCCTCCACCACTTCTGACATCTTGATGATTCGTTGCTTCAGCCCCGCCTCACCATTCTGTTGCCCGGGTGTATACCGAATAAAGGAGGTCTTTCCCTGACTGTCCGGGACATTTTTGGGCTGCGCAGCCTTGATTTTCCCGTTGACGAGCTTTTCAAGGGCGGCGCGGGTTTTGTCTGCGGTGGCCTGGACCTCGTCTTCCGACGGCCGGTCCATGATGCGGTCTGTGTCCTCAAGGTCTTTGCGGTGATGCAAGGGCACGAGGTCTTTGAATTGGGACTGTATGATTTTATCTGGCCGTTGGCCCTGGTGTGCAATTGCGTCGTATCGAACATTGCCTTCACTGTCGACTTGAAGCGCGAGTGTGTTTCCAGACGAGCCCTGTATACCGTTGAGTAGGAAGTAGGAGATGATGAGAAGTTTGCACACCTTTTTTCGACCCATCTCCAAAGGGTATTGTGCGATATGACATTCAGGGAACGCACCACCATCGCCTGTATGATTCACGATGAATATTTCAGATATTGAGAGAGTCTAAGGGACGTACCAAAGTCCTCGGGAGTAGTGGGTTTCCATCCTTGCCGCTGGCCGTACGGTGGTCTTGTAGGTCGTGTAATGAGTGTTTGCTGGACTGGTGCTTGAACAACCTCGTCCTCGTCGTCAGAGATAGCGGGGGCGTGTAGCGGCTTCGGTAACGCTCTGCGATACAATTTAAGTTTCACGTTATTTTCTAGCGAGGGGTGGAACGTACGCGGCGAGAGCTGCCATTGTGCAGAGTGGTGGTGGATGAATCAGACGACGAACGGAGGCACTGTTTGGTCCTGATTGCAATGCATGCCATCGGAATTTCAAATAGCGTATGTACGAAGATCTACTACGTCCCAGGATTTGAATCCAACTGGTATTTGCGTCACATATTCTGACTCCTCCAGATTTCAGACAAGTCATTCTCGGCTGTTGGGCAAATAAACGCACCGTTGTCAGGAATATCCTCTCGCAATGCATTCTCGAGGACCGGACGGACCCTATCCTCCTTGAACAGTCCCCTTCCAATAGCAACCGACAGTACTCCAGCCAGCCAATTCTGACAATTAAAGTCACCATTGGCCTCAACCACGCCGATGTTCCACGCGATGGCCTCGAGCATTCGGCGCTCCGCCAACGTGAGTCTACCTAGCTCGAAAACCAGCACGCCAGCGGGCGTCTTGACGCGGTCTGCGGACGTGTACGGACCGTAGTTGATGTAATACCCAGTTTGGTGATTGGGCGTCTCGTTGCTCCTAAGCTCAATAGTTCGTACGCTTTGGTACGAGGGCTTGGATCGACTAAAAACTGTCCATCGGACGGCCCAGTGCCTATCGCGAGCTGCAAGGCCCTTGTCCACGACGAGATAGATGGGTTTCTCAATGTCCTTGTCAGGACTTGAAAAGGCATTGTCGATTGGCCGAACGTTCCCATCCTTGATCGCTTTATCAATGTTGAGTCTCTCAGTGGTCAGGTGAGAGAGGTATGGCTCAAAACTGAATGGACGATCTGAACGCGGCCAGCAGTATGGTGGCTTGGCAATGGAACCATCGGGTTGGGGTAAAAGATCATTCCTGGTCGCGATGCCATCGAGCAGGGTCTCGACGTAGATGGTCAAAGGTGGATTGAGAAGAAGAGCCATGATGCCCATCAGAGTGCAAAACGCCCTTGACGTTGATGCATGATCCCTGCATCTGCAACTTACTTAAACATAGACTACCTCTTAGAGCCTTTTCTTCGCCCTCTGCACACTGACTGACCCAGAAATGAACCCGACGCCCCCCTCCCACAACGATCCTTCTATCCTGAAGCGTGCAGCCGTCGGCACCTCCATTCAGCTTGGCGCAGACATGCTCGTAAATCTCATAGATATCGAACGCGCAGATGCTGCCCGAGTCTCACGAGAGCAGTATGCCCAGCTCGAGAAGTACTTCACCTCATACAGAAGCAATGCACTTGCCACAGTCGCTGCAGAGCAGGCAAAAGTCCAGGAGGCTCACGGGAAACTTCTCACGACCCAGGCTCTCCTTACTCAGTATCAGCATTATGTTGCCAGCAGCCAGGGAACTGTGCGTCAGATACAGTCCGCGAATGCCCCCCAAGCACATCCCTGTCAGGGCCAGATGCAGCAGACCACAGCGCAAAGTGAAGAGCCTACAGCGAAGAGGCGTCTTGATGTCCTGCAGCATGCTCTTCAGGACGTTGGAATCATTTTTTGCGAGGATAACTCTATCAGGTTTGAAGCAGGGTGGGCCGCCGTCCTCGCGCAGCTGGAGGCCCGCGACTGTGGCGTGATGAACGCGGGAAGGCTGCATGAGGTGCTCGGTCAACTTACCAGCAAGCTACAGCAGGATCGGGAGACGATATCACAGCTTAAACATCAGGTGCTTACCTTGGATGACGAAAAGAAACATCTGGTCGAGAAGTACGAGTTGGAAATACAGTGCTTGAAGCTCGAGATCTCTATGTTGCAGGATGCCGCCTCCTCACAATCGCCGACGCCCGCCACATCTATTATGCCACAGACCTCGCCTTCTACGGCGGCGGTTTGCAATGCCCCAGGTATACTCCCATCCGCTCCACTCAACGAGGATCCCGCTCACGAGAAGACGGCAGGTGAGCCCAGCAATCCGGCGAAAGCAGCAGGGCTCGTCTGACCTTACTCCCTAAATATAAAGCACCCCAAAACCCAAGGACGCCCCTTTGATTGACTTCATGGCAGCCGAGGACTACTGCGAGCAGTGATCGAGGTACGCCTGCTGGTAACGCGTACGGCGGAACACTCAATGATTGACACAACTGCAGTCCATTCCGCTTGACCTTGCACTGTGAAATGCCTCCACGTCATTCAAGTGGATTCCTCAGTAAAGCTTATGCCTCGTTTGGGATGCGACAGGAAGTTCTCAATCATAACTTGGTTGAGGCTCCCCCGAGTTCAACCTCGCAATGGCCGGCTATCACGAATGACTTTGCCTGACATACCTCATGCCCTCTATTCACCACCACAATCTACATCCACATCATTTTCTGCAGCTTGTCGCTTCCCACCCATTTTGATCGCTATGTTACTGCTGTCCTTGCATTTGTTTTCGACTCCGGTTTCGTATCTAGAGTATGTGTACACAGAGTTTTCGGTCCAGTCCTCTCAATGCTACCGTACCGTGAGCGACTTACACCGCCTCATTGTCAGTAATCTTGCACAGCCTGCCTGGGTGGCGGTATGGAAAAGTGGACAAATGAATTGTACAAACACAAGCGCCCTACTAGACAGCAACACCCCGTCACTCGTACGGTACGCTAATCAGAGACGAAATGGCACAGAGCGACGAGAAATGAACGCGATCTCACACAGATATCGGCGGGGGCCCGCCGTTCTTCGACTTCCACCACGTCCACGCACCAACTCCAACGAGGAAATTGAAAACGCCGACTGCGCTTGAGCCTGCACCCAGCAGCACAAGGATATACCAGCAGATGCCGATCACGCGGTCGAAGGAGCGACCCACGTACCGTTTGAGCGTTGCGCGCGGGTCCGGGGTCGGGGAGTAGTGACTTGGAAGGCGGAGCATGGGTGGTCTGGTGAGTGATGGCGTTGCAGGGGGTGTTGGCGGTGGGAGCAGGAGCATACAGACAATGGGTTTCTGTGCGGATGTCAGATGATGTGCTTGAACACGAGACGCGAGTGACATACATGGTCTGACGTCGTGTAGCCCGGCACGGAGGTGTACAGAATGTTCGTAATGTTCGTCTTGTCAAGGGTATCGGGCGAGTCAGTGTGCGTTGCGTATAGGACTCTGTCTGTCCACGATGGCGCACGTTTCGGGCTTGGGCACGATTCGCGACATGCTCAGCCAGAGCGGGCGACAAGTGAATAAAGACGGACCTGTATTTATCCACCTCGCCGAGGAGATATTTATAGCTGCACTTAAATTTCCAAAACTCGCCTTCATGTAAGCCTTGGAATACAGTCCCCCTGCGGCGTTGGATTAGCAGCTGGTCGAACTCCTTAAGCTGCTCACGCGTCTTCTCGTCGTCGAGCGCACGCGCAAAGTCCATGTTCTTGCGGAGGGCAAGCGGGTGCAGCGGAGGGATTTCGAGACGGAAGTTCAGATCTCCCAGAAAGAAGAGATGGGAGGTCGCGTAGATTGTACTAGGGGCTTTTGACTCATCCGGGGCGACAGGCGGGAAGAGGAGGGTGCCGACGACATGTCTGTAGTCCGCTATTCGGTTTGCGAGCTTCTCTTTGTGTGCAGTTAGATGTGCACACACAAATCTGACGAACGTAACATTGTGAGTCAGGTAGCCAGAGGCGAGGCCAATGAGAACTCACGTAAAGGTTTCGCCAGCACCGCCCTCGTTGCCTGGAACGCGGAAGCGCACGCCAACGGCGCCTTTATTACCCATATATGCGGGGCCAGTACCCGTCCACTGCGTCTGGATGTCGCATATGGTGCGTGCAAGGGTGTCGTCCCGACCATAGACCAACAAGGCGACGCCGGCGTTGACGACCTTCGCGATTAGCGAATAACTCTCTTTGTTGGGAGCATTGGCCTCTATTTGCGAGAGGATGAGGGAGTTCCTGTCTTCAATAACAGACTTGGAGAAACCGGATACTTGAGGCAGCTTGAATCAGTGTTCAGATATGGCATTGGGCAGACATACGGGCGAGATGGAGTGGGAGAAGCTCTTGGAAGCCGACTGCAACGATGTCGGGGGCACGTCGTTCTTTGGAAAGAAAGCTAGAAACCTGGAGCGTAGGTGAAAGCCAGTCGACGAGGTCTTGTGGAAGGCCTTGAACGCCTTGCAAGTTCGTGTTGTATGACGCAATTTGGACCAACAAACGGTGGTCTGCTGGCGAGTGGACCATGTTCAAAGCGTAATCAAGGCGTGTTCAAAGCTCTATAAAGGGTCTTCAGGGCTCTTCAAGCTCTTCAAGCGTTTTCAAAGAGCTATTCAAGGCGCCTTGACGGAACGAGGAGGCCTCTACAAGTTCATCTCAAACGTGATTTGTACTACGCGTGTCACATCATGGCTGCTATCATATGATCTTCTAAAAACTTGCAAAACAGTCCAGATCATTGTCGTTGCGTTGCGGGAGCGTCTAAGCAGTCGGGCCCCTCGTTACCTTCAGGTCCCTCAACCTGCCTGTACCGAGGTTATAAACCCAACCATGCACCCAGACACTCTTCTTCTTCTCATCGCCGGACGCCCAAGCATTGACGAGAGTCGCAGACTTGCAAAGGTTCTCGACCTGGCGTCTGACATTCTCCTCGACGACGATTGGGAGGGCCTCGATTTTGGGAGTGGTCGACAGGTGGAGGGACCCGGCAAGACGAGTGAGTGGCTCTAGCCACCGGTTGAGGGGATCCTCGGGAGAAAGGGAGGGGACGGTCACAACCGGTCCGTCTTCGGTGAACAAGGCATTCTGTGCTGCGTTGAGACAGGCGGCGGCGCCTCCACATTCGCTGTGGCCGACGACGACGACTGTGTGCGGCAAGGTTGGAAAGCATATTGATACGAAATGAGCAAATCAAGCACCATGTTGAACCCCCAAGAAGTCTACGGCGTACTTGAGCACGGCGAGGGCACTGTCGTCGTTGAGCGAAAACTGGCTAGGATCACCGTGCGATAAGCATAATGTATCCGCGCGACTTATATGAGCAGGGCTCACTTCGCGATGTTTCGATGAACAAAGATATCTCCAGGGCGGGCACCAGTAATGACATTATCGGGGACTCTGGAGTCGGCGCAGCCTATCCAGAGTGTCTAACAGACATCAGCGACGCTGCGATGCTTGGCGATAGATAAACAAACGACCCACATGGGGAGCTTGGCCTTTGGCCGATTCTTCGAAGAAGCCGGGCTCGACGCGCTCGACGTCCTCGGCCCACTGAGAGTTCGCAGAAAGCAAGCTGATTAAAGAGTCATGTTGTTGGGACTGGTCCATGAAGGGGTTTGCGATGTTGTGGTGAAGGTGAGGAGCAAAGAATGGCCGGAGCTAATTTTTACATTGGGGGCTTTATTTAATCCGTCCCTCAAAAATCCGATATCGCTTGGTAACTGCTTAGACGTCACTGCTTAAACTTGCTTTCAATTTCGGCTGCTTTCGGTCAGCGTTCGCGAACGTTCCTACTTACTTATCCGAATCCTCCCCGCAGTACCAATGTATCAACAGCGACCATACGACAACGAGCCTCGGAGCAAACTCATCGATCACCATCAGCACAATTTGATTTGGGGTTTGCCAATTGATGTTCACCTCACGCCGATCAAAGGTAAAAGGAAGGCATACGGCTGATTCTCATGTGGGCATCGTGTGGAGGCAGTGTATGTAATGAAAGAGTTTTGTGTCGACATGTCGAGCCCATTCCCCCGCCGGGCTAGCCTCCCAACGTCACTCAAGCAAATATCCAGAGAAATAGCATCGACTCTAGTTCATCTGTCTAATGAGCTTGTTGATGTTCTCTTCCCGGTCACCAAAGTCACCACCCTCTACAAAGTGCTTGAACTTGCGTACCCTCCAGCCGCCAGTGGGGTTCGACAGCTTGAAGGGCCACAGAAAGTTCGATGCCTAGAAAACGAGGTCAACAACCTGTGAATACCAACCGATCCCGGCGAAGCATTATACCTGTTTGAAGTTGGGGCCGGCGGTGACGATCTCGTGGACGAGGTCCTCAACAGACAGGATGTCGTACTTGCCGAGATTCGCCTCAATAATGGCGTTGTTGGTAAGGGGAATGCGTTGTTTGTCGACCTTGCCGTAACCGCGCTTGTAGATCAACTCACGGACCGACTTCAAGTTGGGCTCGCTGCGATGGAAGATCGAACCTGAAATTGCCGGGAGAGAAAAACCCGAGCAACTCACCCGTATGCAATATAGGGCTCAACGAGACGGAGCATTTGTTGTGTGGGCCGTGTAGCCTTGACGAACACGCCGTTGTTGATCTGAAGGAGGCGGAGAAGTTGCAAGATTTTCCGGGGCTTGGGAGCAATCTCGTTGATACTGCATTGTAGAATAAGTTGAGCAATCCACGAGGACAAGACACCTGCCACTCACCCACGGATACGGACAACGAAGTATACCTTGGTTTGAGCAGGAACGTAGAAGTCATTGGAAGTCCGTGCAGCCCGTTTCAGACGGATCTCCTCCTTCTCCTTAGCCTGGTACTCCTTCACGTAGGACTCGGCGCGCTTGAAGATAACCTTTCGCTTGGCCTTTTGGGCCTATAAAATAGAACCGAGAATTGGTCAATCAGAAAAAGGAGGCGATGCGGAAGGAAAAAGAACAGTTCAGTCCCGAAAGATGGTTAATTGAAGGCAACATGGCAGAATTGAAAGTCCCACTAGCCGTCCGTCGAATGAATCGTATGCATCATAAAAGTATCTCAAGTCCGAATTTTCAGAACCAGCGCTTACCTTGCGGGCGGCAGTCGCGGCAGCAAGGCGTTCTTCCCGGGCCTTTTCGTTTTGCTTGCGTTTTTTAAGGAGAGTCTCCGGGACTTCAATCGCCTATTGCACAATCAGCTATCAAGGTCCAAGCCCAAACTGAATACGTAGGTCTGACCGAAGCACTCGGGACGCTAAGCAAGAAAATACATGGTCGTCAATGATGTTAACAGAGTGGTATGTCGGACTGACGTACGTGGTGGAGGGGGCCATTGCTGATCTTGAGGACGTCGTTATTTGGCGGGCACACGCTCAGCATCCCGTTCTGGCGAGTGGCTTCAGCTGTACAGTCTGACTAAGGACTTCCCACGAAATAACAACATCGCCAAACCTAGCTACAATCTCCGACGAACACGCCTCTGCTTGTGGTCCACGCCCCGGCATCGTTCAGAGCGGCTTCGAGATCTGGTGCATACTGACGATGTATATATGTGCTCTGTTGAATACACTTCTTTCACCTATCATATGCTTCACGCTGCCCGGAACCTCCTCAATACTATGCGGGTCCTCAACTCTGATATCCATAGGAATGAATGGCACGTTGCCGCTGTGACTTGTACAATGCCAGTTTTAAACTGTTTGAGAGGTTCAGTAAAGTCCTCTCTGATTGAGCTTACTCGATTCTTCTTCCATTACAAGGCGTCCAAATTCACAAAATGAGGATTCATCGTTTATACTCCTGGTAAGCCTTCACCCTCAGTCTGATGCTTACTTGGAATGGAAGGCATCGATTGTTCTGAACCACAGCAGCTCTAGGGTGGTCGCTCAAATAATTGCACATGCAACACAGGTTTATTCTCTGGTTTCGGCCTGTGCGGAGTGCCAAGGGGAGCATGAGCGGGCCACAACGCATCCCCTTCCTACTGACAGCAGCGCGTGGATATCAATGATCCTTAAAGGTGGACTAATTGGAGCGAGAATTGCTCGAATCCCACCTTTTGATGCTCACGTCCTTGGTGTAGACATGCCTATCAAGTCTCTGGTTGGGCTTTCCTCAATGTCGTGGTAGGAGGAGACCCTACCTCTGCAGAGCTAACTATTGTGACTTCCAGGCCAGCAACGAAAACAATGGTAAGAGGATCCTGACGTAGTCAAGTCATACCCATCCTCGAATGTATTATAATTAGAGACCTCTAGAACCTCTGGGCTGCGCCGGCTGGGATCCGAATGTAACCGTCTGACACGCAAATTTGTCCACACCCACAGTCGCCGACCACAAGCCAGCCACAAGCTCAATATATGCCCCTCCTTTTGTGTCTTCTTCAGTCTCCAGCAAGGCACTCAAGCTGGTGGGTGGCATTATCGGCGGCTCTCACTCCCTCGCGGATTATTCGACGACGCGGTGCAAGACCAGCTCCAACACCTTTTTACAACGCTACGCATGGGTTACTTTTCTTGACTGCTTATCCATCTGAAAATAATTCTGCACCTTGGGCATAAGTGTGCTTATAATTTATTTACCTAGTGTAGGAATGGACGCTGAAGCATGCGCGTAACATCGTAACATTTATTTTACTGAGGACTCTTCAAGTCATGCATTCATAAACTTCATCGATATCGATACATGGCAGTGTAGATATTATGAAGCTGGAGTCCATATATGAGTACTATAAATACAATTTTGAATGTCAGTACTTAGAGTGACTAGAACATCCACCAGAGGGATACACCCAGGACGATCAGCCAATGTGGCACCGTTAATCTGAGGCAACTGGGATGAAGGACTGCTGGGTCAACTGGGCAGTCTAACATGTGGTATAACAGCGCCTGAAAATTGAGAATGAAGATACGGTGTTTCTGAGGATTTATATCCCTTCCCGGTTTAGGGCTGGCCAGCCTTGGACATCGGTGTGAATATTCGACACATGGACACCCGTGTCCACGAGATGCACCTCATCTCAATTGCTCCCTCGCACCTGTAAGTATACACCAGTTGAAACTCTTTTCGCACGCACCCGTTGTCTGGCTCAAGCGTTGGCCCGAAATAGGATTGCGAGATCCACAATAATAATGCGGTTATAGTCTAAGAGCTGACAAGACGCGGAGGAATTCTGCCATCCCACCACTTAACAAGTCCGGCTTCCGCCCCTATTCCCCATCTCGCGAATATGACTGCAACCACCACCACACTCACCATCACCCTCAACAACGGAGTGCGCGTCCCATGGCTGGCCTTCGGGACTGGTACAGCTCTGTATGGCCAGGACGCCGCTGAGTTCGTTCGGGCTGCTATTGATAACGGGATCACCCATTTGGATGGAGCACAGATGTACAATAATGAGGATACCCTGGGTGCCGGTGCCAAGGCATCTGGCAAGCCACGCTCCGAACTTTACTTCGTGACGAAGTTGAAGGCGTTGAACCCGGGCCAGACAGTCAAACAGGCACTCGAGGATTCGCTTCAGAAGCTGGGTGTGGATCACGTTGATTTATTCCTGATCCATAGCCCAGATCCGGCTAACAAAGAGGGGAAGCTGAAAGAGTTGTGGAAGGCTATGGAAGGCGTACAGAAGGATGGTCTGACGAAATCCATCGGCGTCTCTAACTTTAGAGTGGAAGATTTAAAGGAAATCTTGGACGACGCTGAAATCGTGCCCGCCGTCAACCAGGTCGGTCTTCAAAGAGGTGATATTGTTCTGGTGCCATGACTAACTGTTCTCGTATCCTCATTATAGATTGAGCTTCACCCTTACGTCTGGAAGGCGGTTGAGCCTATCGTAAACCTTGGAAAGGAACACGGTATCGTGACTGCCTCTTACGGTGGCCTGACCCCTGTTGCTCGCGTCTCAGGGGGCCCTCTGGACGAAGTCCTTTCCCATATTCGTGGAAGACTAGAGAAGACTCGCGGCCAGCCTGTAACGTCCGGTCAAGTCCTGAGCAAATGGCTTCTCCAAAAGGGTTTCATCGTGGTGACGTAAATGCTTAGCCTCCAATTAATGTTAGATTGAGGCTGATAGTAACATATATCTTTTTTTCTCTCCTTTTAATAGAACTACGTCTAGGGTATCGCGAATCAGGGAGTTCAGAGACACCGAAGACATTCCAGACCTGACGTCGGAGGAGATACATGAAATTCAAGAAATCGGAGCGAAATTGCACAAGAGGATCTACATGCGCCATGTATTTGGAGAGTAAGAAGATGAACTGCGTTGGAGCATTGTCCGAGCGAGAACAGCTGACATTCCTTTTGGTCGTTTTGGGCATCTACCCTCGTCTACCGTGGCTTGGGCGTAACTATAAGTAGCCTGGATTTCGTACCCTTTGAGTCACTGAAAATCCCTCATGAGCCAAATGACAGTGTACTTACACTCGCGTGTGTATTCCTTCTTGCATCCTGACACGCCTTGTGTTGATGCTGCTTTTGACCGTCTTTCTTGCGGGCGTACCTTTTTAAAAGGCTTTCCGCTTCTCCTTACTGACTTACAGCTGAACGTTGATGGACACCTTCAATCTTTTCCATCATGATCAGGCCAGTCGAACCTCTGACACTTCTGACGTCGGAAGCGTGGTTCAGGTTATGTTTTTTTTGTAAACCCCGATTTCGCTCCATCTTCCAGCAGGTGCGCACACGGAGGAACGGCATGGAAGCACTTCGTAGACAGGTACCAGTCAACGGTTAAGGGCGAACTGCCAAATTGCCATCCTACCCGACAGATCATTCCGTCCCAACTTCCCGCCTTTTCGACGCAGAGTACGAATAAATGGGCTTTCCACACTGCTACTCTCCCCCTCTCGTGGCTGGCTTTCCCTTCCTGTGGCATGTTGCCGAGGTCGTTCCCGATTGTGGTCATTGCCTCCTGGCTCATTCCTGTTGCGACTGGTCAGACAACTGACGCCACTTGTCTACCGTTCTACGCCTGGGTGCGTTACTTAAACGTAGTCATTGTATCAATGCCTCATCGTTTCCATAGACCAACAATTCGCGTAAGCAAAGTCCTTGTCAAGTCGCCGCGACACTTCTTTCCGTCTGTGGTTGTGAGTGCACATCTAAAAGTAGATGTATCCAGCGAGACTCAACTCACTATTATACAGCTTTCGGTGTGGCTGCACTGCCCGCTGGAAACCACTACACGGGACCTTCTCTCGCTTCGGCCAACCCATGTCAATGCAACACTGTGGTTTACTCCCTCGTGAGTGCCTGTGGTGCCTGTCAAGGACGTACATATGAGACGTATGTATGCAATAATTTGCGGCCTACTGTTCAAAATGATTGACGAGGCGTACAGATGGAGCACATGGTCAGGAAATTGTCCAACGGTCTCCGTTAACGCGTACGCAGGATGCCACGTGCATGTGAGGCCTGGCGCTGATGCTACATCTAGCTTCCCCCAACCTATCCCGCCCAACGTATTCGTTCCAGGATGGGCATATTTGGATGTCAAGGTTGGACATCCTTTCTTCTGCTTCGCCTCATGTTTTCAATTCCTTGACAGGCAAATGATACGTTCAACGAGACAGCCGCCAAGCTGAGTGCAAGTAAGATCTAACTGGCTTTACCACCAACGCAAACAACTAATACCAGTGCTTGAAGACTCGACAGCCGAATCCACGGCATTGCAATTACCGACTTCGACCAGTATCAGCATTGCAGTCGTACCCGCAACAAATACGGAGCCAGCCACTGTGAGCGCAACATCAACAGCCAGCGCCTCGACCTCCTCCACCACCCGTGATAATGCTATCATGGGAGGTATCGTCGGTGGTACGGTCGGTCTTGCGATTCTTCTCGGTTTCGCTCATTGGTACTTCACTCGACGCCGTCGTCTCGCTCGGTTGGGTACCCAGTTACCATCGCCGATTGAGGAACCGCATCGTCAAGAACCCGAAACCGCCGACATGCGGCAGTACTTGGCTAACACTGCACCTCGTCAATTGGCACCCTCCTCGATTGTATGTATAATGTCATTTTTGGGCAAGACCATGACTGACGATTTTCAAAGAGCACGTCCCTTGCATCACCAACTAGCGCTCAATTCTCTAATTTGAGTGCATCGGGGTCCATCAGATCCGAGGCCCCTTTGTACGTCTAAACTCCTTTCAACTTTCAAGCCCGCACAAGACCCGTCAATGGCCACACTCTTTTTCTTCGTCGTTCAAGGTCCCCACCTCGCCACGCTCGTTTCTGAACTCCCTTACTCAAGAGTTGGCGCC
Source organism: Tricholomella constricta (assembly GCA_013368375.1). NCBI lineage: Eukaryota > Fungi > Basidiomycota > Agaricomycetes > Agaricales > Lyophyllaceae > Tricholomella > Tricholomella constricta. Next base: position 650,500 of record JAACJP010000012.1, on the reverse strand, counting down.
TATTACTCAACAAAATGTTTTCCATACAAGAAAATTTTGAACGAAACTCTAATCTACAGCCTCGCTTGGATGAGGCTTTCAGTACTTCTTAGTTAATTTTGTCCCAAGAACTTGCTTTCACGTGCAGTTCAAATTCTGGAGCGTCTTCATCTGCAATCGGATAAGTGATCTAGAACCACACTTTCGTGAAATATTTTCCCCGAATCTCCAAGAGAATCGGAGCGAATTCAAGTTAGTCTATAAGCATATCCCCGTGGAGTCCGGCCTGTCGAGCCGCCACAGAATTAAGGGGCGCTTTGGTGCCGCCATGATGGGCTAAAATGTCGGTTAGGTCACCATCTTTCCTCACCATTGATAACCCCACTGCTTTGTTGAAGAAAGGATGGTGAGGCCTTTCTTTATGATCTTTTCATCGTTCTCACACAGCAACTTAGGCGACCTCAACAGCGGTATGCACCGACCCCGCCTTTCAATGGGTAACCCGCAGTCCCACCCCCCTTCCTCTTAGCCCTGACGATCCTTAAATATATTCGTGAAGGCCTTCAATTCACTGGGCCAGAGTCCATGCCTTATCGGAAGTTACCTGGGAGGTGTTTGCAATGCTGGTCGTACGTCTGACTCAACTATCAAAGAAGAGCAAAGTCGACTGATAAAACTCGGTCGACAGAATTTACAATCGGTCCCTTGGAGGAGGGCAGGGTCTACCGCGGCCCCACTGTGGCAAATGCCAACCAATGTAGATGTAGCTCTGTCTTCTACAGCTTGATCAGCGCTTGCGCCGCCTGTCAAGGCAGGACATACTCGAAGTGCGCAAGCTCATACTTCTTGTCCGTTAGATGATGATTAAGGCCATTTACTTAGGTGGTCGAGCTACAATGCCAATTGCTCCACAGTATATCCCGGAATGTATGTCTTAGTCTTACCCTTTCAGAACCTTTTTGTAACTCAAAGCTGACACAAGCACTCAGTTTCCGTGGCTCAATTCCTTCCGGTACCAAAGTGCCTCATTATGCATATTTGAATCCAACCGTGTGTCTACTCATTTCTCCTATGGGGCCAAAGAACTAAGGAAATATACAGGCGGATGATACGTTCAACGTAACTACTGCTATGGAAGCCCTCGGTGAGTAGTATAATATCCCTCTGTATTTTTGAATGCTCAAGTTGGTGTAGATGCTCCAGAATCCACCGCTCTCCCACAATCAACCGGGGGGCCTGGATCGTCGACACGACGTCCAGTCCCTACCGCCTCAGCATCGTCCTCTGGATCGTCGAAAGCTGGAGCTATTGCAGGGGGTGTCGTTGGCGGTGTTGTTGGCCTTGCCTTGATCTTAGCTTTGCTTTTCTGGTGGACTCGGCGCCGGCGTTCTAGGACTGCCCCTTCATCGGAGGTCAATGCATTCGTCCCCGCTCACTCACCCATCACTTCCACTCCGATGAGCTACAATGCTGCCGCGCCTGTTTTCCCGACCATGCCATCTCCCAAACTCTATGTGAGAATGGTCTTCCAGTTATATCGTTACATCCTGATTCATTGCATACAGGACCCTTCCGATCCGAGCACGTATCCTTCCACGGCAGCAACTTCTGGTGTTTTTACCTCTTCAAGCCAAGCCCTGTATCCGAATACCACTGGTAGCACCTACCTTGGACCTGCACAGAGTGGTCGTTACACTGGTGCACCCGAACTCTGAGGCTACGCTTCATCGACTCGAATATTTCCTTAGTCTAATTCTATGGACAGACGTTGCATACTATGTCTATGTCAGTTAGGTTGAAACGACTCGGCCCGTGTCTTCGATGCTTATTCATGCGTGTGTGGAAAACAATCACCTCATCCAGCTTGTTATGTACGAAAAAGTGCAGGAAATTGCGTTATATTTGCTTCCATCTATCAAGGAAGTGATCCATGGGAAGCTGCCATTGAACCATCTTTACACCGGCTAACGGCTTCATCTTGACGTTCATGCTCGCGCTGGTTCTGGTCATCCACGTGCATCTTTGTCTTGGGAAATCTGGGCTTCTTGACAGGGATGCCCTCCTTGGCCCATCGAGCTCCTGGTCGGCGTCTACGAGAGCTCTTTTTCTCATTCTACAAGCATGTCGCGAACAGGATGGCTCCTGCCCTTGTTGGTCCTATCGCGAGCAGTTCAAACTGGTGCCCAGTCTTCGAACGTCACCGAGTGTATCCCTCGGTATGCTTGGGTTCGATTCTTCCGTTTTACTCTACTTGAGCTCTGAGATTGACCTTTTCTCCCAATGATAGTCAATTAATTCGCGGAATCAAACTCCGTGTCTTGTAGCCGCCTACCTCGAGCAAGTTTGCAGGCCAGACGAAGGTATGTACGTCCTCGAATTCGAGCTCCCAAGTTTATAATTTGAGCTTGCGTGTGTTCGCAGTCATCGTTAATTCAATCCCTCCTAAAAATCATTACCTTGGCCCGACTTTCGCACTAGCAAATCCTTGCACCTGCAATGTCGTTGTGTACTCCTTAATAAGTGCATGTGGCGGGTGCCAGGATCGTACTTTCACGAGCTGGAAAAATTGGACGTTAAACTGTGCCATGACAGACACAAAGACGTGGGTTTATGGAAATGTGTTGTGACGTTGACGCTCTAACGATTGCCTAGATTCCCGAGGACTATACCTGCGGCAGTTGAAGTTCCAACCTGGGCTTATCTCGATATTAGCCTGGTACGCTTTTCTTTCCGTGGGTACGTTCAAAATCGACGTCGGTCATCTCTATAGTCAGGCGATATCTTTAATCCTGTGGCTGCAGAGGCCGTGGCTAGTAAGCTTCGCATTAGCAGTTTGTCACATATTTGACTGGAGTCCGCAGAAGCGACACAATCCTCTTCAGCCTCAGTAACCCAGCCATCAACATCAAGAGCAGCAGATTCGCCAATACCAACAGGAACGCAATCATCAGCCCGTGGCAGTGAGTCTCACGCAGGTGCCATCGCCGGTGGTGTCGTGGGGGGTGTTGCTTTTATTTCTGCCCTGTGCTTGGGTGCTTTCTGGGTCTTCCTCCGGCGAGGGGGTGGGTGGACGAAACGACAAAAGCATCAACACAAGATAGACCTTGACGAAGAAATACAGCCGCCTACCGGGGGGGACACAGGCGATCCTTTCGTGACTCATTCTGTGTCGTCCGGTGGACCAATGATTTCGAGTCCCACTAACTTCGTAAGTTCATGTTCTCTAGCCCGATACTTTGTTAATCCAACTTTTTAGGAAACGCGCGAGTCCAATGTATTTTCCCCAATCACGTCGCCCATGTATACGACTTTTGCGGGGCGAACCTCCTTGGACAGTACTCGTTACGCCGGGTCGCAAGTGACTCGCGGTGCGTACTCGGGTGCTGCCGAGATTTGACCTGAGTAAATCTGGACAGCCCCAAGCTTCGCGTTTCCGGCAACTTGTAATATTACAGCTCCAAAGGATGTCTTTATTTACCTGATGAAGCTTGCCTTTCTTATGATCAGCTGGACTTTTCTTTCGGCGATTCTAAAGTTGGCTTGCACTGTCCTTCCTCGGGTGCCGAACATGCGGCGGCTGTGACATCTCTTCGAATTCAAGTGATCAAAGTACATGTGGAGATAATTTCCCAGCTTCCTGACATTCCAAACTTTACTCAAGGGACTCTTCTTTTCGTTCCCCCACGGTCTTTGGCAATAACACGGGACAAAGCCATTGAATTGCGTTCAAGGGTATGTCGGGGTCCTGAACCCACCACCATCAAGCTCGAACCGATACTTGTATCTGTAACGACGTGATGATGCGAACTAGGACCGCGTGGACTTTCACGAACCTGGCTCCCGTTCTTCTCAATGTTTACGCGCATTTCGCTTCCGACGCCGCCTGCCAGGACAATTATCTTTGGGTAATCAGTCTTTTTCAACGGATCGCACCAGACATTCATGGACGAGTACAACGTCAATAACAGGCATATAACTCCCTGGGACAGAGTCCATGCACTACGTGGGCCTACCTACAGAGCGAGTGCCTCGGCGACAGTGAGTGGTTGTCGTGGTGGCTTGTGAGCGCTTCTGAACGCTCGGACTCTCTCACTCTTAGAGTTCCATGCTCCTCCCCTTCCACTGAATACCCACTATAATGGACCTCAAGTTGATGACAAATGCCAATGCAACTCTGTATTATATTCTTTGCAGTCGGCGTGTGCGAGCTGTCAATTGGGAACCTACATGTCGTTTGTGTAAACCTGTCGGCGCTCTCTATCCGAGTGCTAATTGTCGTTAGATGGTCGACATGGAACGTCAACTGCACCATAGTTTACCTGAACGTGTAGGCTGTCATTTCATGCCAATCTCTGCAGTCTGTCATTCACCGTGTAATGTAATCGACAGACTTCCCTCTCCCATACCATCAGGAACCGAAGTTCCTGGGTGGGCCTACACTCTGGGTTCCGTGAGCAACTGACCTCCATTCCTTGAGCATCACTAACGACCAGTTTATAAGGAGGAAACGGCCTCGTTTAATGTCACAATTGCTCGAAACTTCTCGCTGTCTAGTGAACTTCCACACCAGTCTTTCCCACTTCATCCCTCTGCATTGACAGAAACCATTACACCGACTGACACGGACACGATACCCGCCGATAACGCCAAAAACCAGAACATGAACCCCGCAATATCCGGCATAATCGGTGCGGCGTGCACCCTTGCGTTCGCTCTCGTCGTCGGCATTATAGTGGCAATCTGGCGCCGACATCGGCGCCGGAACAACACAGAGCGTTCAAGCTACATGTCATTCTACAAGACGCAACTCGAGACCAGTACATCGAGCTATGCAGGCCTTCGGAGTGTTATCGACGAGGATGTCAAATCTCCCAGTCGTGGCCCAGCATTGACGCTTAGAACCGAGCCTTTGATGGAACTCGGCCGTGTAGGTGCCTCTGAAAATCAATCCCTGCTATCGCTGCCCGACAACTTATACGTGCCGGCAAGTATCATCTAGATGGTGTCTTCTCCCAAATTGCTAAATTTTCTATGCAGGTCTCGACGGACACGTCACCTGCAGCTGAATCGTCCCGTATGTGCACAACACCAGGGGCGCTCACGGCCGAGTCGGGAGGAGTAGTATCGGCTGGTCCCGCAGGGAATGAGGAAGTGGAAGGAACATCGACGAACGACGCATCGAGGCGCCGCAATAAACCCCTTTTTCATTCATTCACGGCTTGAACGCTCTACTTCTAACACATACCTCCTACACCTCTTTGGGCTTTTATAGTTTATTTAGTTGTCTTGTTCGTCGACTGAGCGCGATGCTACGCGTGATTTAGTAAATACAACCACGTGACAAAACGCGCTACATCGGGCATCAATGGCATTCAGCTCTGCCACTGCGGTGACCTTGACCTCTGCACAGCGTTCAACAGTGGCCTACACAGTACACTAATTGCCCAGAATGTCGGGCATCCTAGCGCTCCCTCCATACGCATCCACATCCTCCTCCCGCCTCCACGCCCTCTACTCTGACATCTCACGGCAGAAATACTCGAACCCCACCTCGTACCACTCCAACGTCGAATGGTGGCGCAAGACCCTCGAGCTCATCGTCAGCTCGGGGCTACAGGCCGACACTAATAGTCGCCTCGTGCTACACGCGGGTGCGCGGCTGATGGAACGAGTCCGAGTGGACGGGGTAGGGAAGCCTCTCGCGCTCGGCGCCGTAATCGTGCGTCGCCCTTCTCTCTGTACACCTTATTTCATGGCCGACCGCCCTAGAAAAGGCAGAATTGCTGGCCAGCAAGGCGCTCGTTCCGCGCAGCAAGTTTCTCGATGCGAAAGAGTCGATTTACGATGCGGGGTGGCTGCCCGGGCGGATAGCGGCGTTTGTGGTGGGGAAGCCGTTGTGGTGGGCGCTGGAGCAGATGGGCATCGTTGGGGAGGAGGGCGTGCTCGGTGGGAGCAGCAGCCGGAAGGACTCGGTGTGGTGGGGGGAGTATCTGTTTGTTGCGCTAGTGGAAAGGGCGGGGGAAGGGGTACTGGAGAGGCAGGCGCGGAAAATGGGCGGGGTGGGGGAGAGGTTGTATTCTTTTGACGGGTTTAGGCAAGAATTTGGGGAGGTGCTCCAGATGGACGGTGCCCTTGCGGAGGGGGATGCAATGGTGTTGTTGAGGTTTTTGGAGAGGGACAAGAAGGCGGTGCTGTTTGACAAGGAGGTGTGTACTCCCGAGATGGAGATTGTCCCGTTTCTTACGTTCACCAGATTGTCAAGTTTTTGGTGGACGACCCGTCTGCTCCCCGAGAGATAAATGCCGCGGACAGAGGCATACTCGAACTCAGAGTGGCCGTGCAAAATCTACATGCGCAAGTCGACGGACTGCAACACAAGATGGACGAGTTAAGCGAATGTATTATCTTACACCGTCAATTCCCTAACAAAAGAGTATACATCAGGTGCACACTAAAAGCAACTGCTGCTCTACAACAGAAGCGCAAACCTGTCGCGCTGAGCCACCTTCGACTGCGCAAGCAGCTCGAGGACCTGCTTTCAAAGCGATTAGGCTCTCTCGATAACCTGGAATCGACGTTGCTCCGGGTAGAAGCGGCCGCAGGTGACATTGAGGTTTGTTTTCTATTACTCAGTCACACAAGGGACGCAGTCTGATCCACCACGCTACAATAGATAATGAAGTCGTACGAGTCTTCTACAGCGACGCTCCAGGCTATCCTTGCGCACCCGTCTTTGCAGAAGGATTCTATCGAGGCCACGATGGAGGCTCTGGCGGAAGTCAATGCGGATGCGAAGGAGGTGGACGAGGCAGTGCGGATCGGGGCAGACGTTGCGATTGGTGTTGGCGATGGGATCGACGATATGGAACTGGAAAATGAACTGAGAGGGCTTGTTCTGGAAGCGGAGAAAGAGAAGGAAGATGAAGCGAAGGAGAAGGAGGCGATGGCGGTGAAGGCCAGGCTAGAAAGGGTTCCTCAGGTTCCTAACGAGGTGCAGAGTCCGACGACGGAAGCGACGCGCTCAAAGGTAGCAGAGATTTGAGGACTGGGATTGGATATGGCATTTACTTATAGACAACGGATTGGCATCTATCATACCGAGCGCCCTTTGTAAGGATATTCTATATTGCGAGATAGGACTAAACGAGTGGCATGGGTTCTTCAAGGATTCCGCCAGGTGTGATTTGAATGAACTTGTTCCCAATTCTACTGCCCTGTTCCTCAGAGTGGGTGATCCAGACCATGGACTTGAGCATGGATTCTGAAGATCGAATCTCGTTGAGCAGGAGTTTCTCGACAGCCGTGGTGGACACAGAGTCCAAAGCGGACGTCGGTTCTGCTCGAAAGAGGTAAGGACGGGGTGGTGAGAGAGAATTAAAACACGGACCATCGAGAAGTAAGACTTCGGCGGTGTTGAGGCCGACGGCAATCGCCAAAGCAATGCGCTGGGCCTCGCCGCCGCTGAGGTTGGACCACTCGCGCTCCCAGAGCTGAGAATCGACGTCCCAGTCGCGAGATACGTCGAGGGCACGCTGGAATGGATTGTGTTCCTTCTTGATGGCCTTGTGAGCTTCGAGGGAGGATATGGTATTGAGAAAGTCACGGGGGGTGCCTGACAGCATGGAGGGACGCTGGGGGACATAGAGGACGCGGGTGCGATAGGAAGGGATGCCTAAAGAAATGAGGATGGAAGGGGATGTCAGGCGAAAAAGGGCTGACCAAGTGCCTTGGGGGGGCTGGAAGACGATGAACAGCGAGGTCGAGGGACAGGGAAGAGGACGAACCTTCCGCGATAGAGGACCTCGCCGTCACAGAGAATCAAATGGGCGATGCATTTGAGAAGCGTTGTCTTTCCACAACCGCTCTTTCCGCGAATGACGACGATATCGCCTGTTTTGGGTGAGCAAAGTGAGTTTGATGATCGTGCTACTTGCCTTGGTTGATCGTCAGGTCGCCGTCTCTGAAAATCAGCTCGTCATCTCGCACACAACCGATCTTGCGAAGTTCGAGCAGCGGTGGTTCGGTCATCGGCGCGTCACTTGATGACGACGCCACCACATGCGTCACCCCGACGTCACCACCCCTCCCAACTATAAAACACCCATGAAATCCGTCCAATTTTATCAACAACCCTCTCATTTATAAATCACTACTGTGCGCACTCTTCTGCATCCTGCTCTCTTAATATCTGATTTATTTCCAGATATTGCAAACATGTCCGACACCGGCCGCCAATCCTTCACCGACAAAGCTGGCTCTGCCATGAAGGTACTATATCTACTAGATAGTGTCACAGCATCGTCTCACCTCCTTTCAAGCCCGACTCCCAGAAAACCACCACCGAGCAGATCGGTGATAAGGTCAAGGGTACCATGGATTCTGCTGCCTCGACCCTCCAGCCTCAGGTGAGCAAGGTATCATAGCCGTTCAGCATCTCATCCTAACGGTATTTTTGCAGAGCGACAAATCTGCTGGTCAAAAGGCAGGAGACAATGTCAGCGGTAACACTAATGAGAGTGATGTTCGTTCATCATATATCCTCTAATGAGCGTTTTACTCACCCTTTTCTTTAGGAGTCTCTTCTCAACAAGGCGAAGAATGCTGTGGGATTGGGCGAGAAGTAATTCATATCTCCCCCTGTAGATATCTTGAGTGTAACATATCAATGTACTCAATGTGTTGAACATGTGACTGACATAAATCGCGTCGCTCTCCACAAATTCGCGTTACGGTCCCGCCACTTCCATGATGACTCGGGTAGTAGGGTACTTTAGTCCCCGTTAATGCAGCCCTCCTCCGTATTTGAACATCGATGGCACACACGAACAACAAAAAGAAAGTCACCGAAACCATAAACGTTTCAGCACAGCAAAGCCGCTTTCATGTTGACGCGACTGATGCGCCAGCGTCTAAGGAGGTAGTAGTGCACCCCGTCTAGAACACACTGCGCTAACCGCCCGCGCACCCAGATTGACATTAAAGACCTTACCCTCTCTATCGGCGGCCGCGATCTCCTGTCCCACGCGACCTTGACGCTGCGCGAGAACCGCCACTACGTCCTTGTCGGCCGCAACGGAACCGGAAAATCCACCCTCCTCCGTGCGCTGGCCGAAGGCCGTATTCCTGGCGTACCATGGAGCTTGCATATGCTCCTCCTCGGACAAACGAACATGCCGGACATTGGCAGCACCCTCGACGAAAGCCCTGATGCGCCAACCTTTGAGCACGAGACTGTGCTCGAGCACGTCATGCGGAGCGACGCGAACCGCGAACATGCTCTCGTCGAAGCCAAACGTGTGTTCTACTCAACACCAACTCAATTAAAGAAGACTGTACTTATGCGGCAGCAGATCTCTCCGAGGCACTGGACGACGCGAAAGACCCTCTCACGATCGTTCGCGCCATCCGGAAGCTCAAGCACGAGCGCCTCAAGCGTGTGCATGACGAGATGGCGAAGATCGCAGCCCGGCGGAGCGGAGCGCGTGGCGCAAAAGCGCGCAAGGTATCAATTGCCTCGGAGGAACGCGTGGCCGCGTCCGCGCTGCTCCTCCAACAGCCTGCGAGCGAGATCGACGCGGCGTCGATACAGGAAGATACACGTGCGGCTGTGGACACGCTTGCGGAGATACAGGTGTCCCTCGACACGATGGAGGCGGCGAGTGCCGAGGTGCGCGCACGCACGCTGCTCCTAGGTTTAGGGTTCTCCCCCGAGGCCATATCAAGGCCATATAAGACGCTTTCTGGTGGTTGGCGCACGCGCTGCTCGTTAGCAAGCGCATTGTTCCAGAAAGTCGATATTCTACTGTTGGATGAGTGCACGAACTTTTTGGATCTGCCTGCTATCATTTGGCTACAACGATTTATACAGTCCCTCGACGACACGACAGTGGTGGTCATGTACGTTTTTTTCAATATCATAAGAGACTTTGAGCTAAACTAAATTCACCGGAACAGTACGCACGACCGTGACTTTGCCGATGCTGTCGCGGACGAACTGATTGTCCTCCGGGAACAATCGCTGGAGCACTTCAAAGGCAACCTCTCCCTTTATAAACAGGAGTTGCGCTCCAAGACCAAGTACCTCACGCGCATGCAAGCCGCCCAGGACAAAAAGACGAAACACATGGAATCCTCCATCGCGTCCGCGCTCACCGCCGCCAAGCGCACAGGCGACGACAAGAAGCTCAAACAGGTCGCATCACGGCGGAAGAAGATCGAGGAGCGCACGGGCCTCGAAGTCGGCCTCAAGGGCGGGCGCTTCAAGCTCAACCGGGACTTGATGGGGTACCACACCTCTCGCCGCGATGCCATCGAGATTCCGACGATGGACCCGCTCGTGAAGATATCAATACCGTTGGAGCCGCCGGACTTGCGCTTCCCAGGCGCGCTGGTGTCGCTGGAGAAGGTCTCCTTCGGCTACCCCCGCGCGAAGACGCCGACGCTGGCGGATGTGGATTTGGTGATACATCCGGGAGAGCGCGTGGGGATCGCCGGGTTAAACGGGAGCGGAAAGTCGACGCTGGTGGGGCTGGTGGTGGGTGTTGAGAATGGGGGACTGCAGGCGACAAAGGGTTCAGTTACACGACACACGAGGGCGAGGATTGCGTGCTTCTCGCAGCATGCTGTGGAGGCACTGGAGGAGAAAGGAAAGATGGATGGAGAGCTAACGGCTCTGCGGGAGATGATGCAGGTCACGGCTGGATCAATGTCAGAGCAGGAGGTAAGGGGGCTCTTGGGCGGCTTGGGGCTATCTGGTAAGATTGCGAGTGATGTACCGGTTGCCGCATTGTCTGGCGGACAGAAAGTGGGTCTTCTCGAGAGTGATGGAGCCATAGACTGACGGTGTGACTACATACATAGGTCCGACTAGCGCTTGCGAAGCTCGTCTACTCTCCTCCACACCTCTTAGTGCTGGACGAAGTGACGACGCATCTGGACTCTGACACTGTCCTGGCTCTGGTCGAGACGCTCAAGCAGTACCAGGGTGCATTGCTCATCATTACGCACGACAGATTTTTCATGAGATGTGTGGTCGAAGGAGAATCACCCAACGAGTCAACCGGCGAAGAGAGCGACGAGGAGAAAGAGGAGGAAGACAAAAGGGAGTGGGAGGCTAAACCAGGGTTGGTATACCGAGTGGTCAATGGACAGTTGAAGCTACTGAATGGGGGGATGCGGAAGTATGAGGCGATCGCGGAGAAGGCGAGTGGGAAGTTGGGAGTGTTGAAGTAGATAAGATTATTTGATCTAATCGAATTTGATCTCCCAAGCACTCATCATGGTGGCAATTCGTCTGCGCCATCCCGCTGGTGTCTCGACCATCCAAGTCGCCCTCGACCGCGACGGATTCACCGTCCAAGACCTCCAGCAAGAGATCTACGCGGCCACCAAAATCCTCCCTTCACGCCAGAACCGTGCGTGTACCCAGTGGAACATCCACACATGACTCTCATGCAGATCCTCCGCTCCCAGTCAAAGCAGGATACCCACCCCATGCACTTACCATTATACCAGAACTTCCCATCGAGAGCCTGGGGCTCAAGGCAGGCGAACAGATCATTGTCAGCGAGCTCCCAGATAGTGCTGCTGGGTCTTCGGCTGCCGTGCCACCAAGCGCAACCATGAATCATGGATCCAACCCATTCTACTCAGCTTCACAAGTTTTGGAGACACGAGCTCCTGTTCCTGTGCCTGCACCAGCCTCTTCGTTTCGTCCACCGCCTGCCCAGTCAAATGGCCCCGATTACGTCGAGACAGACGGTGGCGTGCTGATCCACAGGGTACGTCAGGTCCCCATGTTTTAAAGGTGGTATATGTATATGTATAATGTTAACAGATAGTTCCGGATGACAATTCGTGTCTTTTCTCTGCAGTATCACTGCTGTTCGAGCAAAGTATCGACAAAGCTCCTGAGATGCGGAAGAGTGCGTTCCACCTCACTTGTATCCACATGTCTGGTGCTCATGCTTCTATAGTCGTCGCCGAAGGCATCCGTAACAGTCCAGAGATCTACAACGAAGCCATCCTTGGGTACGCGCGTCCATGTCGCACAAGACCCAGACTGACCATGACGTCACGATCTTTACAGGATGCCACCAGACAAGTATATCGCTACAATCCTCAAGCCGTCAACGTGGGGTGGTGCCATCGAGCTCACCATTCTCGCCGCGCACTACCGCACCGAGATCGCCAGTATCGATGTCGAGACGGGCCGGATAGATCAATTCGCCCCGCCGGACGGCGGGGCCGGGGGAATGCGATGCATACTCGTATATTCGGGCATTCACTACGACGCTGCGACTTTGGCGCCGATGCCAGAGGCCCCAGGCGAGTGGCATCAGGCCATGTTTCCTGTCGTGCGTTTTCTGCTGTCAAGTAATTATACCTGCAGCATAAGTACTGACCGCTTGTTGATGCCACAGACGTCCTCGGATGACCAGGACGCTGTCATGATCGCAGCCAAGAAATTGGCCGCTGTGCTTAGAGGCAAGAAGGCATACACGAATACCGCGACGTTTGATCTAAAATGCGAGGTATAAGCTCTGTGTCTTCCCTTGGAGAAGGTGGTGCTGATTCTTCTGTAGGTGTGCGGCCAGGGTTTGAAAGGGGAGAAAGACGCTCGCGCACACGCAGAACAGACAGGCCATGTCCGCTTCGGAGAGTACTAATTAACGAGAGCGACTGTTTGTCATGGAGAGCAGGCCAGAACAAATTTCAACGGTCGTCCAGAATTTCATGTTTCCGGTGCAGTTTGAATGCGCTGCAAAAAAGTCTCCTGCCTATGAATGGAAGTACGGCGGATTGAATGCAGGTTTTCAACTGCTCCCATAATTGAGCAATACCCCCATGGCGTTGAGGCACAGACTGGTCGAGACCATAAGTCCTGTCGTACAGCACCAAGATCTTGGGGACTCGCGGCTCACAGACTCGGAGCCACATGTCAGTCGTAAATAGTTTCTTCGCCTAACTGCTACGGGCCAGCCTCGAATTCAAATTCCATGACCACTGGACAATGGTCCGAAGCTCCATAAATCTCACTTCTGATCTCACACTGTTCACTGTGTCAGCTAGTTGTCAGCTAATTCGCAAGGGATAGTAGGCGCACCATCCTTGTTCGTTCCACAATCCGCTCGCTCAATACGACTGCAGGCGAGGGGAACAAATTGTTTACAACACCGAACTGGAAGGAACGATCAAAAACTTACACATGTCAAGGCGCCACCCTAAGCCCTTCTCCCGACAGTTGAACCGGTAGGAGAAGTATGTATAATGTTGATCTTCTGGATGAAGGTGACGCCAGACGTCGACGAATCGGCCGGCATCCGAGTCCGCTGGCGGGTTCAATATGTGTTTGAAAGCTGTGGTTTCAGCTTCGGTATAGCCCGCGGTCTTGTTCCAATTCCTTTTCGCATTTGAAAGGTCTCGACGGTATAGTCATTACGGGGAATGGTTCAGTGATAGTTTCACCGCCTACCTAATTCTGTTGGGGCGACGTTCAAGTCACCAGTCCAAATCACTGGTTTTTTCTTGTCCAGGTCCCGGATATAGGCTTCAAAGTGGACGTTCCATTCCTTTTTGGCGTCGAGAGTCTGATGATATCGAGCTCAGATTTCTTAGAATGCCAGCACCTAGAATATGCACACCTTCAAACCCGTGCCAGCATTGACGACATATGTAGCAATTAAATAGCAGGTCTCAAATTCGAGTGTTATAATCCTTCCTTTCACCAATGATGGGTCGGGGTGGCCAGGGAGGGTCTTCGTCACGTTCAATGGTTTATGCTTCGATAGAATCGCTGTTCCAGCTGGGTATCGCGTAAATAACGTGTCGTAAACGCGAAAAGAACAACCTCACAATATGTCTTCTTGTCGGAAATCGACCAGTAGCGGTAGGGGTAGCGATCCTTAATCACAGGATCGACAGGTTCGTCATTGACCTGGAACGCTTGTCAGGACCTCTTTCATTCAAATAGCGAGGTTACTGCACCTTGGTTTCAGTCAGTACCAAGATATCAGCATCCTCCGCTTCCACGTAGTATTTGAAGCCCTGTCAGGTCCCAGAGTCAGCAATAAACGCGCGTCAAAAATGCCCACCGACCTTCTTTTGGCTTGCTGCCAAACCACAGATATTCCAAGTCGCTAGCCGGAGCGTCCCTGGTGTCCGACGAGGGAAAGTTATATGGACTGGCAGCACTTTGTTGGTAGGCTGTGCGTTCCCAGGTGACGACGCAGGCGACGCGATTTTCGACCTCTTTGTCTTCGTCTTTGGCTCGTCATCCTCGTCGCCTGAGCTGGACGCTTTGCGTTTTGAAACGGTTCGGCCTTTGGGTGCCATCGATGAGCGTCGAATAAGGAATCCTGCGGCTTGAAAACTTGAAGTAAATGGGCTCCGAAGAAGGCTTTGGCGAGTCCGGAAATAAGCCATACCGTCACATGATACAGGGGACAAAGGAACACGATCGGTTCAGGCCCGATCTTCCGATCACACAAAAGTTGAACATAGGGACCCACAAGAATCTGTACCGGCCTCTACTATCCTGTGAGCAACAAACATTCGGCATTCTCCAGGTAATAATCGTTCCTTTGTGATAAAGCCATAATGAAGTACTAAACTTCATCCCATCGCCAGGTGTGTAAGGCGCCATGCTCACTCACCGAGGATTTTCTGCCTGGATTGTCGTCGAAGGAAAACCCCTGCCGGAGTATCTCGTCGCCGTCGACTCCAGCAAAAACAGGGTCTCATGTTGGATTCCGAGCGAGGAGGGCAAGGTGTGAGCAACTTACCATCTGGTTTGTGCAGATACCGATTGTTCACTTTCACTCAGAACTTTGCTGTACATTGGAAGGATCATGGAGGCAAAGTGGACAGCTGTTCATTTATTACTTTAGACGGTTTCGTCGTGCCGGGACGATTTTTGTTTGGCAATGGTGAGGCTTCGAGGCAAGGGGTCAGGACGTCGGCTACCACGGAAAGGCCGTTCGTCTTTCAGAAAGTTGACGAGGCAGGTGAGTCTTTATCTCTACTTAGATATCGTGATGCGCCACTCATGCTATGCAAAGCGAGCGAGATCTCCTCGGAAAGTCCACCTAAAGAAATCGGAATGGTTACATTGCGTGTGAAGAGGGTTGCACGGGTGGAGACCAGGCCTGCAAATCCAATACAAGAGCTTCCAAAGACCTTGTTAGGTAAACGGAAGCCAGGAGACTTTTGTGTTGGGTACGGATAATGCTGGTTCCTCCAACTCCAGGAATTGACAAAATCTTAGGTTCGGTGAAGAGAAGGGAACGGACGAGCAGCATCCGTCGACATGGTCGGTCATTGCTCACGACAAGACTGTCCCCGGATCGAAGCAGCCGAGCACATATGTATCCTTCGTGTTTCGGTACAGGTCCCGGGGTATGTGATTCATTTTCATTTTCTGTCGTTTACAGTACCCTTCAAGTTGTTCATGCCGATTTTCAGAATTCTTGGAGGCGCAAGGAATTGCAACCGAGCTTGAGCCTGTATGCGCTCCCGCAGTTACAAAGAGGGCACCAGTCCGTCGGGTGGTTAGCTTGCCTTCGTCCATGCCTTCGCTAGATATCAGAGAGCCACCCAGGAAAAAAACAAAGTTGGCCATGATTCCTCCCTTGGTAAGTTCTTCAACTTTCTGGATATTTGTTCAACCATGAAATTTGTTCAGGGGCCGTATTCGAGGCCTGTGCAGGACATGCGAAGGACCGCAAGCTGCAAGGTCGAACCGAAGAAACAAGACGGTTTCCCCGGCCGAAGGATGTTTACGTTTAGCGCGCTGACACCCGAGAGTCCTTGGGGGGATTCAGGAACTAGTAGTCCTGAGGCGGGTTTCAGCCAATCGAGTGGAACAGACTAGCAGGACTAGTCTTGTCGATCGTTTTTTTCCCCTTATACTTGTTTTGTGTTTTGTGTTCCAAGTTTTGTATCTTGCTCTCGTCGCTATGTTGTTGTTTTCTCGAAATATATATAAACCGTTATGTGTCATTCCATCGATCGCAATGCAAGCTCGCGTATTGAAACAATTCGATGAAACGGTGTTAAACGAGGGAATTGATGTAGTTCTCAATATCTGCAGGCGAGAGGTTTGGCATCTCTGATCGATCTATAAATGGAGAAAGACGTACTTGCATAGCCATTAGAGGCGATTTTCGCAGAGTCATTGACCTTGGGGTCAGTTCCGTGAGCCGTTTCATACGCGTCGGGAATGCCATCCTTGTCAGTGTCGACAGGCGCCTGAAGACATCATATGTTCGTGATTTGATTGAAAATTTGTTTTAATAAAAGGAGCTTACAGTACCACCAGAAATCGGTCCAGGGCCATTCATGGGCGATGCAGTGGGGTCGCTGATGGTTGCCCCGACTTTTCCCAGCGATCCAAGCTCAGCGTTGATCAGATACGTGTCGACGCGATCGCGGGATTTACTCGCTCCCGCAGAAGCTTTCACTTTGTTGAGCGCGTCGAGAGGGCTGAGGAGCGTGCCCACCGTTGGGTAATTATACTTCGTGGCCTGGAAATCTACGGGGGAATAATTTGCAGTCGATTGCGACAAGATCCAGCCATCGAGCACGCCATCCTTGAAATAAAGCGTTACGTCGTTCTATTTCTCGGAGAAATAGCTTACCTGGTTGGGGTCATAATAATTGTTAGAGACATATGTGTGGAAGTTCGCATTTCCACGAGTGACTGCGTTCTATATGGTCAGAAAAATTGCATACAGGACATAAGAGTTATGTCTTTTACAAGGAGAAACGGATGTCGAAGGACCGCTGTCGCCTTGATTTCAACATCGCTAGAATTTGCATATCTGGGATTTGACGTACCTTATGAAGACGTTATTCAAAATGTTCGCGTATGAAGGACCGTCAGAGTCACCGGCGATGTATCCTCCACCTCCCCCCCAGTTGTAGACCTAGCAAGAGAGATGTCATTTTTAGATTCGTTCATAGAAACGCTTCGACATACGACGTTATTCACAAACTCATTGACACCCTTGACCTTGGGGTTCCTTGTCTTGTTGTCGATATAGAGGGAACGAATGATACTGACTCCCCCGTCTGTCTGGATAAGCCCGCCACATGAATGAGTCTCAAGGCCTTGCGCGATAATAGAATCAGATATGGTGATGTTCGATACATCCCCGTTAATAGAGAAAGTTTCGTCACGGCCCCACGATACTGAGACATGGTCAAAAATCATGTTCGCTCCGTTGGCGATGGTGATAGTATCTTTTCCAGAGTCCCCTAATCACGTCGGCATCAGTGATGCGGTCTTCGAAAGATGAGACAGGCGGACATACCTGAAATTCCCATTCTGTAACGAATATAACGCGTGATAGTGTTGCTAGCGCCAGAATAAGATACACCGTTCCCGTAAACGGTGATACCTTGTCCTGGTGCGGTCTGTCCAGCAATTGTGATCCGGCTGCTTACGACAATCCTACTGGAAATATTGATGAGGCCGCCTACGGCGAATACGACAATCTTTGGATCTCGATGAGCGACGGTAGGCAATAAAGGAAGCTGTTGACGAACTCGGTTAGGTTGGGAAACCGCATCTCGGAAGCTTCCAGCACCAGAGTCATTGAGATTCGTGACAATGTAAACACTGCCCCCTCGGCCACCAGTAGACTGAGCTCCGAAGCCTACAGCCCAGAGGTTTAGCCACTGTATCTTGTCTTGCTGACATATACTCACCCTCGGCACCCGGGAAAGCGAGAAGGGCAGCGCAAGAAGAGATAGCCGCAGCGAGGACAGTGGCAAGTGCGAAGGGTCTCATTTTTTCAATCACGAAAACAGTAGGCAGGGCGATTGAGCTTTAAGTTGTGCTTATATTTTGACTACACGGGCGTTACCACCGAGTATATCCCAAGATTTTTCCCCTTGAAGGCATCAGCGAGACGAATCCGTCTCAATAGCAGCGTCGGTCCGGCATATGGCATCACATGTTGACCGTCGTCAACATGTGCATGAAGCCGGCAGTACAAGGAGCGTTAGGAAGGCCGAAATTGTCTACATTGCGGAGAGCTAAGTAGGGCATTTCTGTGTGATCATCCATACGGAAGAATGAAGTGAAGTGCTGCGAGTAACGTCGGAAGACCTGTCGACGGCGGCCCGCTTGTAAAATGTCACATGGAGAGAAACCAAGAATAATGTGCTTGGTAGACATCAACATCCACATCTAACGCTCGTGGAGTCATTAGAGCAACTCTTGGCTCAAAGTTGTAGAACAATGATGATTGTGTGTGAAGTGTTTGGGGCACCAGTTGTTGTCCCCGCAAACAAACAACTAGACTCGTACCAGTCCCTAAAGAATTGCGAGAGTTGATGACAGTCGATCAACGCTACCGCAAAATAGGGACTGGAACATAATCTCGTGTTTTAGGACAGTCGGATTTCTCCCACGGGTTGTTTTGACTTAGAAAGATTTCGACAGCTTGGATAATTTGAACTCGTCCCAATTCAATTCTGAGTAGAGAGAACTGTAGGCCTTACAATTCTAAGCATTCTGGTAGAAAAATAATGTGTAAAAGGTACATATGACAGGGAAAAATGGAGTTACAAACCAGCGAGACTAGGCGGCCCGCCGGCCTATGCTCGTGATCAAAATGCCATTCAAACCTATTATCTCGATAGACACCGATAGGTTCAGAAATGCGACGCGCACCCTCTGCAAGACCTTTGGGATCAACAGCTCTGGTAATACCAAGAGTAGGCTGGTGGGAAATATGCTGCAAGGTATTGACAGGGAAAACCCAGGCCTTCCTTGGGATGCTCTATTCCATCACTGGAGCCCCGAGAACACAGAAAAAGACTGCCAGAAGACAATGATCTGCTACAAGTGTTTCGCGAGGTGTGTCCAATTTGGAAGGTCGCAATGGAAATATACGAAGCATGAAGCGGGCAAATTTGAGAACGGGTCGTCGTTCTGTTCAACTTCCTCATGAAGGCAGCGTTTTTTAGATGATCTCCTGGGTTCCATGCGTGAAGAGATATGAGGGACTGTCATCCTGAGTAAGGTAAAGCACGATTGAGGCAGTAATTCGCATTTTTCTTGCCACAGAATTGGTCAATTCTGGCAGAAGAAAGCGGCAACTCAGTTTTAGCACGTAGCGAAGAGAATGTACGGTTCAGATCGCGAAAAAGGGGAGACACCCAAAGCGCGAAGGCGCCAGAAATCGTGAAATCTTTCTAAGTCAAAACAACCCGTGGGAGAAATCCGACTGTACTAAAACACGAGATTATGTTCCAGTCCCTATTCTTATGTGATCAAACGACTGTCTTTGATTTCAACATAAGGTCTATAGGTACTGGTTCGAGTCTAACAAACAACGGCTCGCACCATATTTGAGTGACTTGAACGACTTCAAGGAACTCGTTTGTGTTTTTCGAATGTCTACCAGTGATCTCGTCCTTCATATCTGGCCGGCGAAATGGAATTTACCATCTATCGACCCATCCTGCTTGGCGGCTGTGACCTATCTTCAACAGGCAATCCCGGGGAGGTTTTCTGTCGCCGAGTGCAACAATCCAGACCTTTCTCCGACTGGTGGGTACGTGTGCTTTTCAAGTATGAACACACACGACAACGTTACATTATAAATACAGGGCAACTACCATTTCTAGTGCATGAGCAACACGTCGTGTCATCTCTGGGACCAATTATTAGATATGTTGCAGGATTGAAAAACACCGAGAATACCCGCACGAGTCTAGATCTTGACGCGTCTCTGAACCCCACTGAAAAGGCACAGACTACCGCCTGGTGTGCGCACTTGGAATCAAACTTGGGCGATATTGTAGTAAGCCTGCTGCTGTTGTCTCCATCGAAGGCCTCTAACAACCCCACAGTCCAATGTACTTTACTCACATCAAGGAAATTGGGCTGGGTTAACACACCCTGCATTGGCTTCCATGTATCCTTTACCTCAACGCTATTACATTCCGGGAAGAATACGTCAATCATATCTGCCTCGCCTTGAAGCAGCCGGATTGTGGAACCTTGTCTCAGTTGAAGAGGAAGAAAACAAACCGTTTAAGGAATCCACAACCAAGAAAAAGGAAGCAAATGCAAAGATATTCCAGCAGGCATTTGGGCGCGAGAAGGCAAGTTTGATCTTCTCCGTCTTCAGTGTGCGAATCGGTGTAACCTATAAACCTGTACAGGTTTTGGAAAAAGCGCGGGCCTCTCTTGATATCTACGCACGGCTTGTTGGAGAGAAAGATTTTATCTACAGAGACAAGTGATAACTATACATCGTTCTGCGAGCATTTGCTGACGACGTATTAGGCCAACGACTTTGGATATTGTTCTCGCCGCTCACATTTTGCTCTTGATAGATCCGGAATATCCGGATCCTTTCCTCCAAAGTCTAATCAAGGACTCTTATGCAACACTTGCCTCGCACGCCCGTAGAGTCTATACCCACGCCTTCAGCTCCCCATTACGAACCTCCCCTGCTCAGAGTTTTTCTTGGAGATCGTTGATTCTTTGGCCGCCGGCAGCAAGAACGCAGACGAAACAGTCAGAGGAGGATGTCCATTTTACAAGGATGCGGTGGGGATTCTACGGTTTGGCTTTAGGAAGTTTAGCTGCATATCTGACATCAGCATTTATGGTGCAAACCAAACTTCAATGGATTCGGAGCCCACACGACGTCGCTAACGAAGGCCAGGAGGAAGAGGAAGAGGAACAGTAGAGTAACAATTGTGTTGCATATCTTCAACATTTCTTAGCCATTATAATAAGTTATAAGAACGTTTTGCTTAGTCACACCTCTGTGACGACATGTGACATTTTGTGCTCTGGCGACTCCACAACACTTATTAAATCTTACCAGAATGGACGAGGACCTCATTGTCGTTGACGATGTCGAGGCAGTGGAGATGCATGCAGGACCGTCTACGTCTGCGATCGGTACCCACAACCATGGCCATCGAGCGAAGTCAGTTGCAGAACATTCAATGGGAACCACTTTGCGACTACGAAGCTCCAGTCATACACCTGTCCACCCCTCGATGGAGAGTTCGGAACGTACAACGCGATCCTCGATACAGAAGACCAAGCCGCAGCCAAAGCTGAAGCTAAAACTTAGCGATAAGGCTGCTGCTCAGGCTCCAGGCATGTCCTTTCTCGGACAGTATGACAGAGAGCTGGATTCCGACGACGAGGACCTGGCGTTTGAGGAGCAATTTATATTGCGCCTGCCTCCTGGTGAAGATTTGGAAAAGCTGAGGAAGATGGTCGCTGCTCGCGAGGTCAACAATGATGTCTGGTTCAAGTTCAAAGGTGCATAGCGCGTTTGTTTATGCTTTCTTGCTCTAACACGTAATGGATACGCAGACTCCCGTCGAGCAATCTTTCACATCGCGAACTCCACCTACTCAGCTAAATTAGTAGATCTTCCTTGTATCATAGAGTCTCAAAAGACGCTTGACAACAAGCAGATGTTTAAAGTCGCAGATATATGTCAGGTCGCACCGCTATTGTTGCCAAAACTTTTGATCCACTAACTTCCTTCTCTTGACAGATGCTGGTTGCTGAGAAGAAGATAGAAAATGACGAGCCTCTTGCCAACCACAAGAATTTCAATATAGATGAATTCATATGGCCGCATGGTATTACGCCCCCTTTACACCACGTTCGAAAACGCAGGTTCCGCAAAAGGGTCAACAGACGGGTATAGTGATAACTATAACGAGCCATAACCCTTCACTGACTGCAACTCAGACCATAGAAAGCGTGGAGCAAGAGGTGGAGAGGTTATTGGACGAAGACGCCCTTGCATCCGAAGTCAAATATGGTGTGTACCCCCTTCAACAACAGTGAATCTCCCCATGACCAACATTCTCTCTAGAAATACTCGACAACGTGAATCCAGATCTGTCAGACTCCGAATTTATTGAGCGGGAGGAGCCACTCGACGCACCGACACCGGCGATATCAGACATGGGCGAACCTCAGACACCAGGGTATGACATGGGAGACGAGGGTGATGAAGAGGAAGAGGAAGGTGACGAAGAAGAAGGGGGCGAAGGTGACATCGACGAGGAGCTCGCTGCGGAATTGGATTTGGCTTTGGGAGATGAGGAGGATGAAGAAGGCGATGGAGACGATGAAGAGGAGGAGGAGAGTGAAGAAGAAGAAGAGGATGAGGATGAGGACGATGAGGATGTACAAGCGAGGAAGCTTATCAACGAGGAGATTCGCGATCTAGAGGCTGCTGTGGCGAAAAAGGGCAGGGAGATTGCAAGCTCAGCAAACCCTTTGATCAAGGTCTGCACGGTTTTGGTCATCAGGGTCCACTTATCTCAATTATGAACCCAGAAACGATTCGAGGACGCGCTGAAGAAGTTAACAGCCGATCTCGAGATGAAACTTGCCCAGCGGGACGAAATGAAGGAGAAACAGCGAATGAAAAAGGAAGGTATCGTAATGGATGCCGATACCGATCCGGATGGTGGTGTTCACGATGGACAGGATGCGGACCTCGAAGCAGAGGAAGACGGCGACCTGTTTGGGTCGGACGACCAACCCGTAGGAATGGAGATCGGATAGGTCCTAAGCCAAAACATCTGACATCTCACCTGTACACAAATTCCGCAACAGCTGATGCACTACATTATAATTTACTATGTGTTGGGTATATATCATGATGATGGCAGAAGGCAAATAAGTCCAGCCTGAAGCACCAATGGTACGTACACGAAACATACGAATGGTGCAAACCATACAGATAATATCTCCCAATCCCAAATGGCCTTCAGCAACTCTTCCTGTGCAAACAGTAGCCACCCGAGGCCCAATATTGTATATCCTGCGTATCTGGCGAGTCTAATGGGCAAAGGCCCAGTAGACGAAGATATTGACAGAGGAACACCAAGGAAAATTGCGAGTAAAGCCGCGAGTGAGAAGTTCAGCACAGTGGTGACAGAAATCACTGTTGATGCGGAGCAAAGGTTGATGGCCTTGAGGACAGCGGATAGAGTGCTGGCGTTTTCCGTGGGGGAATGGGGAAGAAAGCGTAAGGCAAGCAGCGGAGTGAGGGCAAACAACGTGAAGGCCAGTGGGGAAGCGATCTATGATCGGGCATCAGTTTCAGGAAGTTCATGGCAAAGAAAGAGTCCCACCTCCCGATATTGGATGAACCACGATCTATTTATCAGGCTGAATAGCAGAGCACCATAGACGTGCGTTGCGGCCACAATGCCCAAGACGCTCAGGATCGGTCTCTGTCGTCTGGACCAGTTTAATTTTTGGATTCCTTTTTCGTTGACAAAGTGGCTGGATATCCACGCTGCGTCTACCCAGACTCTCAGACCACCAAACATCATGGCTACACTGATTAAAACAGCGCTGGGCAAATAACTGCCGATCTTGAGAAACCGATCTGGCCCAGTCATGATGTAAAAGAAGAAAGAGGCATGAAGGCGCTCAAGGAGGTTATTTGTTGTTCGCAATGTGGACTCAATGATGCTGAGTGAAGTAATGAGACGATGTGAAGCGCGCTGCATCACTCGACTTACCGGCCGATTGCATGGAACCCATGAGGACCTGCTGCAGGCACAGTAAAAAGGGTGAAAGCATCAACACGGAACCTGAGGGGCGAGGAATCAGTCAGAATGTTAGATAAAACGCGAAGCGCAGCTATTGAAGTGACTCACTGATGATATAGACCATGAACGCCGCTTGGGCGCCCACGAGCCTGGTACCCAAACTGACGAAATACATTCTTCGCCTGAAATGCATAGGCTTGCACTTCTGACTCCTTGCGAATAAAATCAGGGATCAACGAGGGTAAGCTGAATGATCCAGGTTGGTCTCGAGCATCTATGTTGTCATAGAGGACGACCGGCACGCCTCCTGTATACCGAGATATTCGCTGGAATGAGTTAATGAGATCCTGATTGGGCAGCCGTCCATTCATTCCTTCTATGAAAAGTTTGCTAAGTATATACTTTCAGTGTCAGTCTCTTGTGAGCCACACACCGAAGAATATTCCTAGGTGTGAAAACGAGTGGCCTGGGTAGTCAATATTGAGAGCTGTCCATATTACACCAGACGAGAGCACTAGGCGATCCGCGCGCAAGTCTAAATATACGATGAGCTTTTTGAAGAGAAAACACTAATCAAGATGGCCTACTGGACTGCGAGGACCCATGGTACGCCGCAAGCCATGCGTGCATTCCTTCCAGATAGCCGTCGCTGACGACGAATACGATATCCTTTGCCCAGAGAGAGTAGCCTGGAGATGAGGGAGTCAGGGAGATTCCTGGATGATTGATGAAGGAGCATACGTTTCAGAAAGCCCGCAAGTGCGAGGACTGTAGCAACACCTCGAAGGTTAAGAGTGCCATCTCCTTCACCAGTTCGGCTCAGCCATGACGCGCTGATCACCATAGCTTCACTGCCCGGTGCACGCGGAGAAGATAGAATAGCGTATGCGTTCGTCCCGCTCCTTTGCTATAAGAAATCGCCATCGTAAGCATGTGTATGGGTCATTAGAGACAGCTGCGGACACCCGTGCTTGCTGAAAATGTGTAGTTTTGGGCAGAAGAAGATATCCCAAGTCTACGGAATTGGTCTGTTATGAAATGAGCGCGTCTAGATCATCGATGAGCCATGTATCATTCACAAGAACAGAGTTCGGTCGCACTGCTCGCTCGTCGAATTGGTATCTCGAAGCAATTCCAGTTTCTCGAGATACCTGTCTGCGACATGAACATCTCCCCAGTTCCAGTATGTATTCACCTGTTGATAGTTGCAGAGTTGACTAAACAGCAGGAGTGTGAACGTACCTGGCCAGGTTGCAGTGCGTTCTCGTCTATGTAGGTTCCGCGCCCAAGTCGCGGTGATGGGATTATGATCATCCAGATATACCCTGCGCAGAGTAATGCTATTCTGCATGAAAGGCAAGATTATGATTATGAATGGGAGCGATTTCAAGGCGACACGGACTTGAACCACGTCAAGTGGCGGGTTATAAACGAGACCATCGCCATTCGTCTACGTATCCGAGTTTCGCTGGCATTTCGAGCTCCTGGCCCGAAGCGTTGGCGTAGTTTGAGGAGTATCCGGTTCCATGATGTGAGAGGCTGGACCGTATTTGGTTCAGCCATGTGCGGAGAGAGGGAGAACTTGAGCAAGGCGGCGGCCCGATCACAGCAATTATTTGTCACGCGTCTGCATTTCACGAACAGACTCGGAACCTTTCACGCTCCTATCGATCTTGCATGCCTCCAAAACGAAAACGACGCGTATCCTTGACTTCCGAAGGCTTGGCGCCTGGAGAACAACTCAAACGAAGTACACTTCCAGGCAATAATTCCTCTTCTTGGGGTTGGGTTGGCACAGAGGTCTCGCGAGCGTCGGATATTACTCCTGAACATCTGCTTGTTTCCTGTGGCCTTTCCGAACGAAATAATCACCCATTTTGTTTCAACAAATACTCTTCAAACTCGCAAAACGTGTCAAAACTCAAGGCTGAGGAAACTCGTAAAGTGCCACTTGCGGACGGAGAACTAGACGACGATGTCATCATCATCTCAGATGACGAAGGCCCCCCCTGTGGCCTCAAAATCTGCAAGTTCAACCCCAACTGCCTTAACTATCTGGGTCAGGAGAATTGGGAAGATGAAGGTCTGCGCCATATCTGTGATGTGTGCGGATTCTCATACTGCAATTCAGATGAGGCCGTGGATGCTTTCATGAAGGCACTAACGCTGGAAGAGGACCCATCCCTTGAGGTCAGAGAGCCGGATTTTCCTGTAGGCTTGAAGGTTCGTCCCTTGATGTTCCATGAAAGCTGTAGTTAACCCTCAGACCAGAACCTTGGTGCAACATGCTATGCCAATGCTTCTCTTCAAGTCAGTGGTATTTCAATATCTTTGCAATCATGATTAAAGATCATTTTTCAGGTGTGGTTTCGTGATTTAGCCTTCAGGACTGGTGTTTACGATTGTAAACCTTCCAACGAAGTAGATACCACGTTCAAAGTGGGTTCTTTTAGACGACAAGCTATATCCCGCTGTAACACTCGTCGTTTTCTAGGAATCACCTATATTCCAGCTTCAGGTCACGTTTTCTGCTCTACAGGAAAGCACTCAAGGCTGCTTTAATCCCACCAAGCTTGTCGAAAGCTTACAGCTTCGCACAACTGAGCAACAGGATGCACAGGAGTATGTTAGACGCCTTTACTCTTCCAATGGCATTGACATTCGTTTTGCCCCAGGTTTTCAAAACTATTCATGTCCCATCTTGATGCAGAATTCAAGAAGCAAGCCAATCCGAAAGTCAAGTCTCTTGTCACAGATCAAGTACGATATTGTTTTCATGGTCCTGTCCACGAAATGAACTTAATTTCGCCAGTTTCAGGGCAAACAGGTCTACGGAACAATCTGTAATCACTGCAAATATCGATCTGAGAGAGTATCTGATTTTTTGGAGATCGAGATTAGTCTGAAGGTAGAACCAGCCTGATATCACTGGCAAACCAATCTTATGTTGAACAAACTTTTATAGAAAAACTCAAACCTCAGGGACCGTGTTGAAGCTCTCCTTCAGCCCGAGGTCTTGTCGGATGACAATCAGTGTGTCTTCCATTTTCGACTTTAAGCACTTTCTCATCGATTCATTCCAACCGTTAGATACTTCTGCTCCCAATGCGAAAGCCTTCAAGACGCGACACGATACATCGAGTTAAAAGAATTGCCGCCAGTATTGCACTTCTCTTTGCTTCGCTTTGTTTATGATCTTTCTACCATGGAGCGCAAGAAGTCCAAACACTCCGTGTCATTTCCCACTACTCTAGACATGAGACCTTTTTTGGGATTAAATGGCCAGAATCTCCCTACTAGCTCATGCAATGATAACGTCTACGAATTGCGCGGCGTGTTACTCCATAAAGGCTCAAGCGCATATTATGGTCACTACGAGGCTCAAGTTTACGACACGACGTTCGACCTTTATCAACTCTTCGGTGGTCATAATGCTGACCTTGGTGTAGGAATAAATCGTGGTTCCAATGCAATGACGAGACGATTACCAAGATCAAGGCATTAGGTGAAAGTTCACAGAACAGACCCATGGTCGTGGACATCGAAGATTCTGATGAAAGGTAGAGTTCCTGTTCCTCTGATTACTTGCGTCGCTTAACTTGCTACAAGGCCATCCAATTCCCAAGGGCGAAAAAACCGAGCGAATGCTAGAAAGCGACGCCGAATCGAGACTGACGACGAGGAGTAAGTAACTCCAAAGTAATTCTATATTTCTTTCCACACATTTAATAAACCTGTATGTAGTACCTCTTCCCCCACCACCATCATTGACAAGAAGCCCAACAATAAATCCGAGTATGTATTGTGTTTCCCCCTGTCCCGTTCCATCGTTCTTACAATCTAATCCCTTTAGATCCATCTCATCCAAGGATGCCTACATGCTAATTTATGCCCGAAAGGCACCTGACCTTTCAAACGGCTCGTCGCTATTGGAGAATTGCGATACAACGTCCCCTATCCCTGTCCCGCCTTCTGATGCTTTAGAGGTCGTCAACGCTCTCAACGCTGCTCATGACGAAACCTGCGATGCGTATGGCAAGAAGTTTGTGGTGCTCTTTCCTAACAGCACTATGCCTTATTTCCACTTCAGGAAGAAGCTGATTAAAGCTCGGTTCCTAGAGAGACGAAGGAAGGTCATGGATATATATCGTAGGTGGAATATCGATTCTGCCAATGCGGTCAGTGTCAACCCCAAGCCATCTCACGGAGAGGTCTAAATCGTGTATAGGACTCCCTTCTAGTCAGCCGTCAAGCACTGTTGGCCTGGCTTTCGCAACATCAGGACAAATATGCCTCAACCATTGCCACAGCGGAGTCCGAGGAAAAATCTGCAAGGAAACGCATACATCTGGGCGATATAATTTGCACCCACGCGGCGGTTGACCCCAATAAGGCTAAAGATATCAAGCGCATCGGTCGTGTTCGTCTTCTTTTCTTGATACCCTCAGAAGTCGACTAACATAAAGACATCATAAGCAAGCATACAAGGATATCGTACAGGATACTGGGTGGGAGTTCGAACCCGAGCTTACAATTGCAAACATTTGTGCCGAATGTGTCAGGCTTTCCTTCATAGGTTAGGATTATATTCGCGTGGTAATCTCCTCGACTGACTGGTAGCCAGAGCGGTTGTATCAGATTGAGCATCCGCGGTTAGTTGCACAATTTGACCGGATCTCAGAAGTTGCTTCTGATCTTACGGGATTTTGGATATCGAAGCCTTGGATCAAATGTAAACCTTTCATTGACGCCGCTAGAGTCAATAAGCTGAATTTCCTCTTTAGGTTGGAGACAGACGAAGCCCAAGATGCATGTAATATCAGAGGCCGATCCTTCTCCTGATTCTAATGACTTTGCATCTGATGTTCTTTGTGAACATGGAGGCCTCTCACTCAACACCACATCTCGCCGGAGGATCTCTGCTGAGGCAAGTTCTGCCTGTCTAGAACATTGAATTCAAACTCATGCCCCAGTTTACAGGCAGCTGAACTATTACAAAAATTGTATCCTTCTTGGCGTCCATTATCGACGAGTTGCGAGATCTGCCCTGTATGCGATGCCAATATTCACATCTCGAAGGAGAGCAAACGGGAAGCTCGGAAGCAGGCCGAGGACGAAAAGGTTTGGCGCGTCTTACTTTGGACTTTCTTTCTAACAGGCGTACAGGCTAGGCTTAAGGACTTGCATGATGTGTTACTCTCAGGGGACACTTCCATACCAGAAAACGTCCCTTCTTCAATCATTCCTGTGACCTTTGCCAAAGCCTGGTGGCAATGGCTCAACCGGCCAACGGAAAGCGCCAGACCTGACAACATTGACAACGCGGCTTTCTTTTGCGAGCATGACATGCTCGTAATCGACCCTAATTCTCCTACCGATTTGGAGTCGTCTGCCATGGTTATCAGACGAAGTGATTGGGATGTCCTGGAGACGATGTAAGTTCAACTATCCACTCAGCCGTGATCCTGAAATAACTGCTTTTAGCTACCTCAGTGGCCCGTTGGTTGCTGTTGAAAAGCAAACACAAGGGGAAGACGCTCAGAGGTATACACACGAAGTTCCTGTGTGTACAGAGTGCCGTCTCAAATGGTGGGATCAATCGACGCAGCGCCCCATACTCACGAACTGACGCGCGGTATCGACAGGAAATCAGACTGGACATCAGCAGAAATCATTATCCGTATGGGGGGCGCCAAACCTAAACTAAAGCCGGAGAATGACTCCAAGAAAGGCCTTCAGACCTACTCCAAAGCAGGTGCCCGCCAATCAAAGCGCTTACGACAAATAAAAGAGCTGGGTGAAAAGCGACGGTTGACGATCTCCAAGTCTACGACAGTGAAGGAGATCAAAGTCATGGTGTGTAATTTTATGCTTTTGCAGCCTGCTCGAGTCACCCAACTCCTTGACAGATACAAGAAGAGCTTAACATTCCGACTATATGCCAGCGACTATTCCACCACGAGAAAGAACTGGAGGATAATGCGGCAACTGTAGAATCCCTTGCGATTTTTGCTCATGACATTTTGGACTTGAAGCAGGAGAGCGAAGTTCTCGAACTCGATGATGATTCTGATACAAAGGAGAAGAGGCCTCGCGTCGAAGAGCGGGGCTTCGGTGGCACGCTTCTCGGAGGGTCCAGAGGTGTGTATCGGATACCTAGCTCCCCCACAGCCGCGTCGGACGGAAAGGAGAAGTCGTGCAGTGCTTGTACTTTTTCCAACGATGCAGACGCCCTTAGTTGTACGATCTGTGATACGCTTTTCACATAATAGATATTGATTCTCCCATGAGACCCTGCATGTAACATACTGCATATACAGCGAAACATCTATACACCCGTGAAGATCATTGCGGTAGAGGGCTAAAAGTTTGTATGATCAAAAAGTCCCATGTACAACCCAGAGAGAAATACTACATCAGGCAGCACCAAAATGAAAGCCCAGTAAAAGAGGTGAAAAAGAAAATTACACGTATTCGGACACCGAAGAAAGGGGATACGAAGTGTTGTTGGGCATTATGCGAGACACAGTTCCAGATGGATGTGAGCGCAGTTGTTGAGTAACGGGTAATGGGTCAGCGGTTGCTGTCCGTGATTTGAGAATGGATGTCGCGGCGACCATGATATCGACCTCGGTTGAGTCTTTTCCTTTTTGTTTGATGGCCGCCGCAATTGCCCCTTGGGTGGCGTCAGACAGTTCGGTGACTGTCACGCTCTTGATCGCCACCGTCTCCGATTGCTGATGAGGAATGCCTCCGCTAGCGACAGTACGATCTGCGATGACCGTATGCGCCGCTTGCACAACGACGTTCTGTGCAGCGACTGCGAGAAGTCGACTTTGCTGAGGGTTGTCCCCTGTGCGGGAGATAGCCTTATCATAGGCATCTACGGTGTGCTCCAGCACCTGCTTTTGTTTGACAAGTTCTTGCAACTCGCTCGCCTTGGGAGGAGAAGCTGAAACGATCTGCGTTTGAGCCTCCGCTGTCACGCGTTGTGCGACGCTCTGAAGCACGCGGATGACGCGGGTATCCGGAGATTCGGGCGAGGGCCTCCTGGCAGGCAATGGTCGAGGCTTCACTCTGGAGAAGGACAACGGTGCGTAAAACTTGAGGATGTGAACGATAGGGGATTTTTCATGATGAGCTTACCGTTGTCCTGTCTGGAATAGGACAGAATCACTTGTACTCCGCCGAGGAGGTTCGCCACCTAAAGAAGGTCGTCGGGACCGAGAAATAGCAGCTGCCTCAATGGAATTTACAGGCGCAACGGCAAGTTGAAAGGTATGAGAGAGTTGTCCTTCTTGCCCATCAAGCACAAACTACAGACAGGAGTGAGAAGACCAGCAGACACAAAAATTATCTAGTAGACGTACCTTCGCACTGACGGTGATACGACAACTCTCGGCGTCTGGAGGAGGTACACCAGAAAGCACATCATCATTCCACGACAGCCATGAAGGGAGAGATGGTGAGCTATATTCGACAGGTACATTCTGCCACGAGGCTTGTGGATCCCAGACACGAGGAGTCCACGACCACTTGAGTCCACAGTAGGCAACGGGAGGAGGCGCCCCTGCCAATTTGCGGTGGAACGGACGAAATTCCCATTTTCCCTCGCCAATCTTTTTGGCTTCAATATTCCAAATGTGATTCCCTTTCGATTTGGCCTTCTTGCCGTCCTCGTTGAATCGAAGGATGTATTGTTGCCTCCATAGATAATTGCGAATCTAGAGAGAGAAAATCTGAGGAACGCTCCAGAGCATGTATCTTCACGACAGACCTTCTTCATCGGGATCTTTTCTTCTGGATATCCGCATCTCGCAAGCTGGAATTCAGGAAGAAAGTGAGAAACTTTTCACGGCGTAAAGGGGATTTGTTACCTCTTCCAAAAAGGCCATTGTAAACGCCTGAATCCGGAACTTGAATGGCCTGAAGTCCGGAGATTCATCTAAGCGTTGCATTTTCTTTGCCATCAACGTCTGGTGAATGGGTTCTCCCTTGGAGTCAGTCGCATCCACTGAAGGGCACGATCATGAGTTGAGGATAGAGTGGGCTTGTGAAGAACGTACGATTGGAGCAGATCCTGTTGAGATACTCAAAGAATATGCGATCGACCTCGGCGCGATATTCCTGCGGGACATCGGTACCAGTTGATGGACAGACCGGGCTGTCGGACGACTGCAGAAAGGACGGGTTATTTTTGAACTGACAGGATGCCAAGGAAAACGCACGAGGTGGATATTTTTAGACACGTTGCTCTCATTATCGTCTTCGTCGTCATCATCATCGTCATCGTCATCCTTTTCTTCGACGGGTGAGTTGTGCGTCGTACTGGGCACTCTGCTGAGCGGAGGCCGGTCCGATGCCGATGATGAAGCCGGCGACAACGACGTCCTAGTCACCTGACCCTCCATGCCTGGAAACCAATTCGTCGGTGCCGTCGGCGCTGCTGCCTGGACAGCCACCCTGTTCCAGCTTCCCGCTGACGCTTCCATATACCCATATCCATAAGAGCTGGAGAACGTCCCATTGATAGACCCTGAGCGCGACATTCTCCCAATCGGTGGGCTGATTGTGGTCGGAGCAGACGTTCCAGGCATTGTTTGAAGTGACGTATGTTGCAACGGCGCAGTGCTGAAGGGATCCACCATACTGTTTGTACCCAGAGGAGGCGTTTGCGGTAGCATTGTCCCACTGAGGGAACCGGCAGACAAAGAGTGATGGTGTCGTGTAGGCACAACAGAGTCGGACCAAGATGTATGCAGCCCAGGAAAGCTGGGTGGTACAACATTGAGTGGAGTCGTCAAATTGGGGGCAAAGTCGACTTGTCCAGGCGGAAATGTAGAGAAATTCGGGGCTGCAGAGGGTGGCTTGACAGAACTGAAAGGGCCGTGTGGGGAGAATTTGGTAGGAGGCGTTGGCGGTCGAGATGGGGCCGGCTGGGGCTTTATGGGAATTACGGGCAGCGCAATCCCAGTGACGGGGAATGGTGGGGTCGTCACGGCCGGTGGGGTGTCAGAAAAAGGGATGTTCAGTGGCACGTCGTCTTGAGGTTCCCTTTTTGGTGCTTTGACACTCCTGTGCTCTTCCAGCTCAGATGCACACCTTTTTCTGGAGTGATCTAAGATGCCTAAATGGTCTGCAACAGTGACATCCATAGGAGCCGAGGTGGAAGGGATGGTGGAAGGCGGGAATGAGAGAGGGCTTTCCTTTGGCTCGTGAACAAGGATCCCGGGTGACTGCAGTGGCGCAGTGTATGATGTCGAGGCCAAAGCTGACGAAATGGACACCAATCCCGCAAATTTATGAGTGACTTGGTTGATGCGCTCGTTCAAAAGGCCGATGCTGGATCCCGTTATCACATCGTGACGCTGATGTAGGATGGCACGAGCGTGCTTTGCAGTTTGCTCAATACTGGCCAAAACTAAGTCCCACGGAGAGCGCACGGAAGGGGACTGTGCTTACTCTTCTAGCATGCTTTCAACTGCTACAACTGACTCCGCCTCCGCTTTCGGAGATACCTCTTCCTGCTTGCCAATGATTGCCTCTGGCGGAAGGTAAGGCAAACCAACACCCGCAGGCGAAATACCTATATAGCCTGGCGGTACAGTGGCTGGTGATGACACGGACGTATTCGCTCGACTACGCCGGACTGTGACTCCCGGCTGATCCAACGCAGACTCTAGGGATGAAGTCACACCTACGCTATAGGACGACGCAGTGCCGTGAATGGAGGGCGAGGGGATTTGCGCTGGCGGTGAAGCAGACAGTGGATGGGAAGTTGGTGCCATTTCAAGGTTCATCGCATTGTCTGAGGGCGGCGCCATTGTAAATGGATCGCAGGCTGGTAGGTCAGATAAGAAGCCTGGAGGCCCAGGTCCTATAGGTGGCGCTGGGGCAACTTCCATTGAATTTATGAATGTCGTAGAAGGGGAAATTTCTGGCATGGGAACATGCATTGAAGTCGCGAGGATTGTCGACGGATCGGCCATGGTGGGGAAGACAGGGGGAGGTTCCTGCATTAACTGCGGGGGCGCAGAGGATGCTGGTAAAGTGTTTGATGATAAGGTTGGCATAAAAGTGGGCGTCATGTCATTAGGATGTTGTAAGATAGGTGTTGTATCCATTGCGCTAATTTCGCCGTTCTGGATGTCTTGGTGGTACTGGACGGTCCCCATTTTGGAAGCAGGGGGGGATAGACAATGATCCAATCGTCCCCTCAGTGAGCACACAGAGTACAAGGAAGGTTGTATATGCCGGCTCAGGAAGGGGATGTGGGTGTTAATATGACGCTGGGATCAAGGCGATCGATTCGAGAACGTGGATAATGGGTACAAGGCGATCTCAAGTTAATGTTGAGAAAGTTGCTGTGCGACGGGAAATGAGATCCACGGTGTAAACCCACAGAGACCCAGGCCCAAAAGTAAGAATGAAGGAGAAGTGGCTTCGAAGAAGAAGGGATTGCGTCGGGTGGACGAGGATGCGTACCACACCGGGAGCCTCAGAGACTCGGGATCAAAGGCAGGAGAGATGGGGTTTGAAAAAGAAGAAAAGCAGGGGGGATGGGAGGAGTAAAAGGGATAAGCAGAGATCAAGTCAATGGGAGACGACGGGAGACAGTCTAAAAGTCGGGCTCTAAAGGCCCAAGCTCCGTCGTTACAAACTCAACTTCCCCTCCGTCGTCACAAATGTCACGCCCGCGACCCTGCTCGACCTATTCAGTCGGCATCAGGCCCCTTAGGGTGCTGCCTCGTTGCTTGCGCCTGGTTCCACAACCTTCGTCTCAACTGAATCCTCAAGTGAAATTGTTGTGTCGATCGCGCAGATCGACATGCATTGTTACCAGAAGTACCTACAGGGTGATTATGTACATATCAACCGTTGTTTACCGGTCAATTTGTCCTAAAAACAAATAGATCACATATGCGAACAACGGACACAGTACAGTTCAGCAATATATCTTTGAGTGGTGAAATAAAAAGCCAGCCTGTGAAACTAGTATCTCCTCCTCCCAGGGCTTCGGGAACGTTCCCTGTCTCTCCGTCGATCGCTGGAAAGAACAAGCCATCAGCTCTTTCAATCGCGAAACAGCCGCGAACCTTCACACTCACTCATACCGGGACGACGTATGTCTTTCATACCCTCGATCACGATCCCCTCGTTCCCGATCGCGGTACTCTTCGCCTCCGCGCGACGACCGATAATCACCGCCACGGTCACCACCACGAGAAGGAGTACCCGCGGGTGCAGCACCACCGGTCACACCAGGGGCTGGTGTCGAGCTTGGAGGCGCCATCTTCCGCTTCTCACGCTCCTCCCTGAACTTAGAAAGCATGTTACGCAGCTCATGATAGCCCAAATGCATCTGTACACACGATTTTTCAGCATCGAATCAGAAGGAAGCGGTCGCTATAAACTTACTTTGCCACCAAAATGATCGGCTAGGCGACGGTCAGAGTCGAGCACGGAAAGGTAGGCACCGCAGACATCACAGACTCGCAATTTTTGATGTCCTGAAGCACCTGACGTGTCTGTCAGTTGTTGAAGCTCGCGCTATGGCACAGAAGTTAGAAGTAGGACCAAGAAAAGAAAAGGGCAGGCACATACTTCTTTTTCGGCCTTCTCGCTCTTCAACGCCTCAATGGCCGCCATCTCCCGCATTGACTCATCTACCTTGCCTTGCTCACCTGGTTTTATGATATTAGCGGCAATTAAATCAAGAGCTTATGTGGAACGCACCGAGTGTCTCAATCTTCTCCGTTCCTCCCTGAATGGCCAGCTCAATTTCCGCAATCTCCCTCATCTAGTAGGTGATGATCACTTGAGTAAACACTGATGAACGTAACCATATTTGACACAAACCAAGTTAGTGGTCTTCGCATTCTCCTCTGGCGTTTTCTCCAACCTGCGATGCGCTGCGCGGATTCTGCGATCACACTCATCCACGAAGGCGAATATGTTTGACTCGTACTCCATCTGGAAGCGGTTGAAGATGGGGTCGTTCGGGTTGGCCTCCTTGGCAGCGAGATATTCCGTCTTCAGACGCTCCGTATGTGATTTCGGGCATGCACCGAGGTCCATTTTCTGTGATACACGAGAGATAAGCGCACCCGGGCATCCCAATAGCTGAAACGCGCACTGTATTCGTGAAGAGTGCATGTGGGCATGTGCCACACAGAAAATTCCTGCAGACCTTTTCGTCAGACCAAACCAAGTTCGCATTGGCTACACCCATGGCTTCCGGGCCCATCATTTGCTTTGTCACAGTTAGGAGGCACTCGCACAGGGAACAAAGAACATACCTCCAAGAGCTTTCGCTGCATTTCGGCGAGTCGACCCATTTTGCTGACCGGTGCTGAGTGCTGTGGAGGCTGATGGTTGTGTAACGTTTGAAGAACGGCCTATTTGGCATTGGCTGATATTTCAAACATTGATCCCCGTGACAAGAATTTACTTCGTAATCCGCTGTATTTGACTTCTTTCTGATCAGTTTGAACTTGCTCCTTCGCTTGCTGCTTGCTTCGAGTTTCATACCTTAATCTCCCATCCAGTGGTTGTACGATTCGCGGTAGCTTGAAGACAATGCAGCAAGAATGGATTTCTATCGTACAGTGAGATTAACAGAATATACTATGCGCGGTGAGTGTATCATGGTCGTGAATTGTGAAGAGGCAAGACTGACAAGGAAATTATATATGCATGAATAGAGGTATATGTCAGGATTAGTTTACGAGTTGGGAACGATGGCGATGTCTTGCAAATATGGTTCAACGCGTCGCTGTGGAAGGTGCATCCGAACCCCGTCCCCGTCCTCGTCCCCGTCCCCGACCCCGAAATAAGTGTCCCGCCTGTGGTACAGGCTTTGAATCCTGGTATGTGGCGTGTTCAGCAAATGGTTTTCGATACAAATGTTTCGCGATTGAGGCGTGCTGTGCGTCGCCTGGAGATCGGGTAAATCCGCCATAGCGCGAGAGCAGTTGCATAATATCGTTGACCTTCTCGACATTCTTATTTTCCTTCATCAGGCTTCCTTGGTCGCTTGTGACGCGATCCCAGGCGGCATCCAGATCGTGCTTACTGGCGAGTTTTTTGTCCAGGATCATCCAGACCAGTTCCGGTTCAAATGAATCGACAGCGAGGGAAAGCAAAGAAGCGGATGGGGGTACGTCGTACAGGTCTGATGTGTCGTCACTAGACGCATGTTCTTCGAAAAAGTAAGCCACGACAGCAATATGACCACTCTGTAGGGCAACGTGGAAGGCCGTAAATCCAGCGGAATCCCTCTCTTCAAGTTCAGCACCTAAGCAAATATCAGCTTGAGGGTTATACGTGACTAATGGGGGCTTTACCGTGGCCACCGAGCCATCTGACGAGATGATGATCCCCGCACCTCGCAGCAATGTGGAGCAGAGTCTCCAGTGGGTCGGTGGGTAAAACTTCCACGAATTCCTGACATCCTTCTTTCACTTCGCCACCAGCAGCGTCAATATCGTCCTCCCATATACCCTTCTTTACTTTCTTCGCGTCACCAGCTCTTGCGGCCGCAAAGACAGCTGATCGAGCAATTTGACTCCGTTGTTGGCGCAGGCGTAATGTTTGCTCGTTTTTCTGCCGCTGGGATTGTGCCTCTGCCTTTTTATTCAGAAGCCTGGCTCTCTGGCGTTCTTCAGTCGCCTTGCGCTCTATCGAGATATAAGTTCCGAAAGGACATGAATGAAACACAATCCTTACCTTCGTCGCGTTCTCGTTCCACTCTTGCCTTGCGCGCCACTGACTCTCTCTCCCGGCGTTCTGCGCCTGCTCTCTGTTCTTCGACAGCTCGTTGAACACGTGCGAGATATTGCTCTAGCGACTCCTCCTTCACTCGTGGTCGCTCGCGATGAGTGCCTGGACAAACATGTTAAGCACCATATTTTTATATACTTTGAATGAAGTGACAAAGTCAACTCACGAGCATAGAAAGTGTAGGCCTCGCCCCGCATCAGGTATTCAAAGAGTTTTCTAAAGGTGATACTCAGAAGCGTTGACATCAACATGGAGGACGAAGTGCTCACTTGTATATGTAGTCCATGTACTCATCATCTTCGTCTTCGTTTTCGAAATCGTAATCGTAGTCCTCATATTCAGACTCGGAGTCTTCAAAGCCGTCGTTCCTGTCCAAATGCTTCAGAAGAATGCGGTACGCCTCGCTGACTTTTTGGAATTCCTGAGTGGCACTAGAATTGCCAAAATTCTTGTCGGGATGCGTGCGCAGAGCAATCTAAGAGACATATAAGACGCGTTCGCGACTAAGATAGCAGAGAATTGACCGCTCACCTGCTTATACGCGCTCTTTACCAATTCCAACGATGCCCCCTGGAGTGAGAGGTGTGAGGCCGAGACGCCTACAGAAAAGCAATCAAAATTCACCTGTTCCAGCCCTAGAACAGTATAGGCCTCTGTGATCCCAGATGGTAAATGCATGGCGAGTTGGAAGAGAGCACTGTATCAGTGCCTAGATAAAGGGCGTGTCTGGAACGTGTTGAATTTTTTGTTTGCATACGCGACGCGTCTTCCGCCCGCGTTTTCCTTTTACATATACCTTTCCAGCCCTTTGTTGGCTTTCATGTCCCCAACTTCAAGTCGACTTCAAACAACCGATTTCTCAATTCGCTAACATATCATCACAGAGTCGGCAATTGAAGTTCTGACGACAAACTCACAATCTCCATTCGGATATGCCAGTTGGACGTTCAACTGCAAGTATTGACTCCATGGCATCCGCATCCGACCTAGCGGCTCCTACGCCGTCGATAAAGCAGCCTCCTCCGTCTGAGCCTTTGGAAGCTCCTGTCGTGAATGTTGAGCCCTCTTCTGGGACGTCGTTCCTCGGAGGTTTTCTGGAAAATAAGTACGTCCCGGTTTCTACAATATTCTATTCCTTGACGGGTCGAACATGTCAAGCATAGTCCATACTTTCAAGCTGGATTTGGCCTCATGGTATGTTTCTTGAATCCATTCAGCTTCATAATACAACGATGAGATGTTTCCAGGGTTTAGGCGTCGGCTTAACAGTTATGCGCCAAGGACTTGTACTCGGGACAACAGCTGTTCGCAGACGAATGCTCGTCACCCTTGAAATAAATAACAAAGACCGGGCATATGAGTGGTTCCTTGGGTGGATGGCCAACCAAGCCAAGTCTGCCGCGAACACCTCTCGCTCGGCACCTTGGGTCCGGAGTCATCAACTCAGTGTGGAGACAATGATCGAGCACCGCAAAAATGGAAGCTCCTCAGCGCTCTTCAAGTTGGTTGCTGGCCCAGGTACACATTGGTTCAAGTACCAAGGAGCCTGGATGCAGGTTTGCCACCGCTCCCTTCCAATTGGATACGTATTAAGATTATCTTTCAGGTTAAACGTGAACGGGAGACAAGATCTATGCAGCTCATGTCTGGAGTTCCATGGGAGACCGTTACTCTCACCACACTGTCTCGAGATCGTGCTTTGTTTCCTCGATTACTTTCCGAGGCTCGGGATCTTGCAATGAAGGGGCATGAAGGAAAACTCGTGATACACACCGCATGGGGAATTGAGTGGAAGCCTTTCGGTCAACCACGCCGGAAACGGCCCCTTCAGAGCGTTGTCCTCGAACCAGGAGTTGGCAACAAAATTGAAGAGGATGTCAAGTCATTCCTCGAAAGAAGGCAGTGGTACGCTGACCGAGGTATACCCATTTCACCATGTCGCCCTTCCTCAGTGCGCACGACTCAAAAATTTTCAAGGAATTCCCTATCGTCGGGGATACCTGCTACATGGCCCTCCCGGCTCTGGGAAAACCTCCTTCATTCAGGCTTTGGCTGGCTCGCTTTCATACGACATCTGTCTGTTGAATCTGTCTGAAAGAGGGCTTGCAGACGATAAATTAAATCACCTACTGTCGAACGCCCCAGAACGCAGTTTCGTGTTGATTGAAGATGTTGATGCTGCATTTAACAAGCGGGTCCAAACTACCGAAGACGGGTAAGGGATCACTAACAATCTGTCAGAAATGATATATTTACGGACTTCACATCACAGGTATCAATCCTCCGTTACGTTCTCCGGCTTCTTGAACGCTCTGGATGGCGTGGCCTCAGGGGAAGAGCGCATCATATTTATGACGACCAATCACGTTGAAAAATTAGACCCTGCACTCATTCGACCTGGCCGCGTTGATGTATCGGAGCTGATCGATGACTCCAGTTCGGTGCAGGCGAAGACGCTGTTCACGCGGTTCTATGGAGGCAGCGAGGAACTACCGGAGGATGAAGTACAGCGACTTGCCAATACACTGGAGGAGATTGTGGATGCCGAAAGGAAAGCTGGGAAGAGGGTGAGTATGGCTGCTTTGCAGGGATTGTTCATACGGAACAATGCAAGAGATGCTCTAGCGGGATGTCGAGAGCTTTTCGTTACTAAACGGACATGAGAGTATTCCTGCTACATACTCGTGCATAATGCAAAATGATGCTAAGTGAGGTCAGAGAAATATGCGTTAGAAAACTGCTTTCCGCCTTCGGCCCGTGTATTTCGAGTCCAATGGAACGTCCTCCTTTCCGCGCTTGCGGTACAGCTAGAAAAAAAACACTCAGTATCTAGGAGTCAGTGTCGAGTTGAGAAAATGTCACCTCTTTCTTCTTCAATATCCAGTCCCTGTCCTTCACGCTCTTCCTCTTCCCTTTCTTCGTCTTCCCCCGTTCTCGGTCTCGACGTCTCTCAAATCTAACCCTGCTATCGTCCTCTTCCTCGCCCTGCAAACCCGTTGGCACCTGTTGCTGCGTTCCTCCGCCTCCTACGAACAAGCACAGAAATACCTTCTTGGCCTTTTTCGAATTGGGGTAATCAACGACGATGCCTCCTCCAAAGCCAGCTTTTTGCGCGGTTGAGGTGATAAGTTGTATTTGGTCGTCTGAGGAAGGGTAGAACTGGAAGACAGCACGCGAAGGGTTGCGAAGTGCGGAATGCAGGGTGGTGAAGAAACGATTTAGTCGGTGTGGGGGTGAAGATGTTGGATGCGAAGTTTCTGCGTTCAGAAGCCATTGAAGTACGGAAATACTGATAAAATCTTAGCAGTATTTCAGCCCATAGATTCCTTGCGTACCTGATTGCGCCATCGAAGCTTCCTGGTCGAAATCCAAAACCCTGGCCGATATCTTGCAGGAAAAGATCACCCTCGACCTCCCTTTCTAACGCAACCTCTGACACAAGTACTTAGGCAGGCTTCTTACTAGAGAAGGTAAAGGAAAAAATCTCGCACCAAGCATACTGGGCGCGATGTCGACCCCAGTCCAAATGTATCCCTCCTCATCGAGAATTTCCCCAGATAGACCCGAACCGCAACCGATATCGAGTAGAAAAGCCGGCTCGTCTGGGGGCAGATTCAAGAGTTCTAAGACTCTATATGTCATGTTCGCTTGAATCTGCTGATTTCGAGTGCTGCACGATGCTACGATCAGCCCATGGTTTGAAATCGTCGAAAAGTTCAAGCTACTTTTGAGTGTATTTTTTCGCCTCGGTATCGCCATAATACTTTTCAGAAGTTGGGAATATTAAGCGACATTTCCGCTGTGGCTGAGACTGGGACATACTATCTCTGGAGGTGCCTGAAGTTCTGGTCTTGACATTGTGGTCGCCGAGGATGAGTAATTTTTCTTGCAACTGGGGTCAGGTCTAAGTTTAGATTGCGATGACTTTGCTGATGGATGCCACATTATGTTCACGTTCGTTTACTTGCCTGCTCCTCTTCGCAGTTAGTTCAGGTATCGTCACAAGATCCTGAATATTCTCTGACAATCTTCTGACGCGTCTGCACACCCACTTTCCAAGCCTCCATGCGCTGCGCATGAAGATCATGAGATCATGGTCACTGACCTTACAACAAATTCTTCCCGCGCTTTTGGAAGCACGCCACTGCCATGCGTCGACGCTTGAGATGTTTGCTCAATTGTCGTGACTGCAAAGTCGAGGCGCTTCAAAACTACTTCAAACTTCCACGACAATGACCGATATTCCCTAACCTATTCCCTTGTAATTGAAGGTTTCCATTTTTTTTGAAGGCCATAGAGTTTCCGTCAGTAAAGCACCTGACGTGTATCAACCGTAATCCAGCTCTTTGCGTGCTTGGCACGGCCAGCCGCTGGTCTAAAATCATGTCACCCAGCCTTTGGGGACGCGAAAATCGGGACGCGACAAAAGTATCGCGAAACGTGCTGAAAGCGCAAATCGTCATGAAGACGCCCATTCTCAGCCTGTGTATCGCAACAAATTTAAACCTCCGTCGTTTCCCAATTTGCTGCTCTGGGACTACATCGCCGTGGAAGCCATGTAAGAGTTCGCCCCACGGCCGCGAGTGCTCAGCCAAGGAATGTGCGTCATTTTTATTATTCTGCATTTCCTGAATATTCAATTGAGTGCACGAAAACAGGGCTTTCAATAAATCGTTTCATCATCAATTATCCGTCGGTGACCTTACCGCTTCGCTATTAACGAGACTTCGTTTTCTCCGCTCGTCCTCAATCTGGTCCCATAAGGTCTTCTGTTCGAATGTTGTATGCTATACCTTTTGAGTTATGCTTTTTGACCTATATCATGAGTACTTACGGCTATCGTGCTTTCCTTGAGTGATACATATTCAATTCTGCATACGATTTGATTTTCACTGTTCTTGATCTGAAACCATGCAGACGTGTAAAAAATCTCATTGCGGAGGGGCTGGGAACCACACCACCAAGGTCATCCAGAGGGAACTCATGGAGATTGCATGGCTCACCATAAAGCACGACTTGACAGTCCGATCACACATGCATTACGGAAATCCCAGCGGTACTGTGTCAGTTCGATGCTTCTTTAGCTGGGTTACGCATGCTATGGGACGTCGGACGGATCTGAATTTTCGTGACGACAGCTTGCTGTGACAAGATAGCCAGAGATTGATTCTATTAACAGAAGGGTGGTGGTGGCCTCGTCGTAACATCCAAGCTCAAATGGGTAAATGGGAGAGCCGAATGGGATCTGCGGCCTTGTGATTCCGAAAGCACCTGCTTCCTCGTGATCATATAATTCCGGAAGGCGTCAAAGAAAAAGTTCTTTTTGAAACATCTATTGAAATGACGTGAAACGCCGCTAGGTTAGCTCGTGGTATAAACAGCAGTTGATAGAACAACCTTGCGTCAGTGTCATACAGTTAAAACTGATGTTTTCAGACCTAATCATCCCCTACAGGGACTTCTTCTTCGAGGTATTTGACAAGTTTGACTCGTATTTCGGTGGCCTCATCCCCGCGAAGAACGTCGGATATGAAATCCACCTGCACCTGCATTTGGACCTTGAGGGTATCACACTCACATGAGTGCTGAGGCATTATGTAGATCCATTCGTCACGATCGCTCACCATCTCTAGTGCACCGCGTATCACACCGCATAGAACGTTACTGAACCAAAGACCGCCTTCTAAAACCTCCTCAGGGAGCTCTACAAACTCCGCAAGTGGGTTTTCGTCAAGCGTCAGTGTGAAAGTCGATCCAGCAGATGCTTGTGCTACAAAAGCGCCACTGTCAGGTCTCGGCGATGGTGGGGGAGGAGGGACTCCATGTGTGATGGTGGGTGTGATATTAAGGAACGACTTGAATCCAACCTAACGATCCCCGGTCCAGTATTCCGTCCGTGAGCTTGAGTGCTGTACAAGATCGAAGAGACTCACCTTCGATACCACCTCCCCTACCTCTTTAAAATCTGCACATCTCCCAATCCCACTCTTTGCCAAGAAATCCTCAATTAAGCGGGTTCCGATGTTGTAGCCCATCTTCTCGAGCTGCTTGTTCACCTCGGCATAATCCTCGTAATCCTGAATGAGTTGTACAACCAGGGCTCCATACGTTAGGGCAAACAATTCTGCATTCTGTGAGAGTTGGGATTGAAAGCGAATGAATCATTTATCAAAGCTCACAATCTTCTCAGCTCGACCTTTCCAGAGGTCTTCACCGATATTCTTATATTGCTTGCTGGTCGTCGCCATTTAGTAGAGGTCACACAGACGCGTGATGTCACGCCGAGGGTGATTTGGAAAATGGTTGCGCATCCCGTAAATTACGACCTCCACGGGGGGACATACCTACTCTTCTCCTCATTTCCATGCCGCAAATTATTGGTACTTTACTAGGGATGGATCATGAGAAATAATTACAGAAAACCACCTCTATTTCAATACCGGTCCAGCTGGTTGAGCTTCTTGGCGGTTTTGGCGTTGGACTGAGTGTTCTGTCCTCTGACTGGCAAATGCATAGCATGCCTTCTTCCAACGTAGCTCCCTATCATCCGTTGGTGTCCAATATTTTCCCGAATAATTCTCCTCAACTCCGACTCGATCTTGAGATCTTTCAATGGGTCAGGCGACGCCTTTGGAGCAACACCAGCATATTTGGCCCGCTTCAGCTTCTTCGCCTCTCGCGCGGCTTTCAGCGCATTGAATTCGTTTTGCACCTCCTGCATGGATTTGTTTGGCGGAGGTGGGACGAAGCTGGGTTCGGCGAGGGGATATCGAGGTGGGGGTGGGGATGTGCTGGGAGAGGAAAGGAAAGAAGCAAGGGCGGTAATTTGATATGGTGACAAGTCTTTCATTTTACACTTGTCGTAAATTTGTAGGCGGGCACAGAGCCGGTGTGCAGTGTGGTGGCCAATGCCATAGAATTTTGTAAGTGCAAACTGTTACAGGTTCGTTAACACTCGTTCTCATTGCCAGTGGTTTACTCACCCGTGCAACATGTGTGTCCCGCAGGTTTACACCAAGAATGTGAACCATATTGACGAAGCCTCAGTGCGAGACGAGTGACAGTAAATCTGAACTTTCGAAATTTATGCCAAGTCACGGAAATGTCACGGACGTCAAATTTATA
Organism: Tricholomella constricta; assembly: GCA_013368375.1. NCBI lineage: Eukaryota > Fungi > Basidiomycota > Agaricomycetes > Agaricales > Lyophyllaceae > Tricholomella > Tricholomella constricta. The sequence goes on along the minus strand of JAACJP010000012.1, from coordinate 606,046 downwards.
CTCCGACAAAATTCACGCTTGTCAAACCACCACGATGTCCACGAGCAAAGCGGAAGGCCGACGAGAAGATGCTCTCGCAAAACAGCGCACTCAAATGCGAGAGGAATTTGAGCGGCAGAAGCAAACTCTCATTAACGAGACGGAAAAGGCACGACCTTCATCAAACCGATTCGTTGGCCAACATGATTCCATGGAAGACACTTTGAAACACAGTACAGTCGGTTTGGTTCGACTTGAAGACTTTCAGCAGAGAAGAAAGGAACTGGAGGAAGCAAAGGCGCGGGAGGCCGCGAAGTCCAACGAAATAAAGTATGTTCTCATTGATTATCTCGCATCCTTTCCCTGTTCCTTTTTGCTTCAAGAAATCGGATGGCTTATAGGTTGTGGAGAATCCGTTTAGGGACAACACAAGGAAGCTGAAGAAACGCAAGAAAGTCGCTAAAGCTACCCTGTCGTTTGTTTTGGATGACGAGCAAGAGGATGAGGGTTCTTCCAAGGCAGACGACGAGGATAGATCTTCGAAAGAGGCAGACGAGGGCAAGGAAGAGACTCCCCCTGCGAAACGGAGCAAGTTCCGCAAAAATCCCAACGTCGACACATCGTTCCTCCCTGATAGAGAGCGCGAGGAAGCAGAACGGAAGGAACGCGAGCGTCTCCGACTAGAATGGTTGGAGAAGCAGGAGATGATAAAGAAGGAGGATATTGAAGTGGTATACTCGTACTGGGACGGAAGTGGACATCGGAAAAGTGTCACAGTAAGCATGCATCTACAACGAGCTCCTCGTCGAGACTGAATTTGCCTTTCAATCTAGTGCAAGAAAGGAGACGCTATCAGCACTTTCTTGGAGAAATGTAGACAACAGTTCCCAGAACTGCGAGGTGTCAGCGTGGACAACCTAATGTATATCAAGGTAATGTAGCTAGTCTCCAGCACATGATAATCTACTCATACTCGTCTATAGGAGGACCTAATCATACCCCACGTCAGTGTCGGTACCTTCTGCTCAGGCATCGTACTCATTCTTCCCCAGCATTATACCTTCTACGACTTCATTGTTAACAAAGCGCGGGGGAAATCTGGTCCCCTGTTCAGCTTCGATGTTCATGACGACGTTCGTTTGCTCGCAGACGCGACAAAAGAGAAGGATGAGTCGCACGCTGGGAAAGTCGTCGAAAGGAGCTATTATCAGAGGAACAAACACATATTCCCAGCATCTAGATGGGAGGTTCGTCATCATCTCACAGTCCACCTGCATGAGCTTACACACGTCTTCATATTAGGTGTTTGATCCAGAGAAAAATTATGGGAAGTACACTATTGCGTAGTGCACTCGTGTATTATATTTTTCACCTTATTGAATGCATTTTCCACGTATTTGAGGGGGACAATGAGAATGTGGAGGGATCACCACCGTCCTTGACATTCTTCGGGCGCCTGACGCTGAAAGAAAAATGGGGGCACCGCGGATTGAACGCGGGACCTTCAGAATTCAAAGCACTTCAGTCTGCTGCTCTCCCAACTGAGCTATGCCCCCGTTAAATATATTGTGAAGGTGATATATAATATATGTCGTAAGCAGCCGTGAGAGTTTGTTCCAGAAACAGGAGCGCCGGCTTCCTCACGTCCCTCTCATTTCGATTCAGATATGTCAGGAGCAGGAGCCCGCGAAAATGTATTTGCGACGCGGATGGCGCTCACGAATACTAAACTGCGGCTCAAAGGAGCGCAGACTGGACACTCACTTCTTGCAAAGAAACGCGATGCGCTGACAACACGATTCCGTGCAATTCTGAGGAAGGTCGACGAGGTACGTTGAATAACCCCTCCTTTGACATTGATCTTAACTAACCTAAGTCTTAGGCAAAACGAAAGATGGGCAGAGTGATGCAGCTGGCATCGTTTTCAATGGCGGAAGTCACCTACGCAACTGGGGACATCGCGTATCTTGTGCAGGAACAGGCAAAGCAGGCGTCGTTCAGGGTAAAGGCTAAGCAGGAGAACGTTTCTGGTGTCGTCCTCCCAGCCTTCGAGGTTGACCGTGTCGCTGGAACCGGTACGTCATGAGGCTGATTGCACCGCTTGTGCCGTGCTCATTGAGACACAGATTTCAATTTGACCGGTCTGGGACGCGGGGGCCAGCAGGTGCTCAGAGCTAAGGAGGTCTACGCAAAAGCAATCGAGACCCTGGTAGAACTTGCGTCGCTTCAGACGGCATTCACAATCCTTGACGAAGTTATCCGAGCGACGAATCGGCGCGTTAACGCGATCGAGCACATCGTCATCCCCCGTCTGGAAAATACTATCAAGTACATCATGAGCGAACTGGATGAAATGGATCGAGAAGAGTTTTTCAGGTGCGTCAAGGTTAAAGATATTGATAGGTTTCTTTACTCCTGAACGCGCCGTCTAGATTGAAGAAAGTACAGGGAAAGAAGAAACGAGATACAGCTGCGAGAGATGCGCAAGCTGCGGCGAAAGAGGCTTCGGTTCAGGAAGTCCCAGATGATCGGGAGGCTGAACGAACTGTCGACTTGTTGAGCAGTAAAGACGAGGATGTTATTTTTTAAACCTCTGATTTGTGTTGCGATCGGACAGATATTATACCTTGCAGGACTGCTGTAATTCATGTACTAACACATTAGCGTTAAGACCATGCGATCGTCTTAATCCGACAGATTGACATAGTGCAGGTCATGACATATCATGTGCGGTGAGCATAGATACATGGTGGTGGTTTTGGGTAGTGACATATGCAGGAAAATAAGGGTAACGAGGAGATGGATTACTAGACCTGATCGTGAGCAAACAGATGACAGGCAATTAAGAGGAACGTACCTCAGCCATCTCAACATCTCCAGAGGCCACTTCCGTCTTCTTCGTGTCTTTCCTCTCCAAAATTGCCCGGCTAAAATGAATTTTGTCAAAGGGAGTTTCCGAAATTGATTTCCAGCCTGACGCACCGATCCTTGTCCAGCTTGATCGTGGTGATGACTACATTGCTGGGGTGGATGCCGATGGGAGCGGTAGCACCATTTGACTTGTCACGCTGCACACGGTCGACGTGGATCACCCATTTCTTGCGATACACCTGCGTCACCTTGCCCTCACGACCCTTGTACTTGCCCCTGACAATGCGAACCTCGTCGTCCTTGCGAACAGGCAGCGAACGGGCCTGATTGATAGAAAATCTGCGTCTAGAAATGTAGAATTTAGGACCACCAGAGGGACGTACGTTGTGCTTAGCACGGAGCTCCTTAGAAAGGGCGGAGGACATGATTTTCCTCCGTATGGAGGAGGGCGCGGAGAAGTGCGCCTTGCGGGACTTGCGTCGGGAGGAGGAGACGTCTGGAGAAAATCGTCAGTGTATGCTCACTGGAGTGTCCAAGTCCATCCAAAGGCCAAGTCAGCCATCCAGCCCGATTCTCCACAGAATTTTACAGGTGAAACGCAGAATGAGAGATACGAGTAGCCTGGATGGGTTGGAGACGGTACGCACCGGCGTTGAGCTTCATTTTGGCGGGGTTTCTTGAGGACGGCGGGCACGGCGAGGGGGAACTTTTGGCACAGGCTTCGGATATCTTCGTTCCCACGGCCGACCTCGAGACTCACGTGATCATTTTGGTCTAATGACTGGACTCGGCTCTGACTGTCATGTCGACCGACAAGGTTCGCTCAACGAAGCTCAAGTTCAAAGGGGACAAGCCTAAGAAGAAGCGCAAGAGAGAGGATGGAGAGGCCGGTCCGTTGAAAAGGAGTCGGCGAAAGGATGACGATGAGGATCCCGAAACATGGTTGCTGCCCGAAAACCCCAACGAAATACGTGGACCGACATTCATAATGCATCCCTGTGATCCTTATCCCATCTGCGTCAACTTTAATTCTACGACCAACCGCGTTGTTCTGCACTCCTTTGACAAGGAGAAATTGGAAGACGACGCGGAACCATCGAAACTGCTGGACCGAACTCCGACAGACGTTTCGCAAGTATGGGTCACGACTCGTGTAGCTGGCTCACCGACAGTCAACCTTCGTACTGGTACTGGGGAGGGAAAGTTCTTGTCTTGTGATGCTCATGGCCTGGTTTCTGCCGATCGCGACGCTCGAGGCCCTCAAGAGGAATGGACGCCGGTCGTTATGCCGGATGGGATGGTCGCATTCATGAACGTTTATGAAAAGTATCTCGGCGTTGATGAGGTCGCAGGTGGTTCACTGCAGCTGAGGGGAGATAGTGACGAGGTTGGATTCAGGGAACGATTCTGGGTGAAGATCCAGAGCAAGTACAAGAAAGAGGCGAATGAGGAAGAGAAGAAGAAAGAGGGCGTGACAGAGACTCCTATGATCAACGAAACAGCCACGAAGTAAGTTCGTCTGGTCCAAAAACTGGTGCGCTATTGATTCTATTTCCAGTCAACTCTATCAGACGTGGGGTGCAGGGCGACTTGTTACATCTAACGAAGATAAGAAGGAGGTATGTGATCTTAAATTGGCCTGAGAATCATCTTGACCTGCGTCGAAGTTGAAGAAGGCTCGTAAAGAGGGTCGATTGGCCGAAGCTCTACTCGATCGTCGGTCAAAGCTCAAGAGGTCCGTCATGATAAATCTCTGCCGCGAATGATCATAAACATGACTACTATCATACAGTGATCGCTTCTGTTAAAACTGTCATCCCTGTATTTCAATACCCGTGACTGCTTTCAAAATCTAGTTCTAAGCCGCTCCACCACCTCTTCGCCGACATACATGCCCATTGACCCCACGATCGCTCTCTCCTTTTTTCTTTTGCCCCAAACATGAAGAAAAATTACATTGTCAGTGATAAGCGATCGTATGTAAGATACTTCTGACATATATCGTGCGCTGGTCATAAATCAATAGCCGCAGCTTTAAATTACGATGATCGGTGCCCAACCATGAATCTCTTCACGCCACGCGTCATGTGGGCATTGTGTGATGTATAAACATCATGTGGACGCGGGAATCTCACTACAAACACCACCGAAGTTCCTAGCTCTGCGCCACTGCACGGACCATCACGTCAAGGCCTTCAAGCAAACAAATCAAAGTATGTATCCTCCACAGCCTTCCGGGAAATCATGGTAATCCCTGTTCCAAGTAATCTATCCACATTTCTATCGAAGTATTCTTTTCGAGACCTCAAGGTCTTGCTTAACTTGCCCATAGAACGCTTCGAGGCATTCAAGGTATTCATTCAGAAGTTTGGTACCCAGGGAGTGCTCTTACCAAATGATTCATCGGTCTCCCTATGTTAGTCTGTAATTTACATCTCCGCCGAAAAGAACCTAGACGCGAATAAAACATCTAGGCAACAAACCCCCTTGTGCTGGGGACGGTTCAAACAAGAGGTGCGCCATCTGGTAAACGCACCAGCCTTTCCTCTGGTACTAAATTCCACTTCATCTAGGTCATCACACATATACCTGAACTTGGACAATACGAAGACTGTTGGCCCGTCCACCCTGTGCTTCACGCCTGGCGGAAGAGGGTAAAGCGTATGCTTGTACGAACCATCCTAGCACGACACAGATTGCCGCCATCAACGAAAAGCACCATCACAATTCGGCAAACGGACTCGTCGAACTCGTCGCCCAATCGTACGCGAAGTTTCTTTGTAGGAAAACCCCCACCACGTCGGATGTCATTCCAGAGCAGCCGTGGTATCGACAACAGCCATTTCATCGATGCTGACCTAGTGGTTAGCACGACTAACCACGATTCTCTGCCCTCGAGTGGTTCACCTTTTGCTATTGTGCGTATCCAGCTCACATTTGACCTTGGCGTCTAAATATCGCCGTTCTTCTTAGCAATGTTCAATATCGCCAACAGAATTGGCGACTTCCGCTGATAATTTTCAAAGCACCAGAACTATAAATCCGCTCGAAGTATCGGCGACACACTCGCAGGCGTCGCTCGGGGTAAACCGAGGGCAACCGCATCTCCCAGAATTGGGCAACGAAACCTCCTACCAGAATTGTGATACCGATATAAACCCTGTTCCTTGCTTGTTCTGTGACTACATGGTCAGCG